>CM052355.1:12434022-12954022 GCA_028551475.1 Casuarina equisetifolia
TTTTGTTGTATAATTTTTCATATTAGATCTCACGTACAATCATATTTTTCATTATCACAATACTGTAGTGTTTGCCCTCAGGCAGAAATTTAGTTAGACTTATATAGTGCATACTCATCATGAAACTTAAAAAAATATAATTCACTCCCCTCTTAGTTCCCTCTAGAACCTTACATACTAACTCTCCAAAAACTTACCACTAATTGCCACATAATTTTGTAGAAGTTGCGTAAGACTCCTTTTGAAACTATTTAATAGACTCTTGAATCGGACCTCTTTTTTTTTTCCTTTTTTTTTTTGGCTATAAATCTGTAAGAGTTGGGCGTTATGAATGTAAGAAGAAATCAATAAGTAGTTAACTAAGTTTGCTAAATTCTCTAGCTATTTCAATTCTCAAATTTTTCTCATAAACTATTGTACAAGTGTTTTTCCATAGGAAGTATTATTTCTCGGAGATTGGATGGAACTTTTGGTAACACCGGCATCGTGTTAGCACAACCCAAGTCTAGTTGTTTCTTTGTACTATGGACAAGCCTGACGCTTCGCCGCCTTCGACCGAATAAAAGTCATGGCGCAGTTGTCAAAGATGCTCTTTTCATCTTGATGGTCTTGGCTGGCCAAGTCATAGATGGGTGGTCCGCGAATTGCTTATCAAGCTAGGCCAGAGCAGACTATGAAAGAAGAAAATCTTAATCTCGTTTTCCATTCTTCTCTACTTTTCTTCCTTAGAAGAATGTGACCATCCAACATAGCTTCCGTAGGGAAGCAGCTACAAAGAAAACTATTTTGCCGGTGCTATGCAAACGATTGACTGAAGACAAACATCTTCTTAGCAAGTTGGAGTTTAAAGACACCAAACAATGTCTTTAAAAATCATTGTTGGCTCCTTTTGAAACGTAGTAAACATCAAGCTTCTGAATTTAAAAGATGGTCGGCATTACCTTCCAACAGACTCAACAAAATCAAGAACTGAACGTAGAAAGTTTCAGAAACTGATGGGGCCTTTTTCCTTTACGTAAACTGTTACATTGCTGAACGGTCTTTGATACTGAACAAGTAGGAAACTACCATTTACTGTAAGCTTGAAAATAATGGTTTCTATAATTGGCAATTGGGTAGTGGTTCAAAATATGCAACTTGCTTGAATAATATGTTCTATTTGTGTGCTGGTCAAGAGATAAGTAATTTAATAGCTGGCAACTGTCTACCTGAGACTTATGTTTTGGCCCTTTATATCTTTCAATATCCTTTTTACCTAACTAAAAAATGCTCATTTTTTTTTTTAATATTTGGGTGCCGATGATCATACAATGATGAAAATCAAGAGCATTTGTCATCAAATGCAAATAAAAGCTGGTTGTATTTTTTTTATCAAATTTAAATTTTAAATTTTAAATTCTTTTTTTCGGTTGTATAAATCACTCTAGAGATTATGTACATCTACACTTTCTTCTGCCTTTTTCTTTACTATCAAAGAACACGGTTTCCTGCACCTCTTTCGCCCTTCCTTGTTCTTCACTCCAAAGGAGTTAAGGTTCACTCCCCACTGCGTGTAAATGAATCCGCCTTAGTTCAAACTTCCCAGTTTTGTCAAACAAAGTCAAAGAAATGAAGTTTCACGCCCAGTTTCCTACCGATCTGTCATTTTCTTCGTGAACATTCCCAGCTATCTAGTTCGTGGCAATTAGCGAGAACCCATGCCATCCAACAGCTCCCCATGGCTTTCTCTATCGCAACGGTTACCACGATCTCAGGACTCCTTCCACTCATCTCTTTTGTTCTCATCCTTCACCATGGAGCTGAATCCGCCATTACAAAAGAAGTTATAAACATAGGTGCCATCCTTGATGTTGGTTCCAGAAGGGGTAAAGAAGAGAAAACGGGCATGGAAATCGCGATTCAGAACTTCAACAAAATCTCAAAGACTCGCGAACTCTCTCTCCACATCCGGCAACCTCAGAGAAATACTTCTGTAGGTTAGGAGTCTCTAACTGTTGCAGATTCTAGTACTTCTCTAACCCGAAAATATTAGTTCATTTGACCTGATGAAATATACGAATTCTGATGGCAGCTGAAGAGCTGATTGAAGAGAATAACGTCACGGTGATTATTGGCACGCACACATGGCCGGAAGCAGCGCTGGCAGCGGATGTTGGAAAGCAATATCAAGTTCCGATTGTTTCATTTGCAGCACCCGCCATTAATCCACCACTGATGCCACTTCGCTGGCCATTCTTAATACAAGTGGCTAAAAATGGTTCTGAAGAAACAAAATGCATTGCTGATATTGTTCGCGCTTATAATTGGCAAAGGGTCGTAGTGATTTATGAAGATGGCGTATACGGCGGTGATTCCGGGAAGTTAGGACTTTTATCCGAGGCTCTCCGAAATGTTGGTTCGGAGATTGAGTACCGTTTGGTTCTTCCACCATTTTCTTTTGAGTCTGATCCGGAAATTATTGAAAGAATTCTTCAAGAAGAGTTGGGTAAGCTGCTGAAAATACAACCTCGAGTTTTTATCGTTCTTCGATCATCATTAGAGATGGTGACTCATTTGTTCAGAGAGGCTAAGCAAGTGGGACTGTTGGGGAGAGACTCAGCATGGATAATGGCAGAAAGCATTACGACTTTTCTGGACTCTGCTGACAAGTACGCTATTTCCTCTATGGAAGGTGCACTGGGAATCAAGACTCACTATTCAGAGACCAGCAACTATAAAACTTTTTATTCCCAATTCCGGAAGAAGTTCAGAACTGAATATCCCGATGAAGATCATTCTGGGCCTGGAATTTATGCTCTGCGAGCATATGATAGCGTTGGAACCGTAATACAAGCCATTGAGACCATGGCTAGTAACGCCACTAGCCCAAGGGTGTTGCGAGATCAACTCTTATCAAGTAATTTCTCTGGTTTAAGCGGCAAAATAAGTTTCGTAGCAGGCCAGCTCTCAGAAATTCGCGTCTTAAGAATTGTAAATGTGGTCGGGAAGAGATACAAAGAATTGGACTTCTGGATACCAGATTTTGGATTTGCAGAAACCCCCGACATAGAAGAAGCCAAAAGGAGAAACGGAAATAATTATCTTTCTGATACAGCAACGGGTTTGGCAGGTCCCGTAACTTGGCCTGGGAACTCACACCGTACTCCGAAAGGTTGGGACATGCCCACGGATGCGAAGCCACTGAGGATTGGAGTTCCAGGGAGAGGAACTTACGAGAAGTTTGTAAAGGTGAACTATGAAGAGGAACCGGGTCATAACAAGTACGAAGGTTTCTGCATCCAAATTTTCGACGAGGTGCTAACCCTTTTAGGTTATCATCTGCCTTATGAATTCGAGCCCCTCAATGGCACGTATGATGATCTGGTTAAACATGTCTATAACCAGGTAATCAGTCCACACCACAGCTTCTATTTCATTTAAAGCCCTTTTGAATAATCACCTGTTGTATGAATGCAAACTTCAAATTACTCTGCTGATTGATTACGTTTTCTGAAACAACTTTATATAACCGATTTGAATTGCTTAAGAAAATACTCCGAATTTTTAAAACCGTTTCTGAAGCATAAAATTAATGGTAGACCAGGAAGTCTTGCGTTCACTCTCTTGGCGGCTTTTGCAAAATAGTTAAGTATATTAACTGCGCGTGCTATGCATGTTAACGAGATAGGGATCTCTCGCTAAAATACGCCAAGCCCTGCATACGGACTTGAACGGAACAAGAGATGATATGGGTAGCCCCGAAAAAATATCATAGAGGACTTCGCGTGGAAGGTTTTCCAGTCCACTTGTTGCTTGTTCTTCAAGCTTTCTTCTCTTTCGTTGAACCCCTTTCGCAAAGGAAACTGCAGATGAAAGTAGTAGAGTTGGTCTGAACAATATTAATATAGTCAAAGGGACGAAACGGCAAATACAAAAAGAAAAGAAAATTAAAAAAACAAAATTGTGTAGCGCAGGAGCCAAAGTTAAATAAAATTCTTTTGGAAAGGTATGTTTTCCGTTTCATTGAGGAAATAGGGGCATATCAAGTTACATGTGAACGAGAGGTGGCCCTATGGACAGTGACTCCCAGTATTTAAAGTCCTCTATTTTGGTGAAGGGCGTACATAGTAAACGCAGTCCTTTTTCTCCCTTTAATTAAAACCAAATTTGCTTGTCATCACCCAGCCGGCTCGCTCTTAAATTTTTCTGATGGTGCTCCCAAAAATATCGTATGTTAGCAAGAGATCCCGATCTCCAATACATTTGTTAGTTATCAAGACTTTTCTCTTTGCTTATTAACTGCTCGATCCATTTAAGAGAGATAGAGAAGCCTCCTGGTGGGGCAATCTAGGGCTGGAGACAAAGAAGTCCCGGGGAGAAGCAACGAATCTTTAGCTGATTTTTGTTTTTTTTTTTGTTTTTTGTTTTTTTTGGCCTTCCGTTGGGTGTGTTGTTTTTATTTGTTTCTGACAAAGATGTTTGCTTTCTCATGTGGATAAAAACACAACGGAAGTCTTATGATGCTGTCATTGGCGACATCACCTTACTGGCCGACCGAATGCAATATGTTGATTTCACTGTGCCATACACGGAGTCAGGCTTGGCGATGGTAGTTGCAGCAAAAGATGAAAGCTCGGCTCTGATGTTTCTGAGGCCCTTCACATTGGGAATGTGGGGGGCGAGTGGTGCCATCGTGATGTATACCATGCTCGTAGTTTGGTTCCTGGAGAGCCGATGCAACCCAGAATTTGGTGGCCCTTGGAAGAAACAGATTAGTGCTGCATTGTGGTTCACCTTTTCTTCTCTCTTCTCCGCTCATCGTAAGTATCATTTCCATTACACGAGAACGGTTAAATTCTAAAAGCACTCTTCTGAATGGGACCATTTCTCGCTTGCGACTCGATGTTTCATTTGCAGGGGAAAAAATCCATAGCAACCTCAGCCGTGTGGTGATCGTAATCTGGCTTTTCGTCGTCTTGGTTCTGACCTCCAGCTACACGGCTAGTCTTTCTTCAATGCTGACTGTCCAACAACTGCAACCCAATGTTACGGATATAGAATGGCTGAAGAAGAGCAACTTGAAAGTAGGCTGCGATAGTGATTCATTTGTAGGGGAATATCTGGAGAAAGTTATTAAGATCAATCCAAGGAATATTTTGAAAGTCACCAGCGAAGACAAATACACAGACGAATTTGCAAGCAAAAATATATCAGCAGCCTTCCTCGAACTCCCATATGAGAAAGTTTTCCTTAATAAGTATTGCAAGGGGTTCATGGGAAACACGCCGACCGCCAGATTTGGAGGATTGGGCTTTGTGAGTAGCAACTTAAACTTTTCATCGGACAATATGCATCCCGTGAATCTTCAAGTTATAACCAGGATCCCCAGCTTTTTTCCTGTTTTAATTGCCATCTATACGAGTTTCTCTTTGGCGCAGTCCAATTTCAACATCCCCCTAAGCTGTTTTCTTGTTCTGGGCCAAAACATCTTCTGTAGTTCTAAGATTTCCTCCCCTTCCTTCCGAAATCTCCTGATCCAAAATCAACACTTTTTTTCTTTACTACGAGGTGTAATGATATAACTTTTTTCTTGCTTTCGATGCAGATATTTCAAAAAGGGTCTCCAATAGCCAAGGATTTTTCTAAGGCCATTCTGACTCTTTTGGAGAATGGCAAACTGAAGGCACTGGAGGACGAATTGCTGACTTCCACGAACGAGTGTTCAACCAATATCACTTCCGGTGATGCCCAACGCCTAAGCCTCCAAAGCTTCTGGGTTCTCTATTTGATATCCTTTGCCACTTCCAGCATTTGTTTTCTACTTTCACTAACTTCGTTAATGAGAGATCGCCAAGCACATGAAGGAAATATAAATCCAAATGATGAAAGCGCTTGGAAGAAGGCCGTTAGACTGGTACGGGATGTCTTCATATTAAAACTCCAGGAACAGTTCCAACTATGGCGAGCACGTTGGATATAAATAGAGACAAATTGGGCGTAAATAATAGTTCTTCCAGCTAGAAATTCTCCAGCACTTCTGACTCTTTAGAGCCTCTCTCCACATCAGCTAATATTGCAATGCTATGCGTTACTGAAGGAAGGAAATGGGAAAACAGAGATTTAACTTTTTTATAGTGAATTGTTATGCATTTATATATATTACGAAATTATATTAGAAATAGTTTAAAACAAACATGTATTATTTAGGCTCAAAAATGACCTTTAAAAAATTTCTGAGCTCCCTAAATTTTTATTATAATTTATAAGTTTACTTCATTTTTAATATTAACAACGGTTATACTTTGAAACTCTAACCATTAACTCTTCTTCTATTTCTTTCATTTTAAATATGATATATTGTAACTTTTAGAGACATGCTTGCTATAGTGTTGCAAAACTCTTACTTTTTATAAAACTTACTTCTTTCCTCTATTATTTATTCCCATTGTCATAGTCTACTTATAGCTAACATTGCCATGCATATGGATTTAGTGAATCTACAATTGAAGAATGAATTTAAAAATAAAAATAAAATTCTTTGTTATTTGCATCTTGAGCCTAGGCTTGAAATGGCTTGGGTTCGTGACTTGCAAGATCAAACCAACAATTTGTGCAATCCATCTTATATTAGCCCAACAATATTTAAATGTTAATATATGGCATTAATATTACATTTTATGCAAATTTTACATCAATTAAGGAATTGATATTTCTTTTAGCAAATATTTCTACTACAAAAAATCATTTTCAAATGCCTTTTTCCTTGTGTCGTCATTAGAATTTTTTTTTTTTATGTCAAAATTCTCATTTGAAAAACTTTCATAAATGAAAAATATTTCATGATCAAGTTTGACATGGAATTGTACAATGTATTATACATTTTGATAGGACATATTCATGCACATATGGAAAGTAGAACATAGTTTGTGCTTGTGCCAGCATAAGGGATAAGGAAGGTATCTCATATGTGCGTGGATATATATATATATATATATATATTACTCATTTTGGCATCATGGGAATACAAGAAATTCATACTTGAAATGCTTCAAGCTCCTCCTCAAAACGATGCCAACCAACCACAAACAAGTAATAAAATAACAAAACATATAGAATATACTAGCTTATGTTGAAGCAAATAAAGATACTATTATCAAAGCATATTCTAGGAAGCATATACTCACTCTGTCATACAAACTTGTTTGTCACATGTCATGTATCCTCCTCAAATTAGCTTGTTGATGTTCCCATAAAGGTGTTGCCAAAGCAATCTTTTCTGGATATTCGAGGCAAACTTGGACTAACTACTCCAAGTCTCAGGGGGGAATCTTGAAAATATGTTCGGCCGAAGCATATCATGAGTGGTAAAGGAGGAAAGCCCAAAGGGAAGGAGCCGAAGAATTTTTCAACTTGTAGAGTCTTTTGCATCCTGCCAATATTGCTGTATTTTGTCGCCCTTTCTCTTTTTTGCGTTCTTGTAACTAATACTGAAACTGCGTAGGCCCTTGTATGTACATTTTTTTTTGTTGTTGGAAATACACAAATTCTTTTTGGCACACTCTGTGTCTCATTTTCCATCATGAATACACAGGACTTTGAAGGAAAGAAAGAATTCTTGACACCTGTTATGAAAGCTTCAGAAATCAATTACTGCTTTTCTCGCATCGAAACAGTAGTCGTACGTTGAACCTTCCGGGTCGGGCAGGAAGTTGATCAGAAACAGCAACGGTCTAAAATTTGAGGGGGAAGAGAAGCTGGCGGTATGATGTTGACAAAGACAAAACGCTCGCCGCCTAAGACCCCAACAGGCTTGAGAATGAAACTTGAAAAACAAGCAATTGAAAATATTTTGGAAAATGACAACATAGCCTTCCAACTTCCACTAATTTTAAATTTCTAATTCTTCTTAATCATCTAAATTGGCGTTTGAATTTTTTACCACTATTCCAGTTTAAGGGGAAGAAAAGTCAACGTAACGGAGGACAAAGTAGTCAAGATACCAGATTCCAAACTGATATTAAAAATAAATAAAAAAAACCCTCATTAACTTAATTTTTTAAAATATATATTTGCATCCTCTCCGAGGATGCACATGTGAGATGCTTGCGGCGTTGTTGGATCTCCTACCTATGCATCGTCAAATCCCACTCAGCGTTGTTCGGAGAGCTTGGTTGCTCTTCCCTGCGCTAATCTTTTGTCTTCTTACCGTTCCTTGTGCAGCTGAAGCCAACAGTGACGAAGTCGTAGGTGTAGTCCCAAGTATGATATTCTAAGAGTGCATGAGTTAAAATTATAAAATAATAAATAGTTAAACAAACATACAACAATAAAATGCACATGTACCTTATCTGTCCTTTGATATGGAGGGCGTGTGTATACGATGAACCTTTGTTTCAATCAGCCTAGCCCAAAACCCATTTAGACCTCGGCTTAGCCTATTACAACACCAATCCAGCCCAACTCCGCTTGATGCTCCAATCTAGTTTTGGTCCAATCTAATTTGATCCTAAACTTGACCCAACCAAATCCAAATTCGTTTTGATCCCGTTCATTTGATTTTTGATCTTATACTTCTCATAAATAGAAAAAGGTTGTGCAACCTTTAGTCACAATTGCCCTTTCTGATGAAACAAAGCTTTATTCTCGTGTTTCTTATGTAAAGGATTCGCCACCTATCTAATAATTAAAGATGAAATCTTATCCAACTCTTTCTCTTTCTCATACTTGTATTGTGTTTTTTATACTTTATTGTTTTGTTTTTCCTTCCTTCCTTCCTTATATGGTTAGGATTAGCTCTGATTAGAATGCATGCTTTGTCATGTCCGGCGAAATAAAGACTTATGATGCTGCCATTGGCGACATAACTATACTAGCCGGCCGGGTGCGATACGTGGATTTTAGTCTTCTATTTTCCCAGTCAGGCTTGGGAATAATTATTCCGGTGAAACCTCAACGGTCACCATTAACCTTTACCTGGCCTTTCACCTGGAGAATATGGCTGGTTGACTGGTGTTATCCTGATGTACACGATGATGATTGTTTGGTTCCTAGAGCGACAAACCAATCCAGATTTTTGTGGTTCATGGAAGAATCAGATTAACCGCGCACTTTGGTTCACATTCTCCACTTCGCTCAAAGTAAGTGTCTGTAGATATCAAGCCAATGACATTGTATTATGCTTTGAAGAAGCTAACTATGGGCAGCAATCAGTCCAATATTGCTTAACGGCAATCTGAAAGTGTTGCACTATGACAAATGATTTTTTGCCTAATATAATTCACCTGCAGTCTCCTTTTCAAAATTTCTTCGAATCTGTCTAAGTGAATGCTAGATCCATTCTTTGAACCGTAAAGAGCAGCTTTAAATTGTCCAACATATCCCAACCCGCGCCAGAAAAACCTGCGGTGGAAAAATAAGTAGTTAAAGAGGGATATCAACACCGCAAAAGATTACCCTAAAAAGCGTGAGTTTCGTTTTCTGGAAACAGTACTGGTTTGGATGTTGTGAGAATGCTTCTGAATAGAATAAAAATTCCTTTACTTAAGTTGAAAGCACTAATAACACATGGTTTCATGTTGCAGGGGAAAGAGTCCACAGCAACTTAACACGATTGGTTGTGGCACTGTGGCTCTTTGTCGTGTTGATCCTAAACTCGAGCTACACTGCAAGTCTGTCGTCAATGCTCACTGTGCAACAACTGCAACCAGACATAGACATTGAGTGGTTGAAGAGGAATAATGTGAAAGTTGGTTGCACGTACGGAAGTATATGGAAATTGTGCTTGAGTTCAAGTCTGAGAATATCGTGAACGTCCACAGTGAGGGCGACTACGCGAACGAACTAGAAAGCAACAATGTAGCTGCTGCCATCCTTGAACTCCCATATGATAAACTTTTCCTCGATAACTATTGCAAGGGATACACTGGCGTCCCAAGTTCCATCAGATTCGGAGGATTTGACTTCGTGGGTAGTAACTGAAAAATAACAGAAAACATTGAGAACTGCATGACATTTCTGAGTCGTTCCCTCTTCTCCACTGCCACTTCCTCGTACACCCACATCCACAACCAAATCTACCATTAAAATAATTCTTACAAAAAATAAAGTGCATGACTCCTGGTATAATCATTTTCACGCATTTATGACTATAAAATTAAACTATATGTCTACAAGGTAATCCATTAAGCAAAGAAAAATTGTCCCTTTTTTTTTTTTTTTTTGATTGGCAAAGTGAGATTTTGATTTCAACTTAGACAAGGCCTATTGACAATTGTCTTTTTTCCTCTTATCACCCTTGGAAAATATTCTTAGAAAGTAAAAAACTTCATCGAAGCACTTGTAAAAGTAAAAGAACTAATGTAATCTTCTTTTTCCTCACTCAGGCCTTCCAAAAAGGCTCGCCATTTGTCAGGGATTTTTCTAAAGCCATTCTACAACTATTACAGAAAGGAGAGTTAAAGTCGATGGAAGAATGGTTGACTCCAGATGAGTGTGCAACAAGCATAACTTCCAGCAAACATGAAAGCTTGAGCCTCCGGAGCTTTTGGATGCTTTATTTACTATCTTTCAGCACCTCTACAATTTGTCTTCTGCTATTGCTTATCCAGTCACTGATAGATCATTGGCAAAATCAAGATACTTACGAAGGAAACTACAACTGAGGTTTGGAAGAAGGTGGCTGGACTAGGAAGATACTTGAATATCAAGAATCCACGAACAGCTTCCACTTTGGCAGACAAAGATGACAGTTTGGAAGACAACTGTTGAACTGGGAAGATATTTCTATACCGAGAACCAAAGAAGCGCTGCTACTTGGGCAGATATATGTGTTCAAATAAGGTATATCATGTTTAAATGAATGTTGTTCGAGGTGTCAGTTCACGATTACTATTGATGCGTAATGCAGTTTACAATGCACTTATATGCATGTTGAGAATATAAGAATGCCTCACTATTGATTTGTTTTATCACACACATGTTTGACCAAAGTGGAGATACAAAACCTTGAGATGAAGAAGGGAAAGCATTGCAACTTTTGCTACAGAAAAGTACAGAATGGGGAGCTGTAGGATGAAAAAAAAGCTGGGAAGAACGGGCATCCACACCCTACTACATGCAAACCTTCTGCTGCAAAAGATAGGTTCATGTTATGCCTTGCCTTTCCATTATATGTTTGTGTTGTATTCTTAAGAGTTTAACGGATCTTATTACAGTTTTTTATGTCGATGGATTTCTCTGTAATTGATAGATGTAGAATTTGATAAGTCCCAATAGATTTCTTAACCTTATTTCAATAGAATGAACTTGGGTGTGAATTGCTTATAGTTCTAGAGGAAGCTGTCTTATAGTTCAATGAGTTAATAATAGTATAGCTTGTGATTTTTTCAAAACACATGAATGAAGTTCACATTCTAGTCATAATGGAAGAATTATTTGCATTACTCAATCTCTTTTTAATACCCATTTGTATCACCATAATATCTAGATGTATGAATTTATGTATTTCAACACTTTTGACTTTATGATATGGTATTAAAGCCTAGTCTTGCCGCATATTTGTTATGCTTTACACTTAAGCTATTTTGAAAACAACTAGTTTTAAATAGACTTAGTATGGATAAACATCATGATCCATTGTACATCTTAAACATGTTTCAAATGGACCTTTGCACTTTGGAAAGACAAGAAAGTTACTAACATCACTTGCATATTGAGTTCTGCTGGACTATCATCTTTTAGTTATTAATAGGTTGCAAGATTTGTGACAACTAGTGATGTGGTAAAACTTATGAAACAAAAAAGAAAGGTTATATAGAAGCACAACACGGAATTCATTGAAGTTTGAGCGATTATGCAAGGAATACCATTCTAAAAATGAGAATGACGTTACGTAGCTTTGTCATTGTCATGTTAGACTGGAAATGCATATTCTTGTACCTGACCAAAGAATCTCAAACAATTGATAGAAAATGTTTGCTTATTTACTCAATTGTTTGAAAGCGAAAACAATGGCTTTGATTATGAGTTCCGAAGCAATGAAACAAGATGTACAACTGCACATCTTATACAAAGCAAAGAACCCACAACTTTTGGAGGCACAATGATCGGCTGCGGTTATTTCCTTGTTCGTGCAATGTCCAACCCTCAAGGAGAAAGAGGCCTGTTACTTTGCTCTGTAGGAAACTGCAAACACCCGGACCACGGTTCCCTGCTTAGAAACCAATCCAAACCTCCAACGTTTGATGATAATAAATTTATTAGGAGATTGTTGGGTTATTTGAAAGATTATGATTTTCATGCCCAGGAGAAATATTCCACATGGTTGTGAATATTTATATTTGATTAAAATATTGAATTTATAGTCTCATGGATACAATTATTCGAATGGGTTTATGTGTTTATTTAAATGGACGTTATACTTTAACGAGTTTATTATTTGATGGTCCAAATTTAGCAAGCCTAAAATCGGATTGAATTTAAAAATAAAATAAAATAAAATAAAATAAAGAAATCAGCCCATTCAAAAGAGATGGCCCGTGCTCCATGAAGTCCACAATGCAAAATAAAGGCCTAGCATGTGATGAGTCGAGATGTCTAGTAGAGCCCAAGCAAGAAGGAGAGCTAAGCCCGTGTGCGTGTTTAATAAAAATAAGTTAGTTGATGTTGTGCTGGTTAGGCAAACAAAAGGAAGAAAAAGAAGAAAAAGAAGAAAAGAAGAGTAGCCACGCACAAAGAGAAAGAGAGAGAAGAAAGAGAAGAAGAGGGGCAACGACGAGAAAAAGAAAAAAGAAGATGTTGGCACGGATGATTTCGACCACTTTGCCAAGTTGACCGTTTTGCTCTAAGCTCCAATCAATTGATTTCGAGATGAGCGGCAATTGACCGTTCTGCCATTGAAACGTTCGACCAAGCTATCACTTCGATCTAGTACTAATGTCCTGCTCTTGTTGCTGTAAAATTTTATTCATAGTAGTGATTGTATAAAACCTTGGGTTAGATTGTTCTCTTCATTTGAGAGATTTTCTTATGATAGGTCTCCAATGTGCTTAATCTCATTTTATATTGTTTAAGGACAATATTATGCTTAACATGTTTCTGTTGTAGTAGGTAATCTGTAAGTTTGCTAAGATTTGTACCATTTGATAGGTTATCAAAGGAGATGGGTTGAACATTATGTCCAATCATTTAAAACATAGTGAAATCCTTTGAAGAGGAGGTCAATGGGTTGGAAGTGTGTTTCCAATCAGTTAAAAACATTGTATGCAATCTCTACTTTTAACTCTTTGTTTGATGTTGTGAATAATTTGATTGCACATATTTGCTTAAATAATTATATCTTGAGCTTCAATAGGCATTTGTTAAAAAAAAAAATAGTTGTTATTTTGACTAACCTTAATAAATTGGTGTGTGAATTAATCAAACAAGTTTGACTTTCCATTAAGTTGTCACAAAGGCATTGTGGAGGTGCTTGAAACCTCATATTGTTTTATGCTTGACAAGGATAACATGTTTTAGGTTCATGTTCTATATTTATACCTAAGTACATGTTTTTTGAAATACTTGGATTTGTCCCAAGTGTTTACTGTGGTATATTACAGTATATTGATTATACTTATGTATTCTATCATAAAATAAATAGTTGTATCATATTTGTCATAAAACACATTGCACACTGCACAATATAATCAAAGGTAAATCATAGTTGGTGGCAAATGGAACCTAGGAAATTAAATAGAATAACTAGAAAACCTAATTAAACAACCCCCCCCCTAGAAAAAAAACATTCAAAACCTATGAATGGCTATCATGATCTATTCTTGGGGCTTCTAGTCCTTCTTGAATTGAGTCGCCAATTTGCTCAATAATAGGTGCTGGTTGTGACACTTGACTATTTGGACCTAGGTCAACAAATTCTATAGACAGTGTTCCTAGATCTCTAGGGACAGCAAAACGAGATTCTGGGCAGATTGAATAGCTTGATAGAGTTGGTGGGCAATTTGTGTTTGGTGACAGTTCTATACCATGAACACTATCAATGCCACTTTGGTCCTGAATTCCTCTGTTTTTGAAAGTATGGGAGCTAAGGTCTTTCTTGTCAAAGATTCTCAATGCATGATGAATTCGTTGCCATAATGAGCCTTTTGAATCAAAATGAATCAAGATTTGGCATCTCTCCTTGTAAAGGAACATAGAAATAGAGACAGTCAAGGCTATGGTGGAAGCAACACCAACAATGAGGAATAGACCCCAAAAGCTAGCGAGGCTAAGACTATCTGAAGAAACTTGGGGAGTGGAGCTTGGATAACTAGCTACATTCCCAAACCATCTCTTTTCAATCTTTTTCATTTTCTCTCCTTCAGTCACTTCTAAGATTGCTCTTGAAACATCATCAACGAGACAAGAACCTCTTGGGAAGACCTATAAGTCACAATAGTCAAAACCAAATCAACAAGGGAAGACATAAGTATATAAAGATTTATACTATAAGAAATAAGAGAGCTTACAAAGCCAAAGCCATCAATTTTGAATATGGATTCAACCATTTGATACTGTGAATTATACTTTGCCAGTAAGAGCTTCATGTGAAGGGTTTCATCAAATGCAGCAGATATACCACCGTTTGAGTTTCCTTTGGACAAAAGTTCATGACATTCTTCTACAGAATCATATGACCTTAGATTTTGCAACTTCATTCCAATTAAAATTTGGCGAACAAAACTATCTTTTTGGTATCCTACACACTCCCCATTAGTAATAAACTGGTTGACATCTGTAAAAGTTGGTTGCAACTTTTGCACTGTTAAAAGAGACGTCAAGCTTGCAGTATAGCTTTGTGTGAGTATAAGCACCACAAAAGCCCATATGATCACCACAAATCTAGAAAAATTACTTGATATTGACTCCTCTACAATTTAAATTCAAAAGGTTTTAAGAAAGAACATAATTGCATTGATATTATACAAGAGAACCAATTCAACAATAAGGTTATCAACATTGATCAATTACAAAAATTAATAGAACCAATACACTTCAACATGTTTCACATAGTTGATCTAACTCCACAGAAAAGTAGGCAGTTTGTTGAAGGTGAGAAAACTAAATTCCAAACAAACGACTTTATGACAAAACAAACCATCAAAAAGCAAAAAACTTAACCATCCATAACCATCAGAGTCAATTCCAAAACTAAACCCATAAGTTTAAATCTAACAAGTTCAAGTGTACGTAAAAGCCACAACTAGCAAACAAATCATTGAAGAGCTCAATTAAAAAATCAACATAGTCATAAGATAGTAGTTAAAGCTTTTGAATGATGAGGCCATTAGTTATAATAAGCTCCATCACTGTCAATGCTTTTCATAGAATTCCTTTTAGAAGGCTTCTTATCTATTTGCTAACGGCAAAATTATTTTCTATAAGGTATTTTATTTCAAAAATGTTTTAAAAAATGTTGAAACTTTAGAAAATTCAAGAAATCATGAAATGTATTCAAGATGTTCTCTAACTCAGTAGCTTTTAATTGGATTTATTGTACGATATTAAGTATTCAAAGTAGCTATAGAATTAAAATATCATTTATTGACCTAACATGGTCTTGAAATTAAATTTATGATAGACTAAACGAAGCCAACATGTCCAAATTTTGAATTATGCTATAATCTAGCAAGGGAAAATCTGTAAAATGAATTTGCACATAACTTGGAAGGAAAATTAATCATGTTATTCATTTTGATTAAGACTAATTATTATGCCACTCATCATATGGGTACATTTACATCTATGCTCTAGGACAAATGAACCAAAAGAATCAAGACAAAGTGTTATAACTTGGATTAGGCCCCTTCTATTATTTAGGCCTTAGAAAAAAATGGAATGGCAAAAATTATCCTAAAGAAAACCTAATAGGTGGTCGTACTACTACAGTAGATGAATACAAAAGGTGTTTAAATTGTCCATGAAAACCTAAGAGAAAAGAGAAGGTGGCCATAACCACCTCAAAGACAAGATAATGGGTGGCCAAACTGCTGTCTCAAAGTAAACAATCACTACATGCATTACAAGAAAAGAGATATAGGAGACTCACAATCTAACCACAGTCTACCTATGTTGACTATGACCTATAAGGGTCTCAGGTCATAAAGGCTCCATAAAAGAGATAATGGATAATTACGAACTAGCCAAGGACCTTTACCTATGCTAGAGATGACTAGACTATCCGTCTCTAGTCATAGAGGCTTCATAAAATATAAAAGGTGTCCATGCCCCCAAAAAGAGTGAAGGGACAACCAATGTTTCCTCCCCTTCCCAAGTTGGTCATTCCATGGTCTTGGAGATTGATTTGTTACAATATGATTTGTTGTTGCGAAATAGTTGATAATATTCCTAAAAAATCAATCACACCAAGACCCCTATATAATTTAACAAACAATTATCAACAAAGGAGGTGACTTAAAGGAGTTGATTGCCACTTTTCTTTTTCTTTTATTTTTAATACTCACGCAACCTAAGACCATGATATTCTAGGTCGCCTTGCTTTGCCATTGGACCAAGGTGTCTTGATGTGACTATCACCTTGCTAAGTTTAGTAAATCTAATTTCAAAAATGCTTTCAAACTAGTAAGCAAGTTTTATATGTATAAGAAAATAAGATATCTAAAGTAAAACTTAAACAAAAAAATAACTTTCTAATTCTTGAATTAACTTTTAAATTAAATTTTTAAACCTTCTAACATAGCATTAGAATCTAAGTTGATTTTGCTTTGTTTTGTGTAAACTTAAGCCTTAATGTATAGGATAATGTGTGAATGACAAGAGTCCCACACTAAAAAATAACATCATTAAGGTAAAACTTAAAAAAGAAAAAAGAAGATTCTCTAGCCTTTGAGCCAATTTTTAACCTAGGCCTTTTGATTAATACAAAAGAATCAAAATTCTATACATTCTATTTCTACAAAAGAAGTTTTTAGAGCTAACTTAGTCCTACAAGCTCTTGAAGGAAGTATATGTACATAAAGAAATAAGAGATCTTTCAATGAAATTCAACTAAGAGGGAAGGAGAAGAAGGAATAAAGGCTAAGTTTGATTATCATTTGAACGATATTAGGTTTGAAGTTAACGGTTAATCAAAGGAATTCTTTAGTGGAATTTTGTTTATGATCTTTTTAATCCAATGTTTTTTTTTTTGGTAAAAATGTAACTTTTTTTTAATAAAAAGTAGTGTACAAAAATATAAGGGCATATCTCAACATTTCTCTGTAAGGCTTTTATATTTTGAAACAAAGAAACTCTCCTTTATACAATTTTTCTTACTTTAGCCAATATGATTAAAATGTGAACTATTAAATTGTATTAAAAATATTTTATTTATGATTGTAGTCAATTTGCATATCAAGTTAATCCGAATATTTTTAAAATAACAATTTGGCTCACCCACTCTTTACCATTATGTAAGAAAAAGTAAAGTATGATGAAAGGAAACTTACGATGTGCAAAAACCATTGTCGAGAAGGCATACCATAAGCTTGTCCCAATCTGGTGCCAGGGAGGCCCACGAAAATCATCATTTATTCGGTGTTCCAAAAGCCATACGACAAAGCCTATGAAGACAAAGAAACACCCACTTGTCATCCAAAGTTCCCATGTTAAAGGCTTCAAGAACACCCATGCATTTTCCCTTCTATCAACCACTGGCACCACCATTGACACTCCAGATTCCGTATAGGGCAATGTGAAGTCCACAAAGTTAGACCTATTCGCTATGATCGTTACATCTCCTACCACAGCGTCAAATTTCTGTCAACAAGGTCATATAAAAAAGTATAAGACTTTTGATAAGTTGTTCGAGAGCATAATCAAGCTCTAACGTGTTTTTCTTTTTTTCTTTTTTTCTTTTTTTTTTGTTCTTGTTTCTAGATGGTATATTAGTTTTTAAAAGTGGCAGAAAACTTTTACTGACCTGAAGAAATACTTGGTAGACCAATTCGTTATAAGTACCACCCGATGTACCGTCAGCCTTTGTGAAGGGAATAAACTCGTAGCTAATAGTGTATGGCAATGTTTCCATTACAGCATTGAAGACGTCGATGCAGTACCCTGTGACATTTGTTGTCTTAGTGACGTTAACAAATTCACGAAAACCATTCTTCACTGGAACACCTATTCGCAGTTTCATCCCATTTGTTGGAATCCTTGAACCTTTTGGGACAGAACTAGAGTCACTGGACCATATAATGGGTCCTAGGTTGTTCTTAGAAGTGGAATATGTGCTTGTGTTCTTTGAATTCAATTCCCTAACGAGTCCAATTTCTGAAGTCCAAAATGCGACCACTCTTTCTCCATTACCATTCACATTAATTATCTCAAAACTTGTTGATTGTAGTTGCCCGTTAACAAGACTGAACTCTCCAGCAAGGCCTGTAAATCTAGTACTTAATAATGCTTCTCGAAGTCTAGGACCATTTAAAGATACCCCAATATTATCAAGATCAGTTAAGCTGCTTGAAGCATTTTTCTCCTCAAAGCCAAGATTTTTGGTCCTAGCTTCCTCAACTGCCCTAGCCAATGCCAAAGTAGCATCATAAGCCCGTAAACCGACAACATCCAATTTGGCATCGATGAAGTTTGGGTTATCTTGTCGGAATTTCCTTTTCCATCGAGCTGTAAAATCTTTGAGTGCTTTTGTCTTTGGCACATAAGTCTTTATACCTAATACCCCCTGCAATGAGTCCATAATGGAAGGATCTAACGAACCCAATGAATTCGCTAGTCCACTAGTAATGATCCAAACATAACCTTCACTCATCATTCCAAGCTCTTTCGCCTTGGCCAAAAGCTGAGAACCAAGATTGCGTGGCATTTGCACAATGAAGACTCTTGTTTGCATTGTCATTAACTTGTAAAGTTCTTGACCAAGTTGGTCATTTGTGGCCGATGGAGGAATGACGCTCCGATAAGGAACACTAGCATCAACCTCATGTAAGGCATCGAATAAGAAAGGAATCATACCTTGTCCGTAACTATTGTCTATATAGATTGGCACGACTTCTCTCCATCCAAAGGCTTGAATAATCGCACTTACAGCTTTCACCTCGGATGAGTCATTCGGCGCAACTTGATAAAAGTACGGACTTTCAAGTGAAGTAAGGGAAGGTCATGTTGCTGAAAATGATATAATGGGCACCTGCGCTTTCTTCCCTAAGTTGATGACAAAGCTTGCTTGCATCGAGCTTTGTGGCCCAATTATGGCTTCCGTTCTTCCATTTTTTATCAGATCGAGAGCTGTGTTTCGAAAAGAAAGAGAAACAAAATGGTCATCATGCCTTTACAAGTCATGATAACAATCCCTTAATATGATTGAAGTCAAGCTATTATTTTCTCTTCAGCATAATAATCCGTTAATTTCGATTCCATAACATAAAAATGAATACATTTTTACATCCATTCCCCATAAGCTCAACACAAATTGTCTTAGTTAGGCTATTTTTCTGAAAGAAATTAAAAGAAATATTTTTTTTTCAATTGTTTCAAAAACGTTGAGATAAAAGTGATAGTATCTACCTAAAATATTCAATTAAAAATAAACTACCTGTTGAACCTAAATCCCAAAAAATCTTAGAATTAATTTATAATACAATTTGTTGTCTAAGAAGACAACCAACAAGACCAAATCTTGTTTATGAACGATGATATATGCACTTTTAACACCTCCGTAATCATAACCCTCATTTTTCTGAAACTTTCGTGGCGTACACCAATAGTTGACCTTGAAAATTCCTTGAAATTTTCTGAGTATGGTTTTCTTCCGTAGCCTTATGTAACAAACTACTAGGTGAAATAAACGCTACCTATATCTAATTTGAGTTCATTTGTGGTATCCCTAAATTGATGGCTTAAATCATATGACTGAGGTTCATATCTGAAGAAGGGTACTAGTTTTGTCAAATTTTTTGATATTGTCATTAATGTTGATTTTTTTCTGTTAAACTAGTTCAAAGTGACCCCCCCCCCCCCCCCAAAAAAAAAAGGAACGGGGATCTTTTCGAAATGAAAATGTTAATTTGGTCAGATTGAGGCCATTTAATCGGAATTAGGGATTCTACTTATGCAATTAATGTTTCAACTTTCTCATATCATGAGCGAAACTAAATAATGCACGACTTGTTCTATGGCTTTTAATTTTTTTTTTTATTTGGGAGTTCATTTAAGAGTTGAGCAATTAAATGATAATTTTGTAATCTTAATTTGTGTCCACAAGGTTTGGCTAGTATCATACTATTGGAGTGATATTTATGGTAACATTGAAGGTTCTAGTTGTTTTTTGAAAAATAAAGAGCTTAGCTCAAGACATGTAAGTGAAGCACTTCATTTATTATGAAACTAATATTTAAAAGGGTGAAAGGAATGGTCAAACTAATTTAGTGACTTTCATAAGAATCTAGTTGAGTTCATCTAAATCACTAAATTAAAGAATTTAAGATGATAACCAATTGGATATTCTAAATATTAAAAAAAATCAAAAATCATGTTATTGCAGAATAAGTTCTATTAACTATTATGTAGGCATCTTTCGCACGAATGAAATTCTTTCCACTCAATATTTTTAATATTTACTTTACCTAATTTTTGAAAGTTGGTTGCATATTACTATTGCATTATAAGAGAAAATAATATTAATGGTTGAATAAAGAAAATATTCATACATTTGAATGTGATGATTGTAGGGGGTGGAGGGGAAGAATAGTTGAATCCTTGTGCATAATTTGGTCTTACCTTACTATGCTACGTATCACCACTCAACAAAATTTAAATTATATATGATTTAAGAAGAATTTGATTGACATACAAAAGTGCATTTTGATATAGAATTAGAAATTTTTTTGTATAGTAAGCAAATGCAATACTATTTAGACTCCTATTTTGTGGTGTTGGGAACTTCGACTACCATACTTTGGTTAGGGTTTCGACACCCCTCACCCCCTCCCTATGTGTGCGTTATTTTGAAAGAAAAAAATTACCATACTTTTAACTAGTTTCTATGGTGGAATAAAATGCTTTAAGCTTCTTTCCTTCAAAGAATACTATGGAATCACAAAACAATTAAATCTTTGTATGATACCATTATGTTTTCTGGTGGTAAACTTTTAACAATGCAAACAACACTTGCACTTGCTTCATCTATTAATTCATTGTTACAAAATGAAAGCAAGAAGATATTAGAGAAAGCAAACAAAAAAATGAAGCTATCTACTATAGAAAAAAGGCGAATAAAAGAGAAAGAAAAACCTGCTGTAGCTGCTCCAACGATATCCCTTTTGGAATCCCTGGTGTAAAGAATCAACCTTGTTTTATAGTAATCATGAGAGGCATAGAAATCTGAAAGAGCCATGCTGATGCAACTCAATCCCATCTTCCCATTCAGCGTATCTAAGTTCAGAATGACACCTACATTAACTGGGATTGTTGTGTTTTTTGCCTCTACCAAAAGGATCCATTCCGAAAGAGTAATAAAGAGGAAAAGAGAAAGACTAAATCTGGCAGTGATCTTCATGATTATGAATGTCTTGAAGGCTTTAATGGTCTCAACTCACAACAGCTCTTATTTATAGGATAAGTGTGATAGTATTAAGAGAGCAAGGACTTGGAAAGTAAGAATGTTTACGCTACAAGGTGAAAAAAAAAATTGCTAAAATATTTCCAATTGTAGGTAAAGAAATAAAAGACTAGAAAAATATTGTACACTAGAAGGAGAATGATATAATGACAAGGTTTAAAGGGACATGCATTGACCAGAAAGATGAAAGTAAATTGATAGCAACATATATGTAAAATATTATTTCAAAAACAAAGGTTTGGTTCACAAATTCCTTTCAAGATGGAAGAAACAAGCATTAACTTTACTTATGAAGTAAGTCAATTCATAAAAATAACCATACATAAAAATGAAGACCTAGCATCCATAATGAAAGATCAACTGAATTGGATAATAAGATGATGAACAACAGAAACATTAGAGGACAATCTAAACAACACCTAAGTAAATATGTTATGTGCTTTACTTGCTTAGCTACCAAAACTCAGAGGCACTGAACAAATAGTCAAACCATTAAATCCAATGGCCAACACGAGACAACTGAGTCATAAAGCCTATAACCCTTCTGTCACGGCACCTTTCACAAAATACAAATATGGAAACACCTCGACCTCTCTAGATAACTTAGAGAGGAAGTTGATTTCCTCTATTTTTCATCAATGATTGTACAGTCCATCAATCCTTCTTCGAGCCTTCAATCCAATTTCTACGAAATTCAGAGGAAGGATCTTCAATGCTATCACTATCAAAGAAATAACCTCTCTATTGACTTTTCAAAACTTTGAAAACCATGGTTAGGCTACAAGATAAAAGAAACTAGCTGCTAAAATATTTTTAATTATGGTTAAAGAGATAAAAGACTACCAAGATATTATACACTAGAAGGAGAATACTACAATGACTTGGTTTATAAGGACATTCACTAGCCAAAAAAGATGAAAGTAACACAACAACAACATATATGTGAAATATAATTCCTAAAGGTGAGGTTTGGTTCAAAAATTCATCTTAAGATAAAAGAAACAAGTACTAATGTTACTTTAGGAAATATGACAATTCATAGAAAATAGGCATGCATCCAAATGAAGACCTAGTATCCATAATGAAAGATTAATTGAATAAGATGATAAGATGATGAACAATGGTAACATTAGAGGACCATATAAACAACACCTAAAAAAATATGTTGCATGCTCTACTTGCTTGCTTACCAAAACTCAAGGGCATTAAACAGATCGTCAAACCAACAAATCTAATGGCTAGCACAAGCCAACTTAGTCATAAAGCCTATAACCCTTCTATCACACCACTATTCATAAAATATAAGTATGGAAGCATTTTTACCTTTTCAAATGACTTGAAAAGGAAGCTGATCTTCTCTATTTTTCACCAGCAATTATATAGTCAATCAAACCTTCTTTCAGCCTTCAATCTAGTTTCCATGAAATTTAGAGGAAAGACCTCCAATGCTCTCACTATCAAAGAAATAACATCTTTATTGACCCGTCAAAACTTGCATGAAGATTGTGGTTAGGCTACAAGATGAAAGAAACAGATACTAAAATATTTTGAATTATAGTTAGAAAAATAAAAGGTTAGCAAAATATCATACATTAGAAGGAAAATGCTACAACAACATGTCCTATAGGGACATGCATTGGCCAAAAAAGATGAAAGCAAAATGACAGCAACATATATGTAAAACGTGATTTTGAAAATTGGGGTTTGCTTCACAAATGCCTTTCAAGATGGAAGAAACAAGCATTAATGTTACCTAGGGAGATAAGACAATTCATAAAAAATAACCATGCATTAAAATGAAGACCAAATATCCATAATAAAAAATTAGCTTAATCAAACTATGAGTTTATGAACAACACAATGTTGGAAGACCATTTAAACAATGCCCAAAAAGATATGTTGCATGCTCTACTAGCTCCTTTACCCAAGGGCAAGGGCACTAAACATATTGTCAAACCATCCAATTCAACGGCCAACACCAGCCAGCTTAGGCAACAAGCCTATAAATCCTTTATCCCATCACCATTCACAAGATACAAATGTGGAAGCATCTGCCTCTCCGTCAATCCCCCTATGAGCCTTTAATTTAATTTTCATGAAATTTAAAGGAAGGATCTCCAATGCTATCCCTATCAAAGAAATAACTTCTCCACTGACTTTTCAAAACTTAGTGAAAACCATGGTTAGACTACAAAATAAAAGAAAGTAGTTGCTAAAACATTTTCAATTGTGGTTAGAGAAATAAAAGACTACCAAGATATTGTATACTAAAAGGAAATATGCTACAATGACATGGTTTATAAGGACATTCATTGGCCAAAAAAGGTGGAAGTAAAATGACAGCAACATACATGTAAAAAATAATTTCTAAAGGTGAGGTTTGGTTTAAAAATTCATTTCAAGCTAAAAGAAACAAAATTAATGTTACTTTAGGAAATAAGACAATTCATAGGAGATAGCCATGCATCCAAATGAAGACCTAATATCCATAATAAAAGATCAGTTAAATCATATGATAAGATGATGAACAATGGCAACTTCAAAGGACCATCTAAAAACCACCCAAGAAATATGTTGCATGCCCTACTTGCTTGCCTACCAAAACTCAAGGCTATTAAATAGATCATCAAACCATTAAATCCAATGGCTAGCACCAGACAACTTAGTCATAAAGTCTGTAATCCTTATGTCACATCACCATTCACAAAATACAAACGTGGAAGCACCTCTACCTTTCCAGATGACTTGAAAAGCAAGTTGATCTCCATTATTTTTCATTAACGATTATACAGTCCACCAAACCTTCTCCAAGGCTTCAATCTAGTTTCCATGAAATTCAGAGGAAAAACCTCCAATGCTCTCACTATCAAAGAAATAGCCTCTCCACTAACCCTTTAAAACTTGCATGAAGACCATGATTAAGCTACAAGACGAAAGACACTAGAGGCTAAAATATTTTATAGTTAGAGAAACAAAAGATTATAAAATATTATACATTAGAAAGAAAATGCTACAACAACATGCTCTATAGGGACATTCACTGGCCAAAAAAGATGAAAGTAAAATGACAACAACATATATGCAAAACATGATTTTGAAAACTGGGGTTTTGGTTCACAAGTTCCTTTCAAGATGGAAGAAACAAGCATTAATGTCACCTTGGGAGATAAGACAATTCATAAAAAAATAACCATGCATTAAAACAAAGACCTAATATCCATAATGAAAAATTAGCTTAATTAGACAATGAGTTAATGAACAACTCAATGTTGGAAGACCATCTAGAATGCCTAAGTAGTGATGTTGCATGCCTTACTTGCTCCCTTACCCAAGAGCAAGGGCACTAAACATATTGCCAAACCATCCAATTCAACGGCCAACACCAGCCAACTTAGTCGTCAAGCCTATAAACCCTATATCACATCACCATTCACAAAATACAAATGTTGAATCATCTCTGCCTCTTAATCAATCCCTCTCTGAGCCTTTAATTTAATTTTCATGAAATTTAAAGGAAGGATCTCCATTGCTATCACTATCAAAGAAATAACCTCTCTACTGAATCTTCAAAACTTAGTGAAAACCATGGTTAGGCTACAAGATAAAAGAAACTAATTGCTAAAATATTTTCAATTATGGTTAGAGAAATAAAAGATTACCAGGATATTGTTCATTAGAAAGAGTGCTACAATGACATGGTTTGTAAAGACATTCATTGGCCAAAAACGATGAAAGCAAAACAACAACATATATGTAAAATATAATTTCTAAAGATGAGATTTAGTTCACAAATTCATTTCAAGATAGAAGAAACAAGTTTTAATGTTACCCTAGGAAATAAGACAATTCATAAAAGACAGCCATTCATTCAAATGAAGACCTAGTATCCATAATTAAATATCAGTTGAATTAGATGATAAGATGATGAACAATGGCAACATCAAAGGACCATCTAAACAATACCCAAGAAAATATGTTGCATGCTCTACTTGCTTGCCTGCCAAAATTCAAAGGCATTAAATAGATCATCAAACCATCAAATACAATGGCTAGCACCAGTCAACTTAGTCATAAAGCATGTAACCCTTTCATCACATCATCATTCACTAGATACAAACATGGAAGCGCCTTTACATCTCCATAAATTTCTAATGAAGGATCATCTAATGCTCTTAATATCAAACAAATAGCCTCTCTATTGTATTGGGATATTCATTATTTTTTGGTGATGGGCTACACGTTACCATGTGCCTAACTATGATATTTCTCGTATTTATGTCAAGAGGTGTGACTAAGCCTATTTATAGCGTCCAGCCTGCGTCTCGCACCAACAAAGTATGGCGGGAACAAAAGTAACAAATTAAACGCTGAGAAAACAAAAGCAACGGATGGAGAGGTATATGCCAAAAGTCGGGACAAAACAAGGAACCCAAAAGTCAAAAGTCGCGACAATGCAAAGAACCCAAAAGTCTTACGGTGTAGTTAACAAGTGGGTCCCTGACAATGGAGTTGCAATTGGAAAAGCCTCCGCAGGCAAGAGTCTCTCGTGGGTCTACTTTATTGTAGATTGTCCTTTCTCTCATGGGTCCAGTTTTCGCTCTCAATTAGTGTCAAAAAGGAAAGGTCGGAAATCTGTTTGCGCTGTCTCTATCTGGTTCATTGCAGATTTTCTGTTTTCTTTTCTACCAATGGTTAAAATTATTATTTTGAGCAAACTTGTCATTACCATACCAAGTTTGAGGGGTGTGTAAAAATCATTGATTTGGACAAGTTACAATAGAATTCCACCCCACATGCTAAGTATAGTTGCATTGTCTATCATGCTATCTACTACAAACAAGTAGACTGTAGAAGTGTGGAATGCAGTGGACATCATAGTAGACACAAACAATCCTTGTGCAACCACACAAAGCCTAACAGACGTTTGGCAAGTCCCCACAAGCCAACACGACATGCTACTGCACCATTGGAGCAATTAAGTGGGCACTCACCACATTCAAGCATGTGGACAATGAGCTGGCACACAAGTCGTATGGAACCCAACATAAAACAACTAAGTCTCCTAGCCCTAGCCAAGAAGTCCTGAGCTAAGAAAGTCATCACGTGAAGGATGAAGAAAGTAGAAAGAAGAAAGAAGAAAGTGAGGAGTAAAGATCAGGCAATTAGTTTTACCTTTATGTAAAGTCTTTATGTAAACTTTCTAGCAATTGCTTGGAAGTGTATAAGCATGCCGGAATGCCTATATAATGATGCAGGTTGTCTAGGAGAAAGTAAGCCTCTTGCAAGTCTCATGTAATCACAATTCAATCCAATCAATCATAACACCAAAGCTATGTTTTACTTCATGTAGTTATAGTAGAGCCAATGGCTATATAATCATGGAATCCATTTTACTCCTTTTGTTGTCTTTGTTTCACCTTTTGTACTTTATTTTATATTTGTTTTCCTTGCACCTACATAACTTACCAACTTCCAGTTTATTGTTTTTTATGATTATATCTTTACATTTCTACTCACTCAGTCAAATTGAACCATAGAACAACGCACCAAACTCTAATTTTCTTCTCCAATCACCAGCTTCATTGATAAAGATTATTCATACTGGTAGATTGTTTAAAAACCCTTAGGTCCGGTTGTTAGTATCATTTCCGGAGTTTCTCATATATCTTCTTCGCATTTATTTGCTAAATATCTCAGAGGATTTGTAGACATTTAAATACTTGCTTCATTGTGTATTTCAAGGGATTACTATTTGTGTAAACTTTGGTTGGAAAATTAAAAAGGTAACCTTGAGCAGTTTGATAAATGAGGTGGGTTAGGCAGAGAGCCTAATCACTTAAATATGGTGTGCTTGCCATTTTGCGGCTTGCAATTTTTATATCTACTTACTGTATGCGGAAATCTTTGTGCATTTTGCACTTTCTGATTTTTGAGATGCTTTGTGTAAATTTTATATTGATTCGGCTCTTGCATTATTACTGGTTCTACACTCATCTAGCTTCATTGTTCACGGTAGCTTCATTTCACTTGACCTTGAGTTAACCGTGAGCAGCAAATTGAATTTATATTGGACTTTAGAAATTCTATTCAGGAAATATTATACCGATTTTGTTGTATAATTTTGCATATTAGATCTCACGTACAATCATATTTTTCATTATCATAATACTGTAGTGTTTGCCCTCAGGCAGAAATTTAGTTAGACTTCTATAGTGCATACTCATCATGAAACAAATTACTAAATTTTTTAGAAAATATAAGTCACTCCCCCCTTAGGTTCCCTCTAGAACCTTACATACTAACTCTCCAAAAACTTACCACTAATTGCCACATAATTTTGTAGAAGTTGCGTAAGACTCCTTTTGAAGCTATTTAATAGACTCTTGAGTCCGACCTCCTTTCTTCTTTTTTTTTCCTTTTCTTTTTGGCTATAAATATGTAAGAGTTGGGCATTATGAAAGTAAGAAGAAATCAATAAGTAGTTAACTAAGTTTGCTAAATTCTCTAGCAATTTCAATTCTCAAATGTTTTCTCATAAAATATTGTACAAGTTTTTTTCCATAGGAAGTATTATTTCTCGAAGATTGGATGGAACTTTTGGTAACACCGGTATCGTGTTAGCACAACCCAAGTCTAGTTGTTTCTTTGTACTATGGACAAGCCTGACGAAGGACGAGCCTTCGCTCACCTTCGACCGAATAAAAGTCATGGCGCAGTTGTCAAAGACGCTCTTTTCATCTTAATGGTCTTGGCTGGCCAAGTCATAGGTGGGAGGTCCGCGAATTGCTTATCAAGTTAGGCGAGAGCAGACTATGAAAGAAGAAAATCTTAATCTCGTTTTCCATTCTTCTCTACTTTTCTTCCTTAGAAGAATGTGACCATCCAACATAGTTTCCGTAGGGAAGCAGCTACTAAGAAAACTATTTTGCCGGAGCTATGCAAACGATTGACTGAAGACAAACATCTAACTAGATGTAGAAGTGAGAAATAAAGTCTAGTTCTCAATTCATACTTTTCTTCTCTAACCGGTGGAGGCTCTGTCCAAAATTTTCTTGCTTAAAATTGAAGTAATGTTGCACTGAGAATTGAGTATATGTAATTTCTATTTTCAAAATTTTGTATATGCATTTCGCAAACATAAAAAAGATTGAAGTAAAGAATGATACAAAAGATCAACACGACAAGAAAAAATGTCTCCAGTCAAGCTATCTCACCAATTCACAGTGAGTTATGGCGTAATTTATGGATGATGTCATTGTTTCAACAGCGCAGCAGCAACAGATAAGCGCGACCCGCATGCTTGAAGTGGGAAAGACCGAATGAACAAGCCAGAAGCAGACATGCGTCCTGGGCCAAAGGAAACAAAGACTAAACCTAAAGCCTCTCCCGCTGCGTAGGATTTAAATCCTCGTGTTGGGAAAATTAGCCACGCAAGGACACGCTGCACAAACGACGCCGATGCGTTAATGACCCTAATGGTCCAGACTAGCAGTACATGCCCATATGTTTTGGACTAACAACACATACGGTACGAGCCTATGAATTGATTGGTCAAGTACCGAGTTGGTGTTTTATATTCTGGACTAACAATAACAGGCCCATGGATTGACTAATTAGGTACAAGTCTGGCCTCTTTTCTCCACCCATACCTTCCAGCGGAACTCGCCATTCGCCAAGGGCCTCTCAGAGCCGAATTACAACCATAGCAGAAAGGAGACTTAAATTCGCTGGAAAATTCGCTGGAAGACTCCCTCACATGAGTGCTCAACCAACATTAACCTCCAGCAAGCATGAAAGCTTCAGCCTCCGGAGGTTTGGAGTCTCTTTTTCCCATCTCTTGGCACCTCTAGGATTTGCCTTCTATCATCCCTAATCGGCTCACGAAGGAAATATCACTCAAGTATTGAGAGCTTTTGGAGGAAGGTTCTTAAAATAGTAAAGACAATTGAACAACGAGAACCCAGGAAGAGCCCCTACTTTGGGACAGATGACGCGAATTGTAAGGAAGCCGTAGATTTATTTACTTCTACAAAAACAAACCCGAGAAGCACTCCTACTCTGGCAGGTGCGTCGGGTACAAAACGGACACATCAAATGCAAACGCTATTCACCCAGGTGGAAGTTCATGATTACTGCCGACTATTTCGAGCACCTTCACACCTCGCCTGCCAGGATACAGTAAAATGCAATTGACTTATCGTCGAAGGGTTGGATATTAAGATTTTCTGTGCATACTGGTCTTGCCACCTGTAAGACGCTATGAACCGCTGATTAGTGGAGGCCATGGAACAGTACAATAGTTTTCGTCATAGGCATGTATATAAAAGAAACAAATATTCCAATGTAAGTGATTTTCAATGACAAGACCGAATTAAAAAATGATTCTCTGGCTGCACGTCTAGTGTCAGTAAGATCCACACGCATGTGTCCACACATAACGGACTTGCAAAGATTCCTTAATCAATCTCAACTGACGCCTATATTGAAGAAAATCAAGACTCTGAGTATTGAGAGCTGAAATATTGTATATTCGCATACTTGTTGAGTCTTACATGTACATATATATAGCCCTCTGTTGATTTCAAGTTAAAGTAAACTTAGTCATTCTAATACGCTAGCTCAAGTATCCTGACAATTGCGCATGCTAGTAGAGGGTAACTTGCACTCCTTCTTTTCTGAGTTTTCCATGCGTATCTCGGGTCCTTCAGTTCTGGTGTTTGCAGTGCAACACTCTTGTAGCTTTCCTTTGTTAGGATTAGCTATGTCTGAGCAAGTGATGATTGCAAGAGTGGGTTTTGTTCCACGTGACTCGCATCCTCTCGCATCTGTTAGAGCTTGCGTGTGCACAGGAGTTTATGTACTTACATGCCCCCGCAATCGAGGCATGGTAAGGCCGAGATTGGTCCTAAGAGCTTGGAACAGAGCCTTTGGCAGGGGTTTAGTGAACAAATCAGCCAATTGTTGAGTAGAAGGAACATGGGCAGTGACAAGAACACCTTGAGCTACTTTTTCCCGAACAAAATGGTAATCCACTTCGACATGCTTGGTACGTCCATGATAGACAGGCTTGGTGGTGAGATGGAAAGCACTTAGGTTGTCGCAGAACAATTTGGGTGGTCGAAATTGGGAAATGCCAAGACTTCAAAGCATATGAAGGATCCACATGGCTTCGGCTGTGGCGCAAGCTAGTGCGCGATATTCTGCTTCGGTGGATGAGCGAGCAACAGTGGGTTGACGCTTGGAGGACCAGGAGATGCAGTTGCCTCCTAAGAAGAAGCAGTAGCCCGTGGTGGAACGACGACTGTTTGCACACCCAGCCCAGTTAGAGTCACTAAAACCATGAAGAGTCAAGGTGCTACGACGATGAATGCGGAGACCCAATTCAAGGGTGCCCTTAATGTAGCGGAGGATACGTTTGAGTTGAAGGAAATCAAACATAGTGGGACAGGCCATCCGTTGACACAGTTTGTTAACAGCAAATGTTAGGTCAGGCCGAGTGAAAGTTGCATATTGCAGTGCACCAAGGAGGCTTCGAAAAAGAGTAGGTTGACTATAACTGAGTTGGTCCCCCTTGACACGCATTTGACTGCCATAGGTGTAGGAAGAGGTTTACACGCTAGCATGTTACCTCGCTCTAGAATATCCTGAAGATATTTGTGTTGAGAAAGGTGAAGTCCGGTGGGGTCCTGGATAACTTGGATGCCGAGAAAGAAGCTGAGTGCCCCTAAGTCCTTGACAGGAAATTCACTCATGAGATACTGAACAAAGGCAGAGAGGTGAATGTCGGAATTCCCGGTCAGAATTAGATCATCCACATAAATAAGGAGCAACATACAGGCCTTCGGATGGGTATAAGTAAAAAGGGAAGGATCATGTGGAGAGCTCACAAAGCCATACTCCATCACATGCTGGGATAGCCGATCAAACCAGGCACGGGGTGCCTGTTTGAGCCCGTAGAGAGCTCGTTTAAGAGAGTAGACATGATTTGGAAAGATTGGATCATGAAAACCGGGTGGCTGGTCCATAAATACTGGCTCGTCAAGATACCCGTGCAGAAATGCATTGGAGATGTTGTATTGTTTCAGCGGCCACCCCTTTACTGTGGCTATCGTCAAGACCAAGCGAACAGTGGTAGCTTTCACAACAGGACTAAAAGTCTCAAGGAAGTCAACCCTGGGTGCCTGGTGATAACCCTTTGCAACAAGCCGTGCTTTGAGCTTGTCAAGAGTGTCGTCGGCAGCAAGTTTGGGCTTATATACCCACTTGCTGCCAATCACATGCATATGAGGAAGCCGTGGAACTAGAACCCATGTGGAGTTCGTATGCAGGGCTGTGAGTTCAACTTGCATTACAGCACGCCAACCTGGATGTTGCAGGGCCTGAGAGATTGAGTGTGGTGTAGTAGGAATGGAAGTTACAAGGTGGCAAGAGTAGTGGGGATTTGGCTTAACTATCCCTGACTGGCTGCGTGTGATCATGGGATGAGTCCTAACTAGTGCAGAGATGGAGGAAGTGGGAGGAGGTGGAACGGCATTGGGATGTGTTGGAGTGTGAGGTAGTGGGAAAGGAAGGAGAGGTGTTGGTGAGGTGGCTAGTGCAGAGGGTAGATGAGGGTGTTCAGGAGGTAACGTGGTGGGATTCTCAGGTAGAGGTGACGTGGTGGCATTCTCGGGTGGAAGTAACGTGGTGGCATTTTCAGGTAGAGAGCTCACAGGTGGCAGGAGATTCGAAGGAGAGTCAGGAAGGATTGAAGGAGGGGGTGATGGGGTTTCCTCTTAAGGAGATGTATCACTGCTTGAAGGAAAGGTGGAGATACATGGTGTTGTGGTTGGTGTGGCTGTGGACGAGCTTGTCTCTCGGAAGGGAAAGATGTGCTCGTTAAAGATGACATGTCGTGAAATAAAAACACGACCAGAAGAGCGGTGAAGACACCTATAGCCTTTGTGGCGGGTGCTGTAGCCAGTGAAGATGCATTCAAGAGAGTATGGACCAAGTTTGTTGTGAGTGATGTCACGGAGGTAGGGAAAACATTGACAGCCAAAAGTTTTCAGAAAGCTATAATCAGGCACTCGATGATGGAGAGTTTCAAAAGGAGAAAGGTATTTCAGAACAGCAGATGGAAGGTGATTTATTAAAAACACAGCTGTTTGAAAGGCTTCTATCCAGAGGTGATGTGGCAAGCCGGCTTGCAAAAGCAACGCTCTCCCGAGTTCTGTAATATGACGGTGCTTGCGTTCTGCAAGTCCGTTCTGCTCAGGGGTATGGGGGCACGAGAATTGGTGTAGGATACCGTGTTCTTTTGTGAAGGTGGCCAGTGCATGACTAACATACTCACCACCATTATCGGTTTGAAGGATTTTTAATTGATGCCCGAGTTGTTTTTCGGCCATGACTTTGAACTCGTAAAATGCTTGAAATAATTGGGATTTTTGTCGCAAGGTGTAAAACTAGATAAATCGTGTGTAGTCATCAACAAAGATGGCATAATATTTGAAACCTTGGTTAGAACTAACAGGAGCCGGCCCCCAGATATCACTGTGAACCTTTTCTAGAGGAACAAGGGAATGTTTGACAGTGTTAACAAAAGGAAGACGATGGCTTTTACTTGCCATACATGTACTACAAACAGGATCAATACCCCCGTGAAGGGATATGAGATTGTTTTTGGACAAAAGCTGCAAAATGCGGTGGTTCGGATGTCCCAACCGGTGATGCCAGGTCTGACTATCTACTCCCCGTTGATGAGATATGTGGTACGCTTAGGTAGGGTGGCTCGGCAGGATGTATAGATCTCCCCTTCTAACTCCCCTCAGGAGGAGTTCCTGAGTTCTCGAGTCCTTGACAAGAAAACAAGTTCGGTTAAATTCTACAGTGCAGGGGTAGGCATCAGTGAGTTGTGCAATGGATAATAGGTTCTGTTGTATTTTTGGTGCAACAAGGACAGAACGCAGAGGGATGAGTCCGTGATGTAGTGTGGTTTGCCTAACATGAGATATGTGAATCTTTTGACCATTGCCTACTACAATGCTATCAGGACCAGTATAGGAAGTGGAGGTAGTGAGGTTACCTTCAGTATTGACCACATGAGCCGTGGCAGCTGTGTCAGCCACCTAGTCAGTGTTGGCAGGTGCATCAACTTGTAGTGTGGCAAGAGCTTGCGGGAGATCATCAGCCTAGTATGAGTGATCAAACCTATACCAACACTGGAGAGCGGAATGATCGCGCCGAGAACAGACTTGACAGGTTACTAGAGGGCGGCCCCCTTCATTCTGGGGTTGAGTGCGATGGTCTTGAGGATCGGCATGTCGTGGGGGAGCTTGAGCAACAGGTTGGCGCTGCCCTAGTGGCCCTTGGCCACGTCCATTCTGAGCTGAGGGATTAAAGCCACATCCTTGTGAGGTAAAGGAGCCGCCACCACGCCCACGACCAGCAAAACGTCTGCCGCGAGCACTTCGTTGAACAGCAAAGGCTACATTGTCATTGACTGGAGTAGGGGAGTAACGAGAAAGTCGAACCTCAAATGCTTCCAGTTGGGACAAAACCTCATTGAACTGAGGTATAGGGGGCCGCACCATGGATGTTCTGAAGGATTCATAGTCCCGCCCAAGACCTTCAAGGAGGCGGAAGGTTTTGGCTGAGTCACTGAGGGGTTTGCCAATGGCACTCAGTTGATTCAAGTAGGCTTGGAACTCACGGATGTAAGTAGTAAGGGTCTTGGCCCCTTTTTGAAGATGGTGAAGTTGGCCAAGGAGATCAAACTCCCGAGACTCGGTTTTTTGAGCAAACCGGTTTGCTAGGGCCTCCCAAACTTGAGCGACAGTCTCAAGTTCGAAGACATGGCCTAGAGCTTCTTCAGAAAGTGTGCTAAGGATCCATGAGCGGACCAGTGCATCACTCTGAACCCATGCGTCATGAACAGGGTTGGAGGCTTCTCTACCACTAGTGGAGATGATGGCAGGAGGTTTAACCGTCTCACCAATCAGGAATCCATAGAGGTTCTGCATCTGAACTAGTGAGCGGATTTGCGTCACCCATGGCAGATAGTTGCCGACATTGAGCTTAAGGGTTATAAAATTGCTTACAGTGATAGTAGTGGGAAAGGGGTAGGTAGGAGTAGGAGCCATGGTGGAAGGGGTTATGTTTTTGGAGTGTGAAAAAGGAGAGAGAGAGGTAGCGGAAGTAGGGTGATGCGAATGATCAAACCTGGGTCTGTGATACCATGAAGAAAATCAAGACTCTGAGTATTGAGAGCTGAAAGATTGTATATTTGAATACTTGTTGAGTCTTACATGTACATATATATAGCCTTCTGTTGATTTCAAATTAAAGTAAACTTAGTCATTCTAATACGCTAGCTCAAGTATCCTAACAATTGCACATGCTAGTAGAGGGTAACTTGCACTCCTTCTTTTCTGAGTTTTCCATGCGTATCTCGGGTCCTTCAGTTCTGGTGTTTGCAGTGCAACACTCTTGTAGCTTTCCTTTGTTAGGATTAGCTATGTCTGAGCAAGTGATGATTGCAAGAGTGGGTTTTGTTCCACGTGACTCGCATCCTCTCGCATCTGTTAGAGCTTACGTGTGCACAGGAGCTGATGTACTTACATATATTAGTTAAATTCGACATGACCAAAAACTCAAAGCACCAAATCTACTGGACAAGCTCAGGTGGATTATGATTCCTGGTGTTAGACAACAAATAAATCAAGAGACTCATTCAGTGTTCTCTATGAATCAAAACTAGCCCCAGTAGAGAACTTTAACGAATCAATGACTTTTAGCTGTGTATTTGAGCTCCATGCTGAATTTTAGAAATCAGAATGTCTTCTTAATCCGTGCGCACACCTAAGCTACCGGTAGCCTCTGCCTCGTCTGTGTCCACCCCACCCCCTCCCTTTGCCTCTAGTCCCACTTCTCCCACCATGAGACAAATCTTCCAATGCTCTATTAACCAGCTGATTTTACAATCCACCAGCTCCGCGACCTTTTTCGGATGGCACATTGCTGGCCCCATTTGCAGCATTAGCAGGTCGCTTCCCTCTGCAAACAAAAATCATGAAAGACATAAATATGACCACAAACTTCCCATTTTACGAGGATGAAAAATCTTGCAGGAAAGTAATACTAGTCCATGAGGAAGTGTGATGGCACTCCAATGTGTCAAATCACCCTTCACCATTGGCACAACTAAAGGTTAAACAAAAAAGGTACCATCCAACAAAATGATAGTAGGAGATAGTAAAAGCTTGAAACCGTATACTAATAGCAGCAAGCAAAAATATTCAAATATAAATACAAGAGGGGGCTGGAGAGGAAGGAAGAGGATAATAAGGAAGATTTATCCTACCCGATTGTAGCTGTGGTGGTGGGGAGAGAAGGCTTTGTTGCTTCTTTCCAAGAAAGATTGATACTTTTATCTCCAACAAACAAAGGTGTTTTTGAATGCAGTGGCTGGATAAAATTGATTATATTAGTTTCACAGTAAATAAGCAAAGGATCATACATGTAGAGACCAAAATATTTGTTTATTTTGCACCTTTGTCACTGCTAAAATGTTATTACATGTCCGCAAACCAGTGGTTGTATTCTGTTTTTGAGTTTTCTACACAGTATAAGAGAAAGATGGTCATAAAAATAATAAAATAAATAAAAATAATAACTCCTGAGAACAAACTCACAATGCTATTCTTTGCTTCATCAAATTTAGCAGCTGCCATAGCTTTGTTGTGCTCAGCCATTCCCTGAGTTAATTTCTTCATGGTAGCTCTAGTTAACTCTTCAACATTACTCAACCTACAAAATCAATTCTAACTATCTCATACATAGAAAAATTTGCATGTGTAAAAGTTGACCATATCTATTATAATGATCATCAGAAATATAGGAAACGGTCTTCCCACCTTACTCTATAATCAAATGGGAATCAACACTGTAGTAGTATAATAAAAGTTCACAAATATCTGGAAGGCTTAGGTCCTCCAAGATATTTATTCTTTGTAAATTAATCCTATGACAAACAAATTTAGCTCTCTGATTTCTTCACAAAATTTTTAGAATCCTAAATCAGGTAATTGTTTTAGTGGATAGCTAGAACCTTAAACTCCACATTAGGCTACAACTATGTTACAATCTCGAAAAAACACAATAACAAAAAGGCTTCAGTTCAGGATTTTTAGATTGCCTCCCAGCTTATGCGACTGCATCTTAGACCCACTACACACACAACCCAGCCCGCATGAGTGAGATCCAGTCCAAAGTCTGTGAACCGCAACCTGTGTGTGCAACCCGGTCCAAAAGCATTACCCGCAATGTGACCCGTGACCCACGCTCACTCCTAAGTGACAAGCGTGCATGATCCGAATTAAGCACCTGCAACCCAGTTCGACCCACTCAATAATGCCGTCACCTGAAAGCTCAAATTGGCCATCAAAAATAGCTCAAAAAATAGGGAAAAATGATACAATTGAAATCCATCAGAAATGAGAACAATTCTATGAAGAAAGATCAAAGACTCACTGCTTATAAAGGATTAACTTGAAGAAATTAAGGTGTTCTTCACAGTTTGTGACCTAACTACTTAAAGGAGAAATTGAAAGCATATTAGAGAGTATCTAAAGCCGAAATCATGGGGCTTTTGAAGAGAAGAAGTTGATTTATCAATCTGTGAAGTACCCACAATGATTTGCTTCAAGATTGAAAAGATTTTATGAAGATTTGAGTGAGATTCGAGTTTGACCCATTTTTTGGTCCGTGAAGCTATAATTTAATAACTTAAGTTATGGACAAAACGGTGACATTTTGGAGCACAATTTTGAATGGAATTAAGACAAAATGACCAGCTCTACCTTCTTCCTCTCTTAACAACTCAAAATGAAGAGAGAGAATACGAAAATTAGGACTCCAACAGGAAGAAAAGATGACTTGCTTTAAAGGTGTTAGAACGGTTATTTGAAGTGAAATGTGAGTTTTTTTTTAATCTACTTAAGTGCATCTTACTCATTGATTATTGGTTGGTCCAAAAATTACAAAGAAAGCAAGCTTCTTTCATAAACTCATACTCCTCTCTCAAGCTCATTCAAACTCACGAAATTGGTTTTTCATTTTAGTGATTTTACTTTGAGCTCATTAATGTTTTCATACACTTGTTAGGAGATCATATTGCTTTTTAATTCATATCATATTTAAACTGATTTTGTATGAGTAAACAGTGTTGGGTTCATGTGAATTTAAAGCTTTTGTTCATATCATTTTATATTAAGTCTTTAGCATTTATTTGAAGCTTTTGAATTTGAATTCATATCTTATAGAAGCTGAATTCAAAATTTATACTTAATTATTACTCATTGTTGAAATTCTTGGAGAGAAAATTTATACATTAGAAGGCAAATGCTACAACGACATGTTCCACAAGGATATTCATTGGCCAAAAAAGATGAAAGTAAAATGACAACAACATATATGTAAAACATGATTTTGAAAATTGGGGTTTAGTTATCAAATTCCTTATAGATGGAAGAAACATGTATTAATGTTATCTTGGGAGATAAGACAATTCATAAAAAATAATCATGCATTAAAATGAAGACCTAATATTTATAATGAAAAATTAGCTCAATCAGATGATGAGGCTATGAACAATGCAATGTTAAAGGACCATCTAAACAATGCCCAAGTAGAGATGTTGCATGCTTTACTTGCTCCGTTACCCAAGGTCAGGGGCACTGAACGTATCGTCAAACCATCCAATCCAACATCCAATAGTAGCCAACTTAGTCATAAAGCCTATAAGTCCTTTGTCACATTACCGTTCACAAAATACAAACGTACAAGCATCTTTGCCTCTCCATCAATCCCTCTTTAAGCCTTCAATTTAATTTCATGAAATTTAGAGGAAGGATCTCCAATGCTCTCACTATCAAAGAAATAGCCTCTCTATTGACTTTTCAAAACTTGCAAGAAGACCATGGTTAACCTACAAGACGAAAGAAACTAGATGCTAAAATATTTTCAATTGTAGTTAGAAAAATAAAAATTAGCAAAATATTATATATTAGAAAGCAAATTCTACAACGACATGTTCTATAGGGACATTCATTGGCTAAAAAAGATGAAAGTAAAATGACAACAACATATATGTAAAATATAATTTCCAAAAGTGAGATTTGGTTCACAAATTCATTTCAAGATACAAGAAAATGTTACTCTAGGAAAAAAGACAATTCATAAAAATAGCCATGCATCAAATGATAACCTCATATCCATAATGAAAGATCAACTCAATTAGAGGGTGAGATGATGAACGACACACCATTGAAGGACCGTCTAAACAACATCCAAGCATAGACGTTGTTGCTCTACTCACTTCCCTACCTAAAGTGAAGGGCACTAAATAGATCGTCAAACCATCTAATTAACAGCCAGCTCAGTTATAAAGCATGTAACCCTTTTGTCACATCACCATTCACTAGATACAAACATGGAAGCACCTGTGCATCTCCAAGGAACATCAATGCTCTCAATATCAAAGAAATTGCCTCTTTATCGTATCGGGATATTCATTATGTTTTTGGTGATGAACTACATGTTACCATGTGCCTATCTATGATATTTTTTGTATTTATGTTCGGAGGTATGACCAAACCTATTTATAGCATCCAGCCAGCGTCTCGCACCAACAAAGTATGGCGGGAACAAAACTAACAAATTAAACGCTGAGAAAACAAAAGCAACGGATGGAGAGGTATGCCAAAAGTCGGGACAAAACAAGGAACCCAAAAGTCGCGAGAATGCAAAGAACCCAAAAGTTTTATGTTGTAATTAACAAGTGGGTACCTAACAATGGAGTTGCAAGAGGAAAAGCCTCTGCAGGCAAGAGTCTCTCATGGGTTTACTTTATTGTAGATTGTCCTTTCTCTCGCGGGTCCAATTTTTGCTCTCAATTAGTGTCAAAAGGAAAGGCCAGCAATCTGTTTGCATTTTCTCTCTATCTGGTTCATTGCAGATTTTTTGTTTTCTTTCTACCAATTGTTAAAATTACTACTTTGAGCAAACTTATCATTACCATGCCAAGTTTAAAGGGTGTGTTAAAACCATTAATTTGAACAAGCTACAATGGAATTCCACCTTATGTGCTAAGTGTGGTTGCATTATCTATCATGTTATCTGTTTTAGACAAGCAAACTACGAAGTGTGGAATGCCATAGATATCATAGCATACACAAGCAATCCTTGTGCAGCCACACAGAGCCCACTAGACGTTTGGCAAGTCCCCACAAGCCAACATAACATGCTACTACACCATTGGAGCAATTAAGTGGGCATTCACCATATTCAAACATGTGGATAATGAGTTGGCACACATGTCGTATGGGAGCCAACATAAAATAGCTAAGTCTCCTAGCCTTGGATAAGAATTCCTAAGCCAAGAAAGCCATCACGTGAAGGATAAAGAAAGTAGAAAGAAGAAAGAAGAAAGTGAGGAGTAAAGACCAAGCAATTAGTTTTTTCTTTATGTAAAGTCTTCATGTAAACTTCCTAACAATTGCTTGGAAGTGTATAAGCATGCTAAAATGCCTATATAATGGTGCATCTTGTCTAGGAGAAAGTAAGCCTCTTGTAAGCCTTATGAAATCCTAATTCAATCCAATCAATCACAACACTAAAGCTATGTATGGCTTTAGTAGTTGTAGCAAGGCCGATGGCCCTACAATCATGGAATCCATTCTACTCCTTTTGTTGTCTTTATTTCACCTTTGTACTTTATTTTATATTTGTTTTCCTTACACTTGCATAACTTACCAACTTCCAATTTATTGCTTTTCATGATTACATCTTTACATTTCTACTCAATCAGTCAAATTGAACCATAGAACAACGCACCAAACTTTAATTTTCTTCTCCAATCACCAGCTTCATTGAAAAGATTATTCATACTGGTAGCTTGGTTTAAAAACTCTTAGGTCCTGTTGTTAGTATCCTTTCAAGAGTTTCTCATATATCCTCTCCGCATTTATTTGCTAAATATCTCAGAGGATTTGTGGACATTTAAATACTTGCTTCATTGTGTATTTCAAGGGATTATGATATGTGTAAACTTTGGTTGGAAAATTAAAAAGGTAGCCTTGAGCAGTTTGATAAATGAGGTGGGTTAGGCAGAGAGCCTAATCACTTAAACCTGGTGTGCTTGCCATTTTGCGGCTTGCAATTTTTATATCTACTGTCTTACTGTATGCGGAAATCTTTGTGCATTCTGCACTTTCTGATTTTTTAGATGCTTTGTGTAAATTTTGTATTGATTCGGCTCTTGCATTATTACTGGTTCTGCACTCATCTAGCTTCATTGTTCACGGTAGCTTCATTTCACTTGACCTTGAGTTAACCGTGAGCAGCACATTGAATTTATAATTGGACTTTAGAAATTCTATTCAGGAAATATTATACCTATTTTGTTGTATAATTTTGCATATTAGATCTCACGTACAATCATATTTTTCATTATCACAATTCTATAGTGTTTGCTCTTAGGTAGAAATTTATTTAGACTTATATAGTGCATACTCATCACAAAACAAAATTACTAGATTATTTAGAAAATATAATTCACTCTCCTCTTAAGTTGCCTTTAGAACCTTCATACTAACTCTCCAAAAACTTACCAAACTGTTCTAATTGCCATATAATTTTGTAGAAGTTGCGTAAGACTCCTTTTAAAACTATTTAATAGAATATTGAGTCCGACCTCTCTTTTTTTTTCTTTTTTTCTTTTTTTTGGCTATATATATGTAAGAGTTGGGCGTTATGAATGTAAGAAGAAATCAATAAGTAGTTAACTCAGTTTGCTAAATTCTCTAGCTATTTCAATTCTTAATTTTTCTCATAAAATATTGTACAAGTGTTTTTCCATAGTAAGCATCATTTCTCGAAGATTGGATGGAACTTTTGTTAACACTAGTATCGTGTTAGCACAACCCAAGTCTAATTGTTTCCTTGTACTTTGGACAAGCATGATGAAGGACGAGCCTTTGCTTACAATTGTGGAATGAGAGGCTATTTTTGTCGGGACAAGAACGACTGGCAACAGAAAAACATGCAAAGATTTATTTTTTTTAAAAAAAAACCAAAATTTACATAGGGAATGGCAATCTGTTCAAATTACAGATTACTATCCTATCTACTTCAAAACTCATAAGGCTCATTTTGATGGTTGGGGAAATAAAATTGTACGATTGGAGGTACCTTTTTATCATATTTGAAAATGTTATGCTTGGAAAAACCAAAACTTAAAAAAAGAATTCACACAAAACAATAAGGTGATTCTTGCAATATACTTATTAGTTTGTAGGAATTAAGCAACATGTCTAGGAGCGTAGTCAAATTGTCAATCTTCATTCCTTTTAAGAATGACTAGTATTAGTAAACACTCCATATCTCCTTAAAAAATGGAAGGTTTGCACACAATATCCCATTAAAAACGCGTAGAAAATAAGAAAGAGGAATGGTTGCGTAGGGAAAAGGGTGGTCAATGGGGGGAGAGAGAGGGAAAAACAGAATTCATGCTCTAATTTAAGTATACTAATTTTATAGGTAATCCTACTGTCATTAAGTCTTAATAAATTTGCGTTCATTAGTTTGTGAGTGTAGCTGAAAGTGATAACAACTTTATTTTTATTTTTTTTTATCTTTTTATTATAGAGATAGAGTATGTAGAAAAATCAAAAGCAAAAGCAATAACCTGGGAGTTCAAACTTCTGACAAAGATCAAATGCATTTTCAGAGGACATACAAATTAAGATCTTTAAGTTCAACTTTTAGTTGGACTTGATGGCCGTTTAAGGCTTGTGATTTTCCCTTATCGTGTTGGAGATGGATTGGGCTGCTTACCCTCTGGGGCCCATGAGTAGGCCCCATTCCCATTTGTAAATGTTTTATCTGCTTTACAATTATAAAACGTAATTGTAACAATTCTTTGCTAGCAATTGTGAATATCAGCTTGCTCTAGAGGCTTCCCATGCTCGTTTACCTTTCTTGCTGTCTTCAGTGGAAAAATTTAGTGCTTTGCCAATATCTTCCTTGTCGCATTCAGTCAAACTCTACTGCTGTTTCTAACAAGGTGTTATAAGGAGACTTTGAATCATGACCTCAACTTATCCAAGTCGGCAAGCAATCTTTATATTTTGTGGCTTGTGATTCTCCCTATTGGACGAGATGATATTAGGAGACTTTGAATCATGACTTAAACTAGCCTCTATAGATGGCTCTAATTGTTTTGAGATACCAAACCATGCTGAAGTGTTCTTCTCCGATACACAAAGACAATTCTTTTATTAGTCGACGTGAGTGTCTTATTTTGACCGACTTTATTTTTCTCAATTGCTTTATTTTGACCGCTTATTTTTCTCGTAGTGTACAAAGTATTGATGCCCTTTATTTCCCAACTTTATAGTGAATCAACAATTATGAAGAAGACTTTACACGTGGTATTTATGCCCGTATTGCCTAATCAACGATTAATTTCTACCACATGATCCCCGCGTAAGAATGCTAGAAATATAAGAGGAAGAAAAATTTATAAAAATTGTTACTCAATTTGAACACTAGATTAACTAGTTTTTCTATCCAGGCTAACATCAAGCTAGGTCTACTTAAGTACCTAGATGGTTAACTCAACTGCGAGTTCTAGAAACCAATTTTCAGATTCCATTTTGTTTAGGGGCTAGAATGTTTTAAAATGCCTAAACACCCAAATTAACAACTAGTTTGAGAGTTAAAGAGATATTTTTTTTGTCTAAGCTTCATCATAAGGAATCATATGTTCAATGTGAAACTTTCATTCTACTCTCAAAATACTTGTTAGAAACTAAGATACAGACTAGCATTTGGTGATTGTTTGATTGTGGTTGGGACGCATGTCCAATATTTGTCTAAGATACTATTTTCACTTACCATAATTGTGAGATAAGATATTATCTTTTTCTGGACATGGACAATTGGCAACAATAAAACAAGCGTACAACTATAAAAACAGAAATATTTATATAAAATAACAATTTATTCAAACTACCAAATTTCGGTCTACAGTTTTTTATGGCTTAATCTCACAAATTTTTGGCACTCTCTTAGCAAACTCAAACCTAGAAATTTAATTGCCTAAAATGACATGATAATAAAATTACACTCTCATAGGCAAAAATTATGATTTTACTTCAGTTATAATTTATCCTTGCAAATCTTAATTGTCCAAACAACTATTATATCCTAAAAATCATTATGATTGTATCCTTACTCCATTTTTCGGCGGTATACAAAGTAACATGGGCTTTGAGCTGCCAGTATGGCAAAGTACCGGATTGGAATTTCGCATCAAAATAATTGCCTTATATTTAAAGGAGTTTAGGTCAAAGGAGTTAAGGTTCACTCCCCACTGCGTGTAAATGAGTCCGCCTTAGTCCAAACCTCCCAGTTTTGGCAAACAAAGTCAAAGAAATGAAGTTTCACGCCCAGTTTCCTACCGATCTGTCATTTTCTTCGTCAACATTCCCAGCTATTTAGTTCATGGCAATTAGCGAGAACACATGCCATCCAACATCTCCCCATCGCAAATTTCCCCCATGGCTTTCTCTATGGTTACGGTTACCACGATCTCAGGACTCCTTCCACTCATCTCTTTTGTTCTCATCCTGTTGTGTTTGGAGAAAATTAGTGAGGGGCAAAATAGTCATTTTGCTCTTATGTGGAAAAGAAACATTAAAAGAAATGAGAGAAAGAGTGAGAGAACGAGGGAGTGAGAGTTGTGGTGAGAGTGTGATAGAGAGAACGAGGGTTGCTGCCGTTCCTTTTGTGAGAAACCCAAATTGGGTTATTGCTTGTAACCATTCTCCATTTAGTGAAAAGAAGTTGCTCCTTAGGCTGTGGATGTAGGGATATTTGCCCGAACCATGTAAATCTTTGTGTTCTTGATTTGCTTGGTTGATTGTGGTGTGGATTTACTTATTTTGCTTCCGCATATGTGTTATTATTGCTGCCTCAGATCCAACAAACTGGTATCGGAGCTTGGTTCACGAATTAAAGCTGCGATTGCTAAAGATCGAGCTTGTTTTTCGTTGAGGCAGTGAAGTTCCTACACAAAGGGGCATTTTCACAAACACTTGGTGTGCACAACCAAGGAGGTACCCAAATCGGAATCCGAGGTAAAGGTTTTGCTCTCCATCTCTAGTAGAGTAATTCTCGACCAGTTCTGTGGTCGGAGACCACCGGAGTTAGCCAGAAATCAGCCGGAAAGTTTTAGGTTACTATTCACGAGTACTGTTCACTCGTTGCTGAAAAGAAAAATTGAGATTTCTCTCTTGTTAGACAGATTTTGGTAGAAAATCCGTTGTCCATAGATTCGTGGTGGCCTGATCTATCATTTGGTAGCTTTTGTTTCACCAGAAACGGCCGTGGAGTGGCTGAAATCGGTGAAAACCCACCGGAGAGAGAGAAGACTGTCGAAGGTACTGTTGAGAGTACTGTTTAGGTCACTGTTGACATGTACTGTTTATATGTACTGTTCACTGTTTGACTGTTAACCGTTGACTTTGACCGCATACTGTTCACACGCTAGACAATTTTTGGAGATTGTCTGATTTGAAGTCTGTTGGATATATTGGTCAAGTTTTGGGGGCATACTGTTGAAGGTATTTGTGGTACTTAGAGTTTAGTTTCCGTTTGAGGGGGAAACTAAGGAGAACTTATTCTTTTAAGATGGAGGAGACAAGCACTTCTGGTAAGAATATGCCAATGTTAACATCCTCTAATTATCAGTCTTGGAAGCCACGAATGGAAGATTATCTCATTAGTAGAGATTTGTTTGATGTCGTGGAAGGGAATTCAGCTAGGCCTGAAAAGCTCACTGATAAAGAGTGGGACAAGTTAAACAAGAAAACTGTCTCTCATATCAGACAATTTATTGATGATAGTATCTATCATCATATTGCACAAGAGACAAAAGCAAGTGATTTGTGGAAAAAGCTTAATGCTCTTTATGAACGCAACTCTCCTCAGAACAAGGTATCTTTACTTAAGAGGTTAATAAATCTTAAGTACACAGTAGGACGAGCGATGACAGAGTTCTTGAGTGAATTTAAATCATTGGTTAACCAGTTAGCAACGTTAAAGATTGCTTTAGAAGATGAATTGCAAGCAATGTTGCTTTTGAGTAATTTACCTGATAGTTGGCAGACATTGGTAATCACTCTCACCAATTCAGCTCCAGATGGTGTTTTGTAATTGAAGACAGTTCAAGAGAGTTTGTTTAATGAAGAAACTAGATTAAAGGAGCAAGGTAAATTTGGGCCAACAGAGGTATTAGTTTCAGAAAAACGGGGGAGAAATGAAAACAGAAACAGAAATAGAAACAGAGACAGAAGTAAAAGCAGAGGAAGAAGCAAGAGTAGAGCACCAAATTTTGACAAGTCACGTGGATCATCATGGTCCAAGAGAGATGTTAAGTGCTATAATTGTGGAAAGTTTGGTCACTATAAGAGAGAATGTTGGAATTCAAATGAGGAAGAATCTAGGAATGATGACAAGAAAGGTGATAAAGACCTTGTAGCAACTACATCTGACACCGGGCTTATGATTTTCAGTGATTCCCAAATCAACTTATCAAGGCAAGTTTCGAGTCCAGCTTCGACTTGGATTATTGATACAGGTGCGTCTTTCCATGTCACTCCACATGGAGAGTATTTCTCATCTTATAGAGGTGGGGATTTGGGATCAGTTGGCCTAGGGAATGAAGTGGAAGTTAAGATTGCTGGTATTGGTGATATAGTCTTGGAGACTGAGATTGGATGTCAGTTAGTGTTGAAAAATGTCAGGCACATTCCTGAGATACGTTACAATTTGATTTCCACCGGTATTCTTGATGATGAGGGCTATCATACTTATTTTGGTGAAAGTAAGTGGAAACTTTGTAGAGGCTCTCTCATCGTTGCAAAAGGAAAGAAGATCAGCACTCTTTATAGGACTGAAGCTAATATCCGAAAATGTGAAGTGAATATGGTGAAGGATAACCACATGGAGTTATGGCATAAGCGACTTGGACATATAAGTGAGAGAGGACTTCAACGTCTGATAAAGAACAAGGTTATATCAGGAGTTAGTGGTGCAGATATGCAGTTAAAGCCTTGTGATCACTGCTTAGCTGGGAAACAATCTAGAGTCTCATTTCGGAGAGGCCCCCCGTCTAGGAGGAAACATGTTCTTGATTTGATTCACTCTGATGTTTGTATGATGAGGGTAAAAACTTTGGGTGGTGCTTTGTACTTTGTCACTTTCATTGATGATCATTCGAGAAAAGTATGGGCTTACACATTGAAGACTAATGATCAAGTATTGGAGGTCTTCAAACAGTTTCATGTTATGGTTGAGAGAGAAACTGATAGGAAACTGAAGTGTATCCGTACAGATAATGGAGGTGAATACATAGGACCATTTGAAGAATATTGTGCAGCTCATGGCATCAAGCTTCAAAAGACAGTTCCCAAGACTCCAGAGCATAATGGGCTTGCAGAACGGATGAACAGAACCATTGTTGAAAGGATTAGATGTATGCTTTCACATTTGGCATTACCTCAATCATTTTGGGGTGAGGCAATGCGCACTGCAGTTGATTTGATTAATCTTTCTCCTTCAATTCCATTAGAGGGTGATTTTCCTGAGAGAGTATGGACTGGAAAGGAGGTATTGTTTAAGCACTTGAGAGTGTTTGGTTGCAGAGCGTCTGTTCATATTCCAAAGGATGAGAGAGGCAAGCTTGATGATAAAGCTTGGGACTGCATTTTCTTGGGCTATGGACATGATCAGTTTGGGTACAGATTATGGGATCCAGTTACAAGGAAACTAGTCAGAAGCAGAGATATGGTTTTCTTTGAAGATCAAAATATTAAGGATCTTAAGAATACTAAGATGCAGAGAGTTGACAATGAGAGCTTTGTTGATATACCTTTGACTCATTCTTCTCCAGAAAGTACAGATGAAGGGGGAACTACACAAGAAGAGTTACTTGAAGATGTAGTTAGAGAAGAAGCTCCAACAACAACAGCTAGTGAGGAATCAGAGAGACATGTTGATTATCAACCAGTTAAGTCACAAACTCAACCCCTTACGAGAAGATCTAGCAGAGAGCGTCAACCTTCAGTCAAATACTCACCACATGAGTATTTGATGTTGACTGATGGGGGAGAACCACAATGCTATAAGGAAGCTTGTGAAGTTGAGCATAGTAAAGAGTGGAAGAAAGCCATGCAAGAAGAGATGAAGTCTTTGCAAGATAATCATACCTACGACCTTGTGACATTACCTAAGGGCAAGAGAGCACTAAAGAACAAGTGGGTGTACAAGTTGAAGTCAGAAGAGAACAGCTCACGACCTAGGTACAAGGCAAGATTGGTTGTAAAGGGTTATGATCAGAAGAAAGGTATTGATTTTGATGAAATATTTTCACCTGTGGTGAAGATGTCTTCTGTTAGAATTGTTCTTGGTTTAGCTGCTAGATTGAACTTGGAGGTAGAGCAGCTTGATGTGAAGACCGCATTCCTTCATGGAGATTTGGAGGAAGAGCTTTACATGGAGCAACCAGAAGGTTTCGTACAGAAAGGTAAAGAGAATCTTGTGTGTCGATTGAGAAAGAGCTTGTACGGTCTAAAACAAACACCTCGACAATGGTACAAGAAATTTGAGTCATTGCAACAGGGTTATAAGAAAACCAACTCAGACCACTGCATATTTGTGAAACATTTTGCTAAAAATGATTTCATCATCTTACTTTTTTATGTCGATGATATGTTGATTGTTGGTAAAGACATGAAGAAGATTATTGAGCTGAAGAAGAATTTGAGCAAATCTTTTGCAATGAAAGATTTAGGACCAGTAAAACGAATTCTTGGAATGGAAGTTGCACGTGATAGAAAACATGGAAAGTTATGGCTATCTCAAGAAAAGTACATAGAGAAGGTACTTAACAGATTCATCATGAACAAAGCAAAGGCTATTAGCACTCCACTTGCAAATCATTTCAAGTTCAGAAAGAAGCAAAGTCCTACACATGCAAGTGAGATTGAAAGGATGAAGAATATTCCTTATGCATCTGCTGTTGGTAGTTTGATGTATGCTGCAGTGTGTACGAGACCTGATATTGCTCATGCAGTTGGAGTAGTTAGCCGTTTTCTTTCTAAACCTGGTAAAGAACATTGGGAAGCTGTGAAATGGATATTCAGATATCTTAAAGGAACTCCTAAGATGTGTTTGTGTTTTGGTAATAATGAACCTGTATTGGTTGGATACACAGATGCAAATATGGCTGGTGACCATGATCGTAGGAGATCCACTACAGGGTATATGCTTACTTTTTACAGGAGTAGCAGTTTCATGGCAATCCAGGTTGCAAGATTGTGTTGCTTTGTCCACAACAGAAGTAGAATATATTGCAATTACTGAAGGTGGAAAAGAAGTCTTATGGATGAAGAACTTTCTTGAAGAACTTGGTGTGAAGCAAGGAATGGTGATTCTCTACAGTGATAATCAAAGTTCTATCCGCCTAAGTAAGAATTCTTCTTCTCATTCAAGATCTAAACATATTGATGTCAGATATCATTGGATTAGAGATGTGCTGGAATCCAAAGAGTTAGATCTTGTGAAGATTCATACTGATGATAATGGTGCTGATATGTTGACGAAACCGTTGACAAGAGACAAGCTTGAAATTTGTCAGCGGGTTGCTGGTATGGACTCCAAGTAGAGTCAATGTCTAGGGAGCAATTTTTTCTTTTCTTATGGTGCAGGGATGTTGCACTAATATTCCTCCAAAAGGGGGAAATTGTTGTGTTTGGAGAAAATTAGTGAGGGGCAAAATAGTCATTTTGCTCTTATGTGGAAAAGAAACATTAAAAGAAATGAGAGAAAGAGTGAGAGAACGAGGGAGTGAGAGTTGTGGTGAGAGTGTGATAGAGAGAACGAGGGTTGCTGCCGTTCCTTTTGTGAGAAACCCAAATTGGGTTATTGCTTGTAACCATTCTCCATTTAGTGAAAAGAAGTTGCTCCTTAGGCTGTGGATGTAGGGATATTTGCCCGAACCACGTAAATCTTTGTGTTCTTGATTTGCTTGGTTGATTGTGGTGTGGATTTACTTATTTTGCTTCCGCATATGTGTTATTATTGCTGCCTCAGATCCAACACATCCTTCACCATGGAGCTGAATCCGCCATTACAAAAGAAGTTATAGACATAGGTGCCATCGTTGATGTTGGATCCCGAAGGGGTAAAGAAGAGAAAACGGGAATAGAAATCGCGGTTCAGAACTTCAACAAAATCTCAATGACTCGTGAACTCTCGCCCCACCTCCGGCAACCTCAGAGAAATACTTCTGTAGGTTAGTAGTCTCTAACTGTTGTAGATTCTAGTACTTCTCTAACCTGAAAATATTAGTACATTTGACCTGATGAAATATACAAATTCTGATTTCAGCTAAAGAGCTGATTGAAGAGAATAACGTCACGGTGATTATTGGCACGCACACATGGCAGGAAGCAGCGCTGGTAGCCAACGTTGGAAAGCAATATCAAGTTCTGGTTGTTTCATTTGCAGCCCCCGCCATTAATCCACCACTGATGCCACTTGGCTGGCCATTCTTAATACAAGTGGCTAAAAATGGTTCTGAAGAAACAAAATGCATTGTTGATATTGTTCGCGCTTATAATTGGTAAAGGGTTGTAGTGATTTATGAAGATGACGTATACGTCGGTGATTCCGGGAAGTTAGAACCTTTATCCGAGGCTCTCCGAAATGTTGGTTCGGAGATTGAGTACCGTTTGGTTCTTCCTCCATTTTCTTTTGTGTCTGATCCGGAAATTATTGAAAGAATTGTTCAAGAAGAGTTGAGTAAGCTGCTGAAAATACAACCTCGAGTTTTTATCGTTCTTCAATCATCATTAGAGATGGTGACTCATTTGTTCAGAGAGGCTAAGCAAGTGGGACTGTTGGGGAGAGACTCATCATAGATAATGGCAGAAAGCATTACGAGTTTTCTGGACTCTGCTGACAAGGACGCTATTTCCTCTATGGAAGGTGCGCTGGGAGTCAAGACTTACTATTCAGAGACCAGCAACTATAAAACTTTTTATTCCCAATTCCGGAAGAAGTTCACAACTGAATATCCCGATGAAGATCATTCTGAGCCTGGAATTTTTGCTCTGCGAGCATATGATAGCGTTGGAACCGTTATACAAGCCATTAAGCCCATGGCTAGTAACGCCACCAGGCCAAGGATGTTGCGAGATCAAATCTTATCAAGAAATTTCTCTGGTTTAAGCGGCAAAATAAGTTTCCAAGCAGGCCAGCTTTCAGAAACTCGCGTATTGAGAATTGCAAATGTGGTCGGGAAGAGATACAAAGAATTGGACTTCTGGATACCAGATTGTGGATTTGTAGAAACCCCCGACATAGAAGAAGCCAAAAAGAGAAACGTAAATAACGATCTTTCTGATACAGCAATGGGTTTGGCAGGTCCCATAACTTGGCCTGGGAACTCACAACGTACTCCAAAGGTTGGGACATGCCCACGGATGCAAAGCCACTGAGGATTGGAGTTCCAGGGAGAACAACTTTCGAGAAGTTTGTAAAGGTTACCTATGAAGAGAAACCGGGTCATAACAAATACGAAGGTTTCTGCATCCAAATTTTCGACGAGGTGCTAAGCCTTTTAGGTTATCATCTGCCTTATGAATTCGAGCCCTTCAATGGCACGTATGATGATCTGGTTAAACATGTCTATAACCAGGTAATCAGTCCACACCACAGCTTCTATTTTATTTAAAGCCCTTTTGAATAATCACCTGTTGTGTGAATGCATACTGCAAACATGATACTTCAAATTACTCTGCTGATTGATTACGTTTTCTGAAAAAAGCTTTATAAAACCGATTTGAAACGCTTTAGAAAATACTCCGAATTTTTAAAACCGTTTCTGAAGCATAAAGTTAATCATAGACCCGGAAGTCTTGCGTTCCCTCTCTTGGCGGCTTTTGCATAATACTTAAGTATATTAACTGCGCGTGCTATGCATGTTAACGAGATCGGGATCTCTCGCTAACATACGCCAAGCTCTACATACAGACTTGAACGGAACAAGAGATGATATGGGTTAGCCCCGAAAAATATCATAGAGGACTTCGCGTGGAAGGTTTTCCAGTCCACTTGTTGGTTGTTCTTCAAGCTTTCTTCTCTTTGGTTCAACCCTTTTCTCGAAATCCAACTCCATGGCTAGGTGAAGGCTTCCAAGACAAATCGATGCAGAAGAGTAAATTGCTTGAAGGAAGAAGCCTGCAAAAGAAACTGCAGATGAAAGTAGTAGAGTTGGTCTGAACAACATTAATATAGTCAAAGAGACGAAACGGCAAATACAAAAAGAAAAGAAAATTAAAAAAGAAAAATTGTTTAGTGCAGGAGCCAATGTTAAATAAAATTCTTTTGGAAAGGTATGTTTTCCTTTTCATTGAGAAAATAGGGGCATATCTGTTGTGTAAAACAACAAACTGGTGTGTAAAACATAGCAAGAATGTAAGTGATTTGTTCTAATTAAGCCCGAATTAATTATTAATCGGACTATTCTCCAAGCTTAAGATATTATTTCGGATGTTGGCTAAATGCAAAATTAAATGGGAAATATAAAATCACACAAGAGAACACACAAATTTATGTGGTTCAGCCAATTAATTGCCTACATCCACAGGTAAAGCTAGGAGAGATTTCTTTTACTACTTGCAATCAACAGTACAGAAGTTCTCACAGGAATTCTCTACCAAACACACTCTTCAAGCACTTCTTTTAGGATACAAGGAAGTGCACAAGAGTTAAACAAGAATGGCTTACAGATTTCCTTCTCTTCTTCACTGTTCTGCACACACCGTACACCAATCTGCACTGCACTAAAAACCGCACTGCAATCTGCACTCAGATCTACACAAATCTGCCTGCACAAGTCTTTCTTGGTGTTTATCTCTCACGCACCCTCTCTTTCTCTATTCTGTCTTTTCTTTGTCTTGTGTCTCACGATGCTTTTCTGATCAGAACATCTTTTTCTGGTTTCAAAACTCAAACTGCTCCCACGTGTAACCACTCTCCCTTGCGAATAGAAAGAGGTGTTAGTGGTTGAGAAACAAATTCCCCATATCCCACTAACCATCTATGATAAGGTAGAGAGAAAAGGAGTAAAGAACGTGCTAATTATGAGCCACGTCTAACAATATCAAGTTGCATGTCAAGAAGAGGTGGCCCTATGGACAATGACTCCCAGTATTTAAAGTTCTCTATTTTGGTGAAGGGCGTGTATAGTAAATGCAGTCCTTTTTCTCCCTTTAATGAAAACCAAATTTGCTTGTCATTTCCAGCCGGGTCTTTCATAAATGGGGTGGAGGAATCAACCTAAGTAAAATTTTTCTGATGGTGCTCCCGAAAATATTGTATGTTAGCAAGAGATCTCGATCTCCAATACATTTGTTAGGTGTGAAGACTTTTCTCTTTGCTTATTAACTGCTCGATCCGTTTAAGAGAGATAGAGAAGCCTCCTGGAAGGGCAATCCAGGGCTGGAGACAAAGTCCCGGGGAGAAGCAACGAAACTTCAACTGATTTTTTTTTTTTTTTAATGTCGCCGTATTACGATAATCGAGAGCCTTTTTTATTTTTTATTTTTTGGCCTTCCGTTGGGTGTGTTGTTTTTATTTGTTTCTGACAAAGATGTTTGCTTTGTCATGTGGGTAAAAACACAACGGAAGACTTATGATGCTGTCATTGGCGACATCACCTTACTGGCCTACCGAATGCGATATGTGGAATTTACTGTTCCCTACACGGAGTCAGGCTTGGCGATGGTAGTTACAACAAAAGATGAAAGCTCGGCTCTGATGTTTCTGAGGCCCTTCACGCTAGGAATGTGGGGGGCGAGTGGTGCCATCTTGATGTATACCATGCTCGTAGTTTGGTTCCTGGAGAGCCAATGCAACCCAGAATTTGGTGGCCCTTGGAAGAAACATATTAGTACTGCACTTTGGTTCACCTTTTCTTCTCTCTTCTTTGCTCATCGTAAGTATCATTTCCATTATGCGAGAACGGTTAAATTCTAAAAGCAGTCTTCTAAATGGGACCTTTTCTCGCTTGCAACTCGATGTTTCAATTGCAGGGGAAAAAATCCATAGCAACCTCAGCCGTGTGGTGATTGTACTCTGGCTTTTCGTCGTCCTGGTTCTGACCTCCAGCTACACGGCTAGTCTTTCTTCAATGCTGACTGTCCAACAACTGCAACCCAATGTTACGGATATAGAGTGGCTGAAGAAGAACAACTTGAAAGTCGGCTGCAATGGTGATTCATTTGTAAGGGAATATCTGGAGAAAGTTATTAAGTTCAATCCAAGGAACATTTTTAACGTCACCAGCGCAGACAAATACAGAGGCGAATTTGCAAGCAAAAATATATCAGCAGCCTTCCTTGAACTCCCGTATGAGAAAGTTTTCCTTGATAAGTACTGCAAGGGGTTCATGGGCAACACACCGACCGCCAGATTTGGAGGATTGGGCTTTGTGAGTAGTAACTGAAACTTTTCATCCGACTGTATGCATCCTGTGAATCTTCAAGTTATAATCACGATCCCCAGCTTTGTCGAGTTTTAATTGCCATCTATACGAGTTTCTCTTGGTCGCCGTCCAATTTCAACATCCCCCTAAGATGTTTTCTTGTTTTTGGCCAAAACATCTTCTGTAGTTCTAAGATATCCTTTTCTTTCCCTCCGAAATCTCTTGATCCGAAACCAACACTTTTCAAACTTGGGAGTTCAAACTTCTGACAAAGATCAAATGCATTTTCAGAGGACATACAAATTAAGATCTTTAAGTTCAACTTTTAGTTGGACTTGATGGCTGTTTAAGGCTTGTGATTTTCCCTTATCGTGTTGGAGATGGATTGGGCTGCTTACCCTCTAGGGCCCATGAGTAGGCCCCTTCTCATTTGTAAATGTTTTATCTGCTTTACAATTATAAAACATAATTGTAACAATTCTTTGCTAGCAATTGTGAATATCAGCTTGCTCTAAAGGCTTCACATTCTTGTTTACCTTTCTTGTTGTCTTCAATGGAAAATTTTATTGCTTTGCCAGTATCTTCCTTGTCGCATTCGGTGAAACTCTACTACTTGGTTTCTAACAAGGTGTTATAAGGAGACTTTGAATCATGACCTCAACTTATACAAGTCGGCAAGCAATCTTTATACTTTTGTGGCCTATGACTCTCCCTATTGGACGAGATGATTTGAGGAGACTTTGAATCATGACTTAAACTCGCCTCTACAGATGGCTCTAATTGTTTGAAATACCAACCCATGCTAGGGAGTTCTCCTTCGATACACAAAGACAATTCTTTTATTAGTCGACGTGAGTGTCTTATTTTGACTGACTTTATTTTTCTCAATTGCTTTTTTAGTTTTGAAACCGAATCATTGCAAACAAACTAAGATAAATTGGGACCCAACAATTTCAAAAAACGTTTTACTACACCACAATTTTACTGTACGTTTTTCATAGTGGTATTATTCTTTATCATTTCCCCCCATGAGAATTTAATTTACGAATCAAACCACATAACCTTAGTGTTTTCTATTATTTTCTCTACTTACTTATTCCTAACTAACATTCTTCGTGGTGTACAAAGTATTGATGCCCTTTATTTCCCAACTTTATAGTGAATCAACAATTATGAAGAAGACTTTACACGTGGTATTTATGCTTGTATTACCTAATCAACAATTAATTTCTACCACATGATCCCCACGTAAGAATGCTAGAAATATAAGAGGAAGAAAAACTTATAAAAATTTTTACTCAATTTGAACACTAGCTTAACTAGTTTTTCTATCCAGGCTAACATCAAGTTGGGTTTAATTAGGTACATAGATGGCTAACTCAACTGCAAGTACTAGAAACCAATTTTCAGATTCCATTTTGTTTAGGGGTTGGAATGTTTAAAATGCCTAAAGACTCAAATTAAAACTAGTTTGGGAGTTAGAGATATTTTTTTTTTGTTTAAGCTTCATTATAAAGAATCACATTATCAATGTAAGACTTTCATTCTACTCACAAAATACTTGTTAAAAACTAAGACATAGACTAGCATTTGGTGATTGTTCGATTGTGGTTGGGGCACATGTCCAATATTTGTGAGATACTATTTTCACTTACCACAATTGTGAGATGAGATATTATTTTTTTCCAGACATGGACAATTGGCAACAATAAAACATGCGTACAACTATAAAAACAGAAATATTTATATAGAATAACAATTTATTCAAATTAATTTCGGTCTACAATTTTTTATGGCTTTATCTCATAAATTTTTGGCTCTCTCTTAGCAAACTCAAACCTAGAAATTTAATTGCCTAAAATGACATGATAATAAAATTACACTCTCATAGGCCAAAATTACGATTTTACTACAGTTATAGTTTATCCTTGCAAATCTTAATTGTCCAAACAATTATTATATCCTAAAAATCATTATGATTGTATCCTTACTCCATTTTTGGGCGGTATACAAAGTAATATGAGCTTTGTGCTGCCAATATGGCAAAGTACCGGATTGGAATTTCTCATCAAAATAATTGCCTTATATTTAAAGGAGTTTAGGTCAAAGAAAAAGTAGTGTTGTTTCACATCAAGAAGACGTGGCTAACTTAGTTGTTGAAAGTCCAAGAAATCTTCACAAGCCAAGAAATCGAAGGAATTAAATAAGCCTATTCTCTCTCCTCTATCATCTCCTTTCACTCAACCTATAACCCACTCTATGGCACACTGAGATAGCAAGCTTATCTTCACAAGTCAAGTTTAAATTTTGAATTTTAAATTCTTCTTGTCGGTCGGTTGGATAAATCACTAGAGATTATGTACATGTACACTTTCTTCTGCCTTTTTCGTACTATCAAAGAACACGGTTTCTTGCACCCTTTTCGCCCTTCCTTGTTTTTCATTCTAGTATCTAGAGCCTTCCAAACTGTTATTCTTCGTCAACCACGCCAACTACTCTACTCTCATGGCTGACAAACCAATTTATCCCTACCCCAACACCGTTAACGTAGCAAATTTCATCACCATTAAACTCATGGAAACCAACTATTCATCGAGGGTTACTCAAATGAAATCCTTAGTGAGAACTCAAAAGCTTAGGGGCTTTTTAACTGGAGAGACCAACAAGCCATCTCGTGCAATTGTTACAAATGGGAAGAAGGAAGAGAATCTAGCTTATGAGGCATGGATTCAGAGTGATGATTTGGTGAAATCGTGGCTTATTAGCATGTTGTCCGAACTGGTTTTAGGACTTGTGTTCGAACTTGAAACAGCTTGTTGGATCCTATAGCAACCTAAGAGGGGGGTGAATTAGGTTTCTCTTTAAAAATTCACTTCTAATTTATGTTCAATCACTTTTTGCAATCAAATAAAGCATTCAAAGATAATTAAACACAAGAGAGACAAGACACAAGTTTACACGGTGGTTCGGCCCTTTTTCACCTACTTCCACCCTCTTCTCCTTCAACACAACCGGTTGAAGTTAACTTTACTACAAAGTTAGGAGAAACTTTCTCCTACACTTTCCAACTCCTCCTCAAGGAGTCAAACAATCCTTACACCAAGGATCACAAGGACAATGTGTGTCTTAACAAACATCAACAAGTCAAAGTTTATCAAGCTTATTACAAATTTCAAACTAAGCTACTATAAGATATGCAATACAAGTTTAGAAGCTTCAAACAACTGCTAGAGGCTTAATACAGAGTAAATGGACAAAAGCCCCAAATTCGTTCAAACCCTAGCAGAGTCTACTTGCAGAAAATCAACTTCAATAATAGAGTATAATGAAGCACAAATTGATTCTCTAGTAAGCAAGTAATAAGCTTAGAAATTAGTCACCCAATGAAGATCAAAATCGTAGGTTTGGATGAGCTAGAATGAGTAGTATGAGATGCTTCATAACTTGCTTTCTTTGCTTTTGATTTTTGGACTTCTTGCAATGGTGAAGACAAACTTGCTTAAATACCTTAAGAACAACTAACCTCTCACTTCAAAGAGTCGTTCTGACACTTCTAAGCACCATCAAGTCTTATTCCCGTTGGAGTTGAATAATTTCTCTCTTCTCTGTCCATTTTTAAGCTTGAGAGAGATAGACTATCGAGGCTAAGGTCCTGCCTTCGTTTATTTCAAAACCCATCCAAAATGGTGCAGTTTTGGTCTCAACTTAAAGTTCTGTAATTCGGGTTCTGTGGAGCAAGTTTCGGGTCTCACTCAAATCTTCTTCAATTCTCTCCAATCTTGAATCAATTCTTCGTGGGTCCTTCACAGATTGATAGGGCATCTTCTTCCTTACAAAAACCCTTTGAAATTGTCTTCAGAAGCCCTCTAATATGCTTCCAATTTCACTTTTGAGTAGTTAAGGCAAGAACACGATGAGCTTCACCATTTCTTCAAATTGATCCTCTCTAATCAGTGGGTCTTTGATTTTTCTTCACAGAAATCTTCTCCTCTTCATTAGCTTTCCAATGAGCTATCTTGTGCCTTAATCGGAGGTGAAATGGGTAGCCAAATCTATCGGCAAAGTCACAGCGTCATCGCGGGTTGGATTCTGGGTCGCAGCGCTTAAGTTGGTCGCGGATCGCGCACTGGGTTGCACTCTGGGCTTGGGTCACATTCTCTAGACTGCGTCACACCTCTCTGGACTGGGTCAGACTTTGGACTAGGTCAGACTTTTGGACTGGGCTCATTCTAACCCAATTTCCTACATACAATTTCAGCATTATTTTTCTTATGAAACTCATAAATAATCAAATGTTAATTATAATATTTCCATATTATAATTTCATTAATTATCAATATATTTCAACAAAATGGTTATAATATTTTCATATTATAATTCTCATTTTTCTCATCATCAAAATGTTTATATATTCTAATATCATTAAAATATATTCCAACATAACTGCTGAAATCTCAGCTATTCTTGCAAACTAGTTTGCTCAGAAGAATGAGGCCTATGAATATGACCTTCTCTCTCAACTAAACCACCTGAGGAAAGGTAGCAAGCCTCTATCTACTTACTTGAGTGAATTTACTACCATATTAAATTGTTAAGTTATATTTGGGTTGGGTCGTATGTAATTATATACGGCCCACGTTTTTCATTTGGGTTCTGGGTTTAGGCTTGCCAAACATGGCCCACAGTTAGGTTCTCACCCTATGTAGGCAAAGTTTAGGTTTTACTTTTTCTTTTAATCAAGAAATGGAGAGAAAAGCTTTTTCCTAATCCCGTCTCACAAATCTGATTCCTTAGAGGTTTTTTGTTTCTTAGATGGTACTGAAGCCTTCCTAAGGATTTGGTAAGCTTTTTCTCTTATTTTGCATTACTTTTCATCCTCTAATCCATTTAGAGCCAAAGTAGTCTTTTTCACTTAATTCCTTGTTTGAAGAACCAATCTACATCCCAATCATGTTCTTCTTGGTCTTTTTTCGATCATCTGGCCTTTTTTCTATTCGAATTTTAGTCATCTTCATCTTCCGTTGCAAATTTCAATCGGATTGCAGCCGTCGTTCAAAACGGCATGTTTTGTCTTAGGGTTATGGTTTACCTTCCTAAATGCACCATTTTGACTTAGGGTTAGGGTTTATTTCATCCCCCTCCCAAACGCACCGTTTTATCCTTCCAAACAAAGCATTTTATCTTAGGGTTAAGGTTTTCAATAGTCCTCCCTAAACACCCTGTTTTGTCTTAAGGTTAGGGTTTATCCATCCCTTTCCTAAACGCACTATTTCATTAAACATTTTAAACGCACCGTTTTGTCTTAAGGTTAGGGTTTTCAATAGTCCTCCCTAAGCGCACCGTTTTACTCAGTTTTTGGAACACACCGTTTTATTAAAACAAAGGGCACCATTTTGTCACCGCCTCTCAGGGCACCGTTTTGGTCGATCTCTGGAGTGCACTATTTCATAAAAACAAAGCACACCATTTTATTAAATGGTTTAAACACACCGTTTCATTAAATGGTTTAAATGGACCATTTTGATTTAGTTCAGGCTCTTCTTTGGGTTGCGAATTCAGATCCTTTTATCGTATACATACCCAGTTAGGTGACCTACATCGCGTCATCTATGACGCTGATTTTTGCTATAGCCATCATCAATTGTCACTGATTCTACCACTTTTCCCCACTGCTTTCGCTGCTTTTTGCCAATGTTCTCACCGTTGAATGTTTATGCTGCCGTGAGTTCCTGATCTGAGCCCTCCAAGATTAGAAATTTAGTAGAGATGCTGGATCCCCTTTTCCATTCCGCCGGTGATGTTTTTACTGCCATTTTGGTCCCCCAACTTCTCATAGGATCCTTTGATTACTTCCCTTAGAGGAGCAAAACGCTAATTGCCCTTAGCTCTAAGAATAAACTTGCTTTTTTGAATGGAAAGTTGTTAAAGCCTGTTGATTATGACCCCTGGGCTAGTCTTTGGGATAAGTGCAACTTGAACGTGCTTTCTTAGTTGATGCACTCATCCTCTCCTGAGATCAGGAATGTTGTTTCTATGTGTCGTATTGCTTGTGTTGCTTGGAAGATGTTGGAGGCTCAATATTCCAAACTTATTGGGACTCGCTGATATGATCTAGAACAACAAATTAGGGAAGTCAAGTTGCAATCGGATGAATTTGTTGCCACATAATTTTCTTGGCTTTGTAATCTTTGAGCTGAATTGGATAAATGTTTACCGACCATCAAGTGCAAGTGTAAAAACTGCACCTATGATTTCCTAGCCTTGTTGATAGCAAAGAGAGACTTTGGACAGGTAGTTCAGTTTCTTCTGGGTCTTCAGCCTGTGTATGCTACAATGCGACGTAACATCACTTCACGTAGCTCCATTCCATCCCTGGATGAAGTTTTTTTGCTAGTTACTAATGAAGAATATTAGCATAGTTTGCAAGTTGATAATGGGAAACATGACTTATCTGCCTTCAATGTACAAACCCCTATGTCATTTGGAAGGGGGTTTGAGATTAGTCAATGCGATAATTGTTCTTTTGTAGCTACTAATTTGAGAAACTCTTTTGGTGTTGGATCCAGATAAGAGGGGTCAAGGCCCTTTTGTGATCATTTTCAATGTCCTGGTCACATTAAAGACAAGTGTTTTCAATTGATTGGGTATCTTAATCGTCCCAAAAATCAAAAGAAAAAATGCGGCAACAATAGTTTAACGCATGCAATGAGTGCTGACTCTGAAAAGCAATCCTCACCTTTTGTAAATAGTATTATCTTGGTGAAGCAAGCTATTCCTACTGGCCAGACCCTCACACCTTAGAAGTATTAGTAGGTGGTTCAACTCCTTAGTCACTTTGGGCCTATTGAGCCCATGACATACTTCATAGGTACAATTTCTTCCTTACAAACTACATCTCTATCTTATTGGCTTATTGATTTAAGGGTGAGTGACCACATTACGTGTGACCTAAGTACATGGATAATATTAGTACCTAATAATAGTAGTGTGGCAGTCACTCATATTGGGACTATTCATATTTCTCTATATGTCATACTTTATGATGTTTTATATGTGCCTTCCTTTAAATGCATTCTTTTGTCTGTTGTCAAATTTACCTTTGACAATTCTTGTCAGGTTACCTTTTACCCCTATTTTTGTTTCTTCTAGGACTGTTTGACTGGGACAATACTGGGGCTGAGTAGGGCTGAACGTCACCTATATCATCTAGTGTCTCCAATAGCTACCACAATAGATATTTTTTCTACACTTATTAAATCTTTTGAATTTAATGCTCCTAAGAGAGCTAATGTTTGTCTCAATACTATGTTTAAGAACAATATTTTGAGTAATAAACAAATGTTATAACATTGTCGATTTGGTCATTCTTCTTGTTATGTATCTCCTAATGTTTTTTGCCCAGTTTGTCCTCTGGCAAAACAAACTTATCTTCCTTTTACCTCTTGCACTTCTAGCATAAAGTCTATCTTTGAGTTGGTCCATGTTGACATATGAGGTTCATATTGGCACCCTAACCATGATGGTTCTCGTTACTTCCTAACCATTGTTGACAATTTCTCACGTGGTGCTTGGGTATATCTCATGAGATCTAAAAGTCAAGCTTTGCATTTTTTGCGTTCTTTCTTCTTTATGGTAGAAACAAGATCGATTCTTTGGGATCCTTCCTTTCTTCAAATGGAACGAATAGAGATAGAATCAGACCAATTCCCTAAATGGTCTAGATATTCCTCAATGCCCCAGCTATTTATGGAACGTGAGAAGCAAATGAATAATCATCTACTTTGCCTAGTTTCACACTTGTATTCGTACGATTCACTCTGACAATGGGTCAGAGTTTTTTAGCCATGAGTGTACCTCTTTCCTCTAGCTCTGTGGGGTTCATCGTGAAAGCTCATGTGTCCATATCCCACAACAAAATGGGGTAGTTGAACATAAACATCGACATATTCTCGATGTTGTGCGAGCCTTACGTTTTCAGGCTAATCTTCCTCATCGTTTTTAGGGGGAGCATGTCTTGATTGCTTTCTATATCATCAACTATCTCCCTACACCAGTCATCAATGGGAAAACTCCTTTTGAACTTCTCTTTGGTAAAGCATCATGTGTCTCACATCTTAGGATTTTTGGGTGCTTGTGTTATGTTACAGTCAGTCTACGTAGGAACAAATTTGCACCTCGTGCTTACCCTTGCATATTTATAAGCCATACCTTTTGACAAAAAGGCAATCGTGTTTTTTACCTTACCACTAGCACTTTTTTCATTGTCCGCAATGTTGTATTTCATGAGTCAGTTTTTCATTTTGCTCAGTCTTAATCATCTTTGTCTCTCACTTCACCCAATAACGACTCCTCTTTTCTCACTCTGGATCTTGATCCCTATATCGTTCCATGCGAGACCGGTTCTCCTAAGCCTTCTCCTATCTTGCCCATTTCTGAGTCTGCCAGTCCTACCATTTCTTCTCCCTCTATTGTTCTTGTCAAATCCTCACCTTCTTTACCACCCACAGATGCTCCTTCTTCTCCATCGCCCATTGTTAAGCCTTTAGATTCACCCACTGTGAATTCACCTCTTGTGACACCCACCTACTGTGGCATCACTCTCTATGGACTCATCTTCCTCAATGTTGCCCATCGTTCCTACTTTTCTATATGATGTTCCCAACATGCATCCAAACCTCCTATTTGAACCTAAGATTATCATTGTAATTTTGTAGCCTCTCACCTTGATGGATCTCGTTCCATGAGTCCTTGTGACATTCCCTACTCCATTTCACAATTTGTGACTCTTGCTAATTTATCTCTCACACATCGAGCCTTCATTGCCTCCATTTCTACCATTAGAAAGTCACTCTGCTATCATGAGGTTGTTAGGGATCCCAAATGGGTAGATGCTATGTTTAGTGAAGTTCATGCATTACAGGCAAATCATACGTGAAAGTTGGTCGACTTGCCCCCAAGTCATAAGCCAATTGGATGTAAATGGGTTTACAAGGTAAAGTATCGTGTAAACAGCTCCATTAAGCGCTCTAAAGCTCAGCTTGTAGTTAAGGGCTTCACTCAGCAATATGACATTGATTACGAGGAGACTTTCTCCCCTGTGGCTAAGATGGTGACTGTTATATGCATCATGGCCATGGCCTCCATGTTTCATTGGCTGCTTCACCAGATGGATGTTCATAATGTTTTTCTTCACGGCAACTTGCATAAGGAGGTCTACATGTCTTTACCTCCTAGGATTTAGCCTTCCACCACAGGTCAGCCGAAAGTTTGTTGTCTTCTTAAATCCATATATAGGCTCAAGCAGGCCTCCTAACAATGGTACACCAAATTTACTGCTGCTCTTCTTAAAGTTGGTTTTAAACAATCTTAGCATGATTATATGTTGTTCACACTTCAGCATGGCTCTACTATTGTTGCTACTCTAATCTATGTTAATGATATGTTTATCATTAATAATAATGAGGAGGCTATCGCTCAGTCAAGTCTCATCTTTGCTCTTAGTTTCACATGAAAGATTTAGAACAAGCTAAATTCTTTCTTGGGATTGAAATTGCTCAATCAAAGAGTGGTATTTGCTGTAGTCAATGCAAATACGCATTGGAGTTAGTCTCTGAAGCTGGAAGTCTCTAGCACTCAACTATGTAAGATTCCCATGGATTATAATTTGAAGATTACCTTTTTGGACTATGATGTTTGTGCCTCTGTTCCAATTGATGATCCTCCATTAGCTAACCTTATTCCGTATCAGCGACTTCATGGGCGTTTGATCTATCTCACTCACACTTAGCCCGATATCAACTATCTTGCTCAGATACTTAGTCAGTTCATGCATTCTCCAAAAATTTCTCACTTGGACATGGCTCTAAAGGTTGTCAAGCACTTGAAAGGCATCATAGGCTTAGGGTTATTCACATCCTCCACCAAGGACTTTCAACTGACTGGTTTTTATGATTATGATTGGGCAATTTGTCCCATGTCCTGTCAATCCCTCACCGGTTTTTGCATTAAGTTAGGTAGTTCCCCGATCTCTTGGAAGAGCAAGAAACAAGCTATAGTTTCCCGATCATCCTCTAAGGCCAAGTATCGAGCTATGGTGACTGTCGTTTATGAGATTGTTTGGTTGCATGGGCTTCTTGGTGACTTATGGGTGATTGTTCCTTGACCTATCTCTTTGTATTGTGACAACGAAGTTGCTATCCACATTGCAACCAACCCTATCTTTCATAAATACACCTAGCATATTGAGATTAATTGTCATTTCATTCGCGAGAAGCAACAAAGGGGTTTGATTTAGACATGTAGCATTCACACCCATGAACAACCCGCTGATTTGTTAACTAAGGTTTTATGTAGTCAACAACATAATTATCTTTTTCACAAGCTTGGTCACAAGCTTGGTGTATTTGATTTGGACAAATCACCAACTTGAAGGGAGTAGTTAAGTTATATTTGGGTTGGGCCGTATGTAATTACATACGACCCACATTTTTCATTTGGGTTATGGGTTGGGGCTTGCTAGACCCAGCCTATAGTTGGGTTCTCACCTTATGTAAATAAAGTTTAGGTTTTACTTTTTCTTTTAATCAAGAATTGGAAAGAAAAGCTTTTTCCTAATCCCGTCTCACAAATTCGATTCCTTGAAGGTTTTTTTTTTTCTTAGATAAACCAACTTAGTTCCATTGGCAAACCTTGTCCGATTCTAGTAAGATCTTTAACCTCTTTGAAAGACTCAGAATTGAATATAAGTCTCTTTAAGCAGTAATGTTTCACCCCCCAATGCCCCCTTATGCAAATGTTGTTTCCTAAGTGTAGGCATTTGAGACATGTCTAGTGTACACCAATCCCAAGCCAAATGAAAACTCTGTCTTTGTAGCACAAAGGAACTCAGGATGTGGAAAAGGTCAAACCCAAGGTCGTGGAGGACGAGGTAGCCAACAATTTTCGTCTTAAGGATAAGGCTTCCAATCGACAACTCAAAATGCTCAGACTACTCATTAAAAACTCTTAGGTAAGCCTAATCACTAGCCGACTCACTAGTAGAATACCACTAAGCCTCATGTTACTTGTCAGATTTGCTCCAAACGTGGCTATACAATAATGCAATGCTTTAAACGATTCAATCATAGCTATCAATTGGAAGAAGTGCCTGCAACTCTTACTGCATTACATGTTGATGACCAAGGTGGAGATGATGGATGGGTGGCTGACTCAGGAGCCACTTTTCATGTAGTTGACAATATTGGTAAGCGTAAGAAATTCTCTCCCTACACCAGTAGTGATACTATTATGGTTGGTAATGGAACTTGTGTTCTAATCACTTATATAGGGGAAACTTCTCTTAATAATGGTGAAATGCCTTTTAAATTTGTGCTTGTGCTACTAGATATTAAAAAGGATCTTCTCTCTGTTTCAAAACTTATTGCTAATTTTCCTTGTAAAGTTGAGTTTGATGGGAAACATGTTCTTATAAAGGATTTGCAAAGCAACAAAATCCTAGCACAGGGACTTAAGTGCAGAAGTTTGTACTTGCTACCCTCAAATAGTCCTTCCATTTTCTTCTTAACAAGGTAGTAATCTGCCACTTGGGATATATGGCATGCAAGACTGGGTCATGCAAATTCAAAACTAGTCAACTTTTGGAACAAAGGCAGAAAATCATTGTACATGGAACTGCAAGCTCACTATGCTCATCTTGTTGTCTTGGAAAGAGCACAAAGCTTCCTTTTGTTTTGTCATAAAATCATTCTAGGAGACATCTAGAAAGAATTCACTCGGATATTTGGGGTCCAACCCATGTCTTGTCAAGCCAAAACTTTAAATATTATGTTATCTTTGTGGATGATTTTACCAAATTTGTGTGGTTTTATCCTTTACGTAAGAAGTTAAATTTATTTGAAGTCTTTGTTACTTTTTGTACAATGGTTGAAAAGCAACTTGGTTATTCAAACAAAATTCTTCAATCAGATAATGAAGGAGAATATATTAATAATCAATTCTTTGAGTATCTTGCTATGAATGACATTATTCAACAATTTTCTTGTCCTTATACACCTTAGCAAAATGGTTTAGCTTAACAAAAACATAAACATATCATTGAGCTTGATCATACAATGTTACTTCATGCTAGTGTTCCAAAGCAATATTGGGTCGAAGCCTTCACCATTGTAGTGTTTCTTATTAATAGGCTGCTGATAGTAAGTTTGGCAAATAAAATGCCTTTTGAGTTGCTTCATCATCGTAAGCCAAATTATTCAATTATGAGGACTTTTGGTTATGCATGTTTTTTTTTTTTTTATGAATATGTGAGTTGATTCATCGAAGAATAAAGAAATACATAAACTTAGGGGCATACCCCAGCATTACAATCATCTAGGAGAATATAGAATTTGAAATTCTCTAACTATGACTCAACAAAACATTTGCTTGAGAGAGTTTAATGTTTCTAAATAAAGAAGCTCTTCCACGGACTACTCTCCTGATTTTAGCTAATAACATTGGAATATCAATAGACTTATTCTGAAAACGTCTATGATTTCGTTCTAACCAGATACAATAAAGGCAAGCTAAGAAAGAAAGTTGGAGAAGCTTTGCGGCTAAATCCTTTCCTTTAGTTGCTTTAATCATCCATTGCAATTCAGATTCCCAATCGTAGATGACCTTACGAATACCTTGTTGAGCTAGAATAGTTCTCCATACCTGGTTAGTCCAAATGCACTGAAAGAATAAGTGTGATCTATCTTCATATTGAGAGCCACAAAAATTACAATATAAATTAATTGAGGGGAGCCAACGAGAAACCACTACTGCTGTAGGTAGTTTGTCTCTACATATGAGCCAACCAATGAAGTTATGTTTGCTGATTCCTCCTGACCATATCAAGTTGTACCATTCAACCTCAGTGCTCTCTTGACATAATTCATTGTACATTTCCTTACAGCAATAAGAAGGTTTGGATAATGTAGAGGTTAAAGTTTGTCGTAACTTTAGAAGACCTCGCCAACTCCATGCCATATTTCCTTTTATGTCAAGCTCCATAATTGAATTTCCCCTGCTTTTAGTACTATGAATCCACTTACTCCATAAGGATGAATTAGGGCAATTTATGAGATTCCAGAGAGATCGCCCCAACAAGACTTTATTCCATACTTTAAGGTTTAGTAGTCCAAGACCTCCTTCTTTTTTTGGTAAACAAACAACTTGCCAAGCAACCTTATGAGTTTTATGATCTTTTGAGTGACCTTCCCAGAGAAAGTGCCTTATCTTCTTTTCAATCTCATAAATGGTCTGTTTTGGGAGAAGGAACATTTGCATCCAAAAGGTACAGATAGAAGTGAGAACTGATTTTGCCAATTGTAGTCTTCCTGCATAGCTTAAATGCTTCATTCCCCATCCATCAATTCTTGTCATGATTTTCTCTGTCAAAACTTTGCAATCCGTGTAGGTAAGCCTTCTTGTAATAAGAGGAACACCAAGGTATCTAATAGGGAGTCTTCCTTCGAAGAAGGGGGTATGATCTAATATCAAAAGTTTTTCTTGTTCAGTGATCCCTGAGAAAAATATCTGACTTTTGCTAGGATTATACTGCAAACGTGTGAGTGTTGCAAATTCCTCCAAAGCTTCTGTAAGACATAATACTGAATTAACATCCCCATGTGCAAATAAAAATAAATCATCTGCAAAACAAAGGTGGGTGATTTTCTCTTCCTTGCACCTCCAATGATATTTGAAAGTAGAGGTGGAAACTTTCTCAATAATTATCCTATTAAGGATCTCCATGATAAGCACAAACAAATACGGGGATAAAGGATCTCCCTGTCTTAACCCATTAGTGCCCTCAAAATAACCTACATGCTCACCATTGAAATTCACAGAGAATCTAGTAGTAGTGATACATTGGCTAATCAAATCAAGTAAAGTTTGAGGAGTATGAATAGCTTGGAGAACGCCCAATATAGCATCCCAGTTAACCATGTCATAAGCTTTCATAAGATCAATCTTAATGGCAACACGCTTTCCTTTATCTCCTTTATGATAGTTATGAAGCAATTCCTGACAAAGCATAATATTTTCAGAGATTTGATGACCCCTGATAAAAGCAGTTTGGTTTTGCCTAATCACTTCAGGGAGAATAAGACTTATTCTCTCAGCAAGTAGTTTTGAGATCACTTTATATAACACATTGCAGCAAGCAATGGGCCGAAAGTCCTTCATACACCTTGGGTTAGGGGTTTTAGGTACTAGGCATAGCAAAGTAGCATTAATAGCTTTCAGTAATTTCTTGGATGAGAAAAAATCTGGCACCGCATCTTCTATGTCATGACCGATAATTGACCAAGCTTTCTTGTAAAATAGGCTATTGTATCCATCAGGACCAGGAGCTTTGAAATCATGAAAACCCCAAAGAACTCTCTTCACATCAGAGCGTTCAAAAGCAGGTAAATTCAACATTTCATTCACATTCTCATGGAATAAAGAATAGTACCTTCCAGTGAAAAGATTAATTGCACGAGAACTTCCAAGTACATTTTGGTTATGCATGTTATCCACACTTAAAAGAATTAGCTCCTGACAAGTTATTTGAATGCTCGCTTCAATGTGTATTCTTGGGTTATAGTAGTCAACATAAAGGATATAGGTGTTTCCATTGGGCATCAAGGAAAGTCTTTCTTTCACGGCATGTGATCTTTGATGAATCACTTTTTCCATTTCGTACTTCACCACCCAATGACAATCTTATCTCTACCTCACAACATGACATATCTCTCTTACCACAAGTCACTAATTATTATCCTATAACCCAAACAGCTCCTACTTCCAGTGGGCCTGCTACTCCACCTCACAATCTATCCCCTAGTAGTGTGAGCCCTCAATTGTCATCCTTCCAGCACATTACTCCACCTCATGAGCAAAGCTTTGAGCTTCCTCCACCTTAAGCAAGTCCTATCATTGAAAATAATGATAGCTTACCACCATGTGTCTGTGAAAGGTCTTCCCATGAAATCTCACATTTCTTAAGTCAATTGTCTTCACCTTCACATGTCTCTTAACCACACACATAGGAGACCGAGCTACCTCCTTTTCAAGTTGTGGGGCCGACTACTAATAATAATGAACTAATTTCTTTATCTTCCTCTCTGGAATGTCAGCCCCCTGTTTCTTGTTCCCCTTGTTTCTTTTTCCCCCTATTTCTTTTCCCCCCTTTATCTCTTCATCCTTACAAAACCTACCAAAACGTGACCTTAAAGAAACCTTGCCTATTGTGAACAACCAGCTCATCACAACCATAAAATCATCAGCAACACCTATGCGAACACATCATATGGTTACTCAAAGTCAATCTAGAATCGTGAAGCCAAATCCAAAGTACCTATTGGTTGTCGAGCATGTTGTTCCTCCTCCTCCCAAATCAATTAAAGAAGCCTTACAACATCCGAGATGGAAACAAGCTATGGATGATGAGATGCGGGCTTTGTTTCGAAATCAAACTTGGACATTAGTTCTATAACCATCTTCAAGAAACGTTGTGGGATGCGGATGGGTTTTTCGTGCAAAGCTAAATCCAACAGGTTTTGTTGATCATTTAAAATCTCAATTGGTTACACGTGGATATAATCAAACAACAATGGTTGATTTTTTGGAGACATTTTATCTTGTCATTCATAATACCACCATTCGCGTGGTCCTTTCCATTGCTTTAGTACAGAATTGGCCGTTAATGCAATTTGATATTAACAATGCATTTTTACATAGACCTCTTACTAAACAAGTTCTGATGGAACAACCACCTAGGTATGTAAATCCTACCTTTCCTGATCATGTATGTTGCCTTCGTAAAGCTCTTTATGGCTTGAAACAAGCCCATCGAGCTTGGTATGATCGTTTTAGCTCCTTTTTATTTGATTATGGCTTCACTTGTTCACCTCATGATCCATCCTTGTTCCTTTACTATTCTAGAGATGTTGCTATTTAGGTGTTGCTCTATGTAGATGACTTAATTGTCAAATGAAGTTCCACCAAATCTATTCAATTTTTTATTTTTGAGCGAATTCGGACCTATTCAATCTAAGGAATTAAATTAGCCTATTCTCTCTCCTTTGTCATCTCCTCTCACTGAACCTATAACCCACTCTACCCACTCTATAGATAGCAAGCTTATCTTCACAAGTCAAGTTTAAATTTTAAATTTTAAATTCTTCTTTTCGGTTGTATAAATCACTCTAGAGATTATGTACATGTACACTTTCTTCTGCCTTTTTCTTTACTATCAAAGAACACGGTTTCCTGCACCTCTTTCGCCCTTCCTTGTTCTTCACTCCAAAGGAGTTAAGGTTCACTCCCCACTGCGTGTAAATGAATCCGCCTTAGTTCAAACCTCCCAGTTTTGGCAAACAAAGTCAAAGAAATGAAGTTTCACGCCCAGTTTCCTACCGATCTGTCATTTTTTTCGTGAACATTCCCAGCTATTTAGTTCTTGGCAATTAGCGAGAACCCATGCCATCCAACAGCTCCCCATGGCTTTCTCTATCGCAACGGTTACCACGATCTCAGGACTCCTTCCACTCATCTCTTTTGTTCTCATCCTTCACCATGGAGCTGAATCCGCCATTACAAAAGAAGTTATAAACATAGGTGCCATCCTTGATGTTGGTTCCAGAAGGGGTAAAGAAGAGAAAACGGGCATGGAAATCGCGGTTCAGAACTTCAATAAAATCTCAAAGACTCGCGAACTCTCTCTCCACATCCGGCGACCTCAGAGAAATACTTCTGTAGGTTAGTAGTCTCTAACTATTGCAGATCCTAGTACTTCTCTAACCTGAAAATATTAGTACATTTGACCTGATGAATATGCGAATTCTGATGGCAGCTAAAGAGCTGATTGAAGAGAATAACGTCACGGTGATTATTGGCACGCGCACATGGCCGGAAGCAACGCTGGTAGCGAATGTTGGAAAGCAATATCAAGTTCCGATTGTTTCGTTTGCAGCACCCGCCATTAATCCACCACTGATGCCACTTGGCTGGCCATTCTTAATACAAGTGGCTAAAAATGGTTCTGAAGAAACAAAATGCATTGCTGATATTGTTCGCGCTTATAATTGGCAAAGGGTCGTAGTGATTTATGAAGATGGCGTAGACGGCGGTGATTCCGGGAAGTTAGAACTTTTATCTGAGGCTCTCCAAAATGTTGGTTCAGAGATTGAGTACCGTTTGGTTCTTCCACCATTTTCTTTTGAGTCTGATCCGGAAATTATTGAAAGAAATCTTCAAGAAAAGTTGAGTAAGCTGCTGAAAATACAACCTCGAGTTTTTATCATTCTTCAATCATCATTAGAGATGGTGACTCATTTGTTCAGAAAGGCTAAGCAAGTGGGACTGTTGGGGAGAGACTCAGCATAGATAATGGCAGAAAGCATTACGAATTTTCTGGACTCTGCTGACAAGTACGCTATTTCCTCTGTGGAAGGTGCACTGGGAATCAAGAGTTACTATTCAGAGACCAACAACTATAAAACTTTTTATTCCCAATTCCGGAAGAAGTTCAGAACTGAAAATCCCGATGAAGATCATTCTGAGACTGGAATTTATGCTCTGCTAGCAAATGATAGCGTTGGAACCTTAATACAAGCCATTGAGACCATGGCTAGTAACGCCACTAGCCCAAGGATGTTGCGAGATCAAATCTTATCAAGTAATTTCTCTGGTTTAAGCGGCAAAATAAGTTTCGTAGCAGGCCAGCTCTCAGAAATTCGCGTCTTGAGAATTGTAAATGTGGTCGGGAAGAGATACAAAGAATTGGACTTCTAGATACCAGATTTTGGATTTGTAGAAATCCCCGACATAGAAGAAGCCAAAAAGAGAAACAGAAATAACGATCTTTCTGATACAGCAATGGGTTTGGCAGGTCCCGTAACTTGGCCTGGGAACTCACAACGTACTCCGAAAGGTTGGGACCTGCCCACGGATGCAAAGCCACTGAGGATTGGAGTTCCAGGGAGAACAACTTTCGAGAAGTTTGTAAAGGTTAACTATGAAGAGAAACCGGGTCATAACAAGTACGAAGGTTTCTGCATCCAAATTTTCGACGAGGTGCTAAGCCTTTTAGGTTATGATCTGCCTCATGAATTCGAGCCCCTCAATGGCACGTATGATGATCTGGTCAAACATGTCTATAACAAGGTAATCAATCCACACCACAGGTTCTGTTTTATTTAAAGCCATTATGAATAATCACCTGTTGTGTGAATGCATACTTCAAATTACTCTGCTGATTGATTACGTTTTCTGGAAACAACTTTATAAAACCGATTTGAAATGCTTAAGAAAATACTCCGAATTTTTAAAACCATTTCTGAAGCATAAAATTAATGGTACACCCGAAAGTCTTGCATTCACTCTCTTGGCGGCTTTTGCAAAATAGTTAAGCATAATAACTGCGCGTGCTATGCATGTTAACGAGATAGGGATCTCTCGCTAACATACACCAAGCTCTGCATACAGACTTGAACGGAACAAGAGATGATATGGGTAACCCCGAAAAAATATCATAGAGGACTTCGCGTGGAAGGTTTTCCAGTCCACTTGTTGCTTGTTCTTCAAGCTTTCTTCCTTTCGTTGAACCCGTTTCGCAAAAGAAACTGCAGATGAAAGTCGTAGAGTTGGTCTGAACAACATTAATATAGTCAAAGAGACGAAACGGCAAATACAAAAAGAAAAGAAAATTAAAAAAAAAAAGAAATTGTGTAGTGCAGGAGCCAAAGTTAAATAAAATTCTTTTGGAAAGGTATGTTTTCCTTTTCATTGAGAAAATAGGGGCATATCAAGTTGCATGTCAACGAGAGGTGGCCCTATGGATGGTGACTCCTAGTATTTAAAGTCCTGTATTTTGGTGAAGGGCGTGTATAGTAAACGCAGTCCTTTTTCTCCCTTAAATTAAAACCAAATTTGCTTGTCATCATCCAGCCGGCTCTTTCTTAAGTTTTTCTGATGGTGCTCCCAAAAATATCGTATGTTAGCAAGAGATCCCGATCTCCAATACATTTGTTAGTTATGAAGACTTTTCTCTTTGCTTATTAACTGCTCGATCCGTTTAAGAGATAGAGAAGCCTCCTGGAAGGGCAATCCAGGGCTGGAGACAAAGAAGTCCCGGGGAGAAGCAACGAATCTTTAGCTGATATTTTTTTTTCTTTTTAATGTCGCCGTATTAAGATAGTCGAGAGCCTTGTTTTTATTTTTATTTTTTGGCTTTCCGTTAGGTGCGTTGTTGTTATGTGTTTCTAACAAAGATGTTTGCTTTGTCATGTGGGTAAAAACACAATGGAAGTCTTATGATGCTGTCATTGGCGACATCACCTTACTGGCCGACCGAATGCAATATGTTGATTTCACTGTGCCGTACACGGAGTCAGGCTTGGCGATGGTAGTTGCAGCAAAAGATGAAAGCTCGGCTCTGATGTTTCTGAGGCCCTTCACAGTGGGAATGTGTTACCGGTCTGATTTGAGTCAACCGGAAAAAATGGTACGGTGAACGGATTTGGGCCTAGGGAAGAGAATGAGTTTGGCCTCATCAGAGGGAGACCAACACCTCCGGCCTCATTAGAGGGAGACCTGACACCTCTAGTCTCGTTAAAGGGAGACGCCACCTCCATGGAAGAGAACTTCCCAAATTCATTCATCCAAAAGTTCCCTAATACAACATTCTAACGAAATATAACAAGATATTATGGGCTGGGCCTAACTTGTACTTGGGCCTATATTTGGCCCATAACATTCCATCCCCCTTTAAAGAAAGCTTGTCCTCAAGCTTTCCAAAATTTACAAAACACCTAACAACTAGAAACTCAATAAAAGAGTTTAACAATTCAAACTCAACCAAAGATAAGCTAACAAAGCCCAATACAATTAAAATCCAAGAATGTCCAAGGGATGTTTGCGAGCCACACTCCAATGCTGAACCCATTCGTAGGGGCGTGGACCCTTTAATCATTGCTTTAATTCCCAACAACATTGGATCCTTGCTAGCCCAATCTCTAGAGCCTCCAGTTCCGTATGTAGCAGCACTCGTCAATACCATTGTATCTTCCACATTCAAGAGCTTAACAAGACAGATGTTGGCAAAAGTTCCCCTGGCCAACACCTTATCATTGCCACGATGATTTCCATAAAATTTCAAGTCCTTGTGATCTATACCACGTTCAATATGGCATTTAGTAGTAGGACTATCCTTGTGAATGTTTCCCTCAAGGAAAATATGATTTGTTGTGATACTGTCACCAATGTTCTGCTGGCAATAAGCATTCTTTGCTCCATGAGCTCTAGGAGGGTCCAAGGTCTCGCAACAAAGCTTTTGTATTCCCGTCCCTAACCACAACAAAGCTTTAGTTCCAAGGGGTCGCTGAAGTGGTTCCAACACATCTCCTTCCACTTTGAAACATCTAAACTGTTTAGCAACATGGTGACTACAGACGCATTGGAACTCCATAAACAAGTCAAAGTGATAGTTCGCAGCTTCTAATAACTTTCGCCTTACTTTAAGATATTGCATTTTCTCCTTGTTGAGGGACGACTCCCATCCTTTTTCCTTTGCCTTGAGCATTCCCACAAAATGTATACTGACCAAGAGTTCCCTCATATCGTCTTCACCCACAAGAATGAACCTAACCTCTCTTGCCGCAACCTTTGCATGACCAGCCTGTACAGTTGGCGACTCACCTTTTTGTGTGGGTCTAGATCCTTCCTTTGTTTGCAAATCCAGGACATGCAGATCCGTGAAGTAAGTGGCATGGGAACCGCCATTAATAATTCTGCTCCCTTTAATTATACTCAACTCAACCAATAAGAAATTTGCAACAATTCCAAGCCCTCCATTGGTTTCCTTTGGCTCTTCTTCCACATCAATATCAACAATTAAGGACATGAGTGGACATATTCCAAGGGTCATAAGATTCAAGTTTTGAAGGGCTTTCCACTTCACTTTATCCTTTTTTTTTCTCACTAATGCCAAAACGAGAAATGGGAAGATTGCAGTATAAACTGCGTAGTGTGCAGAACCATAAAAATCATTTAAGAGAGACTTGTTGCGTACAGGTCTGCTTCTTTCTTCATCAATCTCGAAAGTTCCCGCACCCACTGCAGACTTCCCTTTTGCAAGCTTTTCAACCATTTCTTCAAGGTTACATCCTAAAGCACTACACGGGTCAACAAAATTCATATAGCTTCTCTTGATAGAATTGCACATAATGGCATCAGGCTTTTCAAGGCAATCGAATATGTAATTAGCATGTGAAAGCATGTCCGAAGTTTAGCAGAGTTTCTTCACCAAGATATTCCAATTAATTCCATTTCTTAATTTCTGCCCATGAACTTGACCCATCACTACCAAGACCCCAAAAGAAGCACAATCACCCACAATACTCACTAGCGGGAATTCATCCATAGTTAGACTCCTGTAGCCTCTTTGCATTTGTAGAGTTAAACTAATAGAATCTTTATGAAACCCATAGTGGGTTAAACCAGAAATTAATGAGTCATAGCTCACCAGGTTTGGCTTCGGCCTTGGATGGTCCCATGCTTTCAGCTTTTCCACCATATTTCGTTCAGGCCCCGCATCCAACAATATCCAAGCATCCAGATTGACCATTTCCACTTTCTCCTCTTTTTTCTCCTTCTCTCTTTTCCACCATGCTTCCTTTCTTATTTCTCTCCTCCTTGCTAGCTTTCCCCACCAAATCCGGAATGTCCTGCTCTTTTCCTTCCTCCTATTCTCTTTCCTCGATAATTCTTCTCCCTTCCACCATAATTTCCTATTTTCGTTTTCTCCTTTCTCTTTTCCTTTCCCCCTTTCTCTCTTTTCCACCTTGCTTTCTTTCTTTTCTCACTCCTCCTAGCTGTCCATTTTCAACATCACACAAGTTGTGTTCCAACTGCTCCTCACAGGGATTTAATATCTCAAGACCCAAGGAGCTCGAAAGTTTCTTATAACTACGATTAAAATCAATAAACTTGGCTGGAATCACCATTTTCGGATAAATCAATCCAAAGGAAACAAGAATAGTGCCAAGAGCAATCAAAATAGCCACACAAAGTCTCCAACCGAAACTCCAATTCTCACTAAAGCAAAACCTAGGTTTTCTCCTAGGAACATCAACCACACCCCCGACAGCATCTCCTTCTAATTCCCACCAAACATTGAACCAACTAAACCTACTATCCCAACTAACAAACGTAACATTCACATTCTCAAAACAACAATGCAATTTCTCATAGAATAACGTGATACTTTTCAAACTAACCTGAAACTGTGCTTGCTAGAATTTTCGCCGACAAAGCTCCAGCGGGTGCCCCTTGTGGCTAAAGAAACAGCTAGTCATCGACCCCACACATCGACGAATCCCAAGATTCGTCAGGAGTTTCACATTTCGGCAGTTTGGATGCCGGATCTGGCCTTTTTGATCCCTGATCTGGTCAGTCTGGGCAGATTTGGTACTTACGTGGATGCACTTCCTTTGAATGGCACGGAATCGCGGCTTCTTTTTGTGTTTTCTAGTGAATCTGTGTCGGTTTGGGGAAGCCAAACAATGAGACTTCTTCGGCTTCTCAACTGCCTTCTCCACAGATCGGAAGTAGGACCGCTTCATTTCATCACCGACCCATTCCTTCATCCCTTTTTGCTTCCCTTCCGCGGCTACAAGCTCAGCAATTTGCTTTACTGGAGAGCAAACGTCTGGACATCTACTGCCTCCTTTTCAACATGTTCTCGAGCTGCTTCCTCTTGCATCTCCTTTCGTAGTTCCCGAAGATTGGTCTGCATCACCTCTAAGTGATTTTCCATTTCCGAGAACATATCTTGCATCCTCGAGTTAATAGTTTGCATCCGCACCAATTAAGCCCTTATCTCCATCAACGGAGCTCTGAGCTCAGCAACATCTTCAAGCTTCAACCGAAATCCACCAGTTGATGGCCAGTTCCTCAGGCCGGAACCGCTCTGATACCAATTGTTACCGGTTTGATTTGAGTCAACCGGAACAAATGGTACGGTGAACGGATTTGGGCCTAGGGAAGAGAATGAGTTTGGCCTCATTAAAGGGAGACCTGACACCTCTGGTCTCGTTAAAGGGAGACGCCACCTCCATGGAAGAGAACTTCCCAAATTCATTCATCCAAAAGTTTCCTAATACAACATTCTAACGAAATATAACAAGATATTATGGGCTGGGCCTAACTTGTACTTGGGCCTATATTTGGCCCGTAACAGAATGTGGGGGGCGAGTGGTGCCATCTTGATGTATACCATGCTCCTAGTTTGGTTCCTGGAGAGCCGATGCAACCCAGAATTTTGTGGCCCTTGGAAGAAACAGATTAGTGCTGCATTGTGGTTCACCTTTTCTTCTCTCTTCTTCGCTCATCGTAAGTATCATTTCCATTACACGAGAACGGTTAAATTCTAAAAGCACTCTTCTGAATGGGACCATTTCTCGATTGCGACTCGATGTTTCAATTGCAGGGGAAAAAATCCATAGCAACCTCAGCCGTGTGGTGATCATAATCTGGCTTTTCGTCGTCTTGGTTCTGACCTCCAGCTACACGGCTAGTCTTTCTTCAATGCTGACTGTCCAACAACTGCAACCCAATGTTACGGATATAGAATGGCTGAAGAAGAACAACTTGAAAGTAGGCTGCGATAGTGATTCATTTGTAGGGGAATATCTGGAGAAAGTTATTAAGTTCAATCCAAGGAACATTTTGAACGTCACCAGCGAAAACAAATACACAAACGAATTTGCAAGCAAAAATATATCAGCAGCCTTCCTCAAACTCCCATATGAGAAAGTTTTCCTTAATAAGTATTGCAAGGGGTTCGTGGGAAACACGCGGACCGCCAGATTTGGAGGATTGGGCTTTGTGAGTAGTAACTTAAACTTTTCATCGGACGATACGCATCCCGTGAATCTTCAAGTTATAACCAGGATCCCCAGCTTTTTTCCTATTTTAATTGCCATCTATACGAGTTTCTCTTTGGCGCCGTCCAATTTTAACATCCCCCTAAGCTGGGTTCTTGTTTTGGGCCAAAACATCTTCTGTAGTTCTTGTTGGGAATCCATCCTTATCAAAAGAAGATTGAAAGTCAGAGTTGCAGCAGCAAATATTGAAACTTGGAGTCAACAAAGGCAGCAACAGCTTTTTCCAACAGTTTTTGACAGCAAACTCTTAGCTGTCTTGGATTGATGTTTTCTACACGAAAAAGACCATGGAACAACCTAGAAATCTCTTGAAGATGAATTAGTATGTCTATATATTAGAGGTTTGTGTTAGAAATCGTGTGTGAGAGCAAGTGAGAAAGAGATAAGTCCCTTAGAGAAAATCAGTTTCTGCAGAAACTGAAAAACAGAGTATTGTTTTTGTGTCCACTTTGATAGCTTGTAACTTTCTCCCTACTTAGTGAAATTTCGTGTTTCTTGCCCAGATCTCTTCCTTGTCTTGTCTAGTTTATGTTATAAACAAGTTTCATCTCATTCCGCTGCATATTAAGTGAGATACCGATCCTACAAAGTGGTATCAGAGCCTTGCTGTTACCCAGAATTTCTGCAGAAAATTTCTGCAGAATCTGTTTTATTGTTCCCTCGGAGTTTCCTTCGAAATCAACCGTTTTTTCTAAAACCCCCAAGCCTTGAAAGATGTCAGAGTCCATCCATTACAAGACTCCCCTTCTCAATGAAACAAATTATGGTGATTGGAGCATGCAAATGAGAATTATACTTGGTTCTCATGGTTTGCTGAAATTTGTTGAAGAAGGTTATGAAGCACCTACAACAAGGAGAGCTGAGGAAGTCCTGTCAGATGCCAGGAGAGCTACCTTGGAGGAGAATAGGCAAAAGGATCAGAAAGCCTTTCTTGTGATCATGCAAGGAGTGGACAGCAAGTTGTTCAAGAAGATTTCTGCACTACCTACATCAAAAGCCGCATGGGACAGCCTTAGAAAGATGTTCCAAGGAGAGACAAAATCAAAACGGGTAAAGCTTCAATCTCTTAGACGTGATTTTGAGTTATTAGAAATGTTGGAGAATAAAACCATTGATAGCTATGTGTGTAGAATTCAGGATATAGTGAATGAAATGCAAAGATGTGATGAGGAGGTAGATGAGAGAAAGGTGATTGAAAAATTGTTGAGAACTTTGGTGGATGATTTTGATTTTATTGTGGCTGTCATAGAAGAATCTAAAGACTATCCAAAGCTGTCATTAGATGATGTTTTAGGAACCTTGCATGCACATGAGATTAAGATAAGACAAAAGAAGGAGAGGAAGCAAAAACTAGAACATGCTTTCCAAAGTAAGCTAGAAATGAGAGATAGTGCAGAAAGTAGTCAAGGGAGAAATAGAGGAGGAAACTCATGGTCTAGAGGGAGAAATAGTTATGGAAGAGGAGGAAGACAAGGAGGAAGAGGTGCACAGAATAACTATAGCAATAGGAGGAGTGAGCAAGGAGAAACCTTCTCTAGAGCAGAAAATCAATTCTATCAAAATAATTCAACCCGTGGTGCTAGGGGGAGCTTTAGAGGTAGGTTTAATTCAAGGAATGGGAGAGTTCAATGCTTTAAGTGTCAAAGATTTGGTCACATGGCTAGAAATTGTAGAGTAGAGCCAAGAAGGGATGACAGAAATTATCATGTTGAAAAGAAGAAGGAAGAAGAAGAAGGTGATGAAAAACCTGTTTTGCTGGCTGTTAAGGAAGGTACAATAGATGGGGCTGAAAATATTTGGTATTTAGATACCGGTGCAAGCAACCATATGTGTGGTAAAAAGGAGTTGTTCTGTAGGCTAAATTTGAAGTTTACAAGTGATGTTGCTTTTGGAGATTCAACCAAAATTAAAGTTGAAGGCTTGGGTGATATAGCTCTCACAACTCAAGAAGGTAAACAAAGTTTTATTAAGGATGTTTACTATGTTCCAGCCCTTAAAACTAATCTCTTAAGTTTAGGTCAGCTACTGGAAAAGGGGTATGTGATTAGTATGAAAGATGGTGTCATGTTTGTGAGGAATCAATATGGAGAGCTTATAGTCAAATCAAGAATGCAAAAAAATAGATTGTTTGCTCTAAATCTAAAAATTGAGTTTATGAGATGTCTTAAATCTGTTGTGAAAGATGATTGTTGGTTGTGGCATCTAAGATATGGCCATTTAGGATTTGAAGGCTTGAGTGTCTTGTCCATAAAAGATATGGTGAGAGGACTACCAAAAATAGACAAACCAAAGGGGTTGTGTGAATCTTGTGTGAAAGGAAAGATGACTAGGAAAAAGTTTGAAGTTGGAAAGTCTTGGAGGGCTCAAAAACCCCTTCAACTTGTCCATACTGATTTGGCAGGACCTTTTGATATTGAATCATTAGGAGGAAATCGATATTATGTGACATTCATTGATGATTTCAGTAGAAAGTCATGGGTGTACCTCCTTAGAGAAAAATCTGGTACGTTTGAAAAGTTTAAGGAATTTAAGGCTTTAGTAGAGAAAGAAAGTGGAGAGAAGATTAAAGTTTTGAGATCAGATAGAGGAGGAGAGTATACATCAAGAGAATTTGAGAATTTTTGCAAAAAGGAAGGCATTAGACACCAATTTACAGCAGCCTACACCCCACAGCAAAATGAAGTTGCTGAAAGGAAAAATAGAACTATTTTGGATCTTGTGAGGAGTATGCTTAGAGGGATGAATTTGCCTAAAAGTTACTGGGGAGAAGCAGTAAGATGTGCTATTTATCTCCTAAACCGAAGCCCTACCAAAAGTGTGAAGAACAGAACCCCAAATGAGGCATGGACTGGAAGGAAACCAGGAGTTAGTCATTTGAAAGTATTTGGTTGTGTTGCTTATGCAAGAGTACCTGATCAAGGGAGAAAAAAGCTAGATGATAGAGGAGTTAAGTATATTTTTGTGGGGTATGATGAGAGAACAAAGGGCTATAGGTTGTACAATCCAGTAGAGAAGAAACTTATAGTTTCTAGAGATGTAGAATTTGATGAGCATACAAGTTGGAATTGGAGTGCAGAAGAAAAGAGTCAAAAGGGCATGTTTTATGAAGATGTTGTGAATGAAGATAAAGGAGAAGGTGTTGAGGATACTGGGGTAAGAAATGAGTCAAGATCAGACAGCTCAGAAGGTGAAACAAGTAGTGATAGAAGCAATCCTACATATTCGACAACATCACCTACAAGATTGAGAAGTATAGATGATATCTATGGAGATTCAGTTCCAATTGAGCTGAGTGAGTATTCCATGTTTTGTTTGATGGCTGCATGTGATCCTAGAAGCTTTGAAGAGGCTGTAGAGGAGAAGCATTGGAGAAAAGCTATGGAAGAAGAGTTAGCAGCAATAGAGAAGAATGACACTTGGAAGCTTGTAGAATTGCCTAAAGGTCATAGTGCTATTGGATTGAAATGGGTGTATAAAACCAAAACCAATCAAGTTGGAGAAGTTGAGAAATATAAAGCTAGGTTGGTGGCCAAGGGTTACAAGCAAAAATATGGAATTGATTATGAAGAAGTGTATGCACCAGTGGCTAGGATTGATACAATAAGACTCATTCTAGCTATAGCTGCTGCTAAGGGATGGAAAGTACATCAAATGGATGTTAAGTCAGCCTTTCTAAATGGATACTTGGAAGAAGAAGTTTATGTTGAGCAGCCACGTGGTTATGAAAGAAAGGGGGAGGAAAATAAGGTTTTTAAGTTGAAGAAAGCTTTATATGGTTTGAAACAAGCACCAAGATGTTGAAATGCAAGAATTGATAGTTACTTGCAAAGTAATGGTTTTAAAAAGAGTCCTTATGAATACTCTCTCTATACAAAGGTTAAGAAGAATGGAGACATGGTTGTGGTGTGTCTATATGTAAATGATATGATCTTTACAGGCAATAATCCAAACTTGTTTGATGAATTTCAAGCTGCTATGCATAAAGAGTTTGAAATGACAGATTTGGGAGAGATGGCTTATTTTCTAGGAATGGAAGTGCTGCAAAAGGATGAAGGAATTTTTATATCCCAAAAGAAGTATGCAAGAAATGTTCTTAAGAGGTTTAGAATGGAGAACTCTAAACCAATTGCTACACCCATTGAGATGAATCATAGGCTGAAAAAGGATTCTAAAAGCAAACTAGTTGATGCTCATTGTTTCAAGAGTATGGTGGGATGTTTGAGGTATCTAACCTACACTTGACCTGATATAATGTTTGGTGTTGGTTTGGTTAATAGGTTTATGGAAGAACCAAGTGAAATACACATGAAGGCAGTGAAAAGAATCATGAGATATGTGAAAGGGACATTGGATTATGGATTGCTATACTTGAAAGGAAGAGAGGTGAAGTTAGAAGGTTTTTCTGACTCTGACTTTGCAGGAGATTTAGATGGAAGGAAGAGCACTTCTGGATATGGATTTGATGTGGGTTCAGGTGTTTTTTCATGGAGTTCAAAGAAGCAACAAATTGTGACATTATCTACTTGTGAAGCTGAATATGTTGCTGCATCTGAAGCTACTTGTCAAACTGTGTGGTTAAGAAACTTGTTGGAGGAGCTGAATTTCAAACAAAATAAAGCAACCGTGGTGTATGTTGATAGTAAATCAGCTCTTGCTTTAGCCAAGAATCCCATCAGTCATGGAAAGAGTAAGCATATTGAACTAAGGTATCATTTTATTCGAGAACAGATGGAGAAAAGAACAATCAAATTAGTTTTCTACAGAAGTGGTGAACAACTAGCAGATGTGTTCACAAAACCTCTTCAAGTTAGAGATTTTGAGAAGTTCAGAAGCTTGCTCGGTATGATAAGGATGGAGGAGGAGTATGTTGGTAATCCATCCTTATCAAAAGAAGATTGAAAGTCGGAGTTGCAGCAGCAAATATTGAAACTTGGAGTCAACAAAGGCAGCAGCAGCTTTTTCCAACAGTTTTTGACAGCAAACTCTTAGCTGTCTTGGATTGATGTTTTCTACATGAAAAAGACCATGGAACAATCTAGAAATCTCTTGAAGATGAATTAGTATGTCTATATATTAGAGGTTTGTGTTAGAAATCGTGTGTGAGAGCAAGTGAGAAAGAGATAAGTCCCTTAGAGAAAATCAGTTTTTGCAGAAACTGAAAAACAGAGTATTGTTTTTGTGTCCACTTTGATAGCTTGTAACTTTCTCCCTACTTAGTGAAATTTCGTGTTTCTTGCCCAGATCTCTTCCTTGTCTTGTCTAGTTTATGTTAGAAACAAGTTTCATCTAATTCCGCTGCATATTGAGTGAGATACCGATCCTACAGTTCTAAGATTTCCTTCCTTTCCTTATGAAATCTCCTCATCCGAAACCAACACTTTTTTTCTTTACTGCGAGGGGTAATAATATAACTTTTTTCTATGCAGATATTTCAAAAAGGCTCTCCAATAGCCAAGGATTTTTCTAAGGCCATTCTGACTCTTTTAGAGAATGGCAAACTGAAGGCACTGGAGGACGAATGGCTGACTTCCCCGAACGAGTGTTCAACCAATATCACTTCCGGCGATACCCAACGCCTAAGCCTCCAAAGCTTCTGGGTTCTCTATTTGATATCCTTTGCCACTTTCAGCATTTGTTTTCTACTTTCACTAACTTCGTTAATGAGAGATCGCCAAGCACATGAAGGAAATATAGATCCAGATGATGAAAGCGCTTGGAAGAAGGCCGTTAGACTAGTACGGGATGTCTTCATATTAAAACTCCAGGAACAGTTCCGACTATGGCGAGCACGTTGGATATAAATAGAGACACATGGGACGTAAATAACAGCTCTTCCAGCTAGAAATTCACCAGCACTTCTGACTCTCTAGAGCCTCTCTCCACATCAGCTAATATTGCAATGCTATGCGTTACTGAAGGAAATGTGAAACAGAGATTTAACTTTTTTATAGTGAATTGTTATGCATTTATATATGTTACGAAATTATTACAAATAGTTTAAACAAACATCTATTATTTAGGCTCAAAAATGGCCTTTAAAAAATTTCCGAGCTCCCTAAATTTTTATTATAATTTATAAGTTTACTTCATTTTTAATATTAACAACAATGGTTATACTTTGAAACTCTAACCACTCACTCTTCTTCTATTTCTTTCATTTTAAATATGATATATTGTAGTTTTTAGAGACATTCTTGTTACAATTGTTGCAAAACTCTTACTTTTTATAAAACTTACTTCTTTCCTCTATTATTTATTCCGATTATGATAGTCTACTTATAGCTAACATTGCCTTCCATATGGATTTAGTGAACCTACAATTAAAGAATGAATTTAAAATAATAATAAAAATTCTTGTTATTTGCATCTTGAGCCTAGGCTTGAAATGGCTTGGGTTCGTGACTTGCAAGATCAGCCCAATAATTTGTGCAATCCATCTTATATTAGTCCAAAAATGTTTAAATGTTAATATATGGCATAAATATTACATTTAGTGCAAATATTACATCAATTAAGGAATTGATATTTCTTTTAGCAAATATTTCTACTAGAAAAAATCATTTTTAAATGCATTTTTCCTTGTATCGTCATTAGAATAATTTTTTTTTTTTATGACAAAACTCATTTGAAAGCCTTTCATAAATGAAAAACATTTCACGATCAACTTTGACATGGAGATGTACAATGTATTATACATTTTGATAGGACATATTCATGCACATATGGAAGGTAGAACATAGTTTGTGCTAGTGCCAGCATAAAAGAGAGATAAGGAAGGTATATGTCATATGTGTGTGTATATATATATTACTCATTTTGGCATCATGGGAATACAAGAAATTCATACTTGAAATGCTCCAAGCTCCTCCTCAAAACGATGCCAACCAGCCACAAACAAGAAATAAAATAACAGAACATATAGAATATACTAGCTTATGTTGAAGCAAATAAAGATAATCTTATCAAAGCATATTCTAGGAAGCATATACTCACTCTTTCATACAAACTTATTTGTCACATGTCATGTATCCTCCTCAAATTAGCTTGTTGATGTTCCTATAAAGGTGTTGCCAAAGCAATCTTTTCTAGATATTCGAGGCAAACTTGGACTAACTACTCCAGGTCTGGGGGGGGAATCTTGAAAATATGTTCGGCCAAAGCATATCATGAGTGGTAAAGGAGGAAAGCCCAAAGGGAAGGAGCCGAAGAATTTTTCAACTTGTAGAGTCTTTTGCATCCTGCCAATATTGCTGTATTTTGTTGACCTTTCTCTTTTTTGCGTTTTTGTAATTAATACTGAAACTGTGTAGGCTCTTGTATGTACATTTGTTTTTGTTGTTGGAAATACACAAATTCTTCTTGGCACACTTTGTGTCTCATTTTCCAGTATGGATACACGGGACTTTGAAGGAAGGAAAGAATTCTTGACACCTGTTATGAAAGCTTCAGAAATCAGTTACTGCTTTTCTCGCATCGAAACAGTAGTCGTACGTTGAACTTTCTGGGTTGGGCAGGAAGTTGTTCAGCAATAGCGACAGTCTAAAATTTGAGGAGGAAGAGAAGCTGGTGGTTTGGCCTGACAAACACAAAACGCTCGCCGCCTGAGACCCCAACAGGCTTCAGAAGAAAACTTGAAAAACAAGCAATTGAAAGTATTTTGGAAAATGACAACATAGCCTTCCAACTTCCACTAATTTTAAATTTCTAATTCTTCTTAACCATCTAAATTGGCGTTTGGATTTTTTCCCTACTACTACTCCCATTTAAAGGGAAGAAAAGTCAACGTAAGAGAGGACAAAGTAGTCAAGATACCAGATTCCAAACTGATATTTAAAAAAATAAAGACTCATTAACCTTTTTTTTAAAATATATGTGCATCCTCTCCGCGGATGCACATATGAGATGCTTGTAGAGTTGTCGGATCTCCTACCCTATGCATCGTCAAATCCCACTCATCGTTGTTCGGAGAGCTTGGTTGCTCTTCCCTGCGCTAACCTTTTGTCTTCTCCCTGTCCCTTGTGCAGCTGAAGCCAACAGTGACGAAGTTGAGGGTGTAGGTGTAATCACCGATGTTAATACCCATATTGGCAAGGAAGAGAAAACAGCCGTCGAAATTGCCGTTCAAAAGTACAACAACGAAGCCAAGAGTTAGAGAGTGTCCCTCTCTTTACCCGATGCCCTTAGTGTCGCTTCTGCCGGTAAGTTTTTGTTACCTCTTGTTCTTTTATATCTATATATCTATTTTGGTAAGAATACAATATACTTAGTTTGTCAAAAATTTCCTATAAAAGTGAAATTGATTAAGTTGAGATGAAAGTCTCATATTAAAAAATATAATAATTTAATAATGTTTAAATATAAAAGATATCTCTAAGAAACCAAAAACATCCAAGGAAACCGAGATCGAAGACGGAAACTGAAAAAGCTCTCTTCTCTCAAAACTTGATCAAACTTGATTAAGAAAAAATCAACCTATTTGGTTATACAAATAGGTTGATTAACGCGACTATGAATCTTGTCGCATCCTTGGGCCGGGTTGGACAGGCCCAAACCCGGCACCTACTTAAAAAAAGAATGTTGGGCCGTATAATTGCCCAACCTAATATAAACCCAACATCCCTCCTCAAGTTGGTGATTTGTACAAATCAAATACACCAAGCTTGCGAAGAAGATAATTATGTTGTCAACTACATAAAGCCTTAGTTAACAAATTTGTTGGTTACTCGTGAGTGTGAATACTACGTGTTTGAATCAAACTCCACTGTTGCTTCTCACGAATGAAATGGCAGTCAATCTTAATGTGTTTGGTGCGTTCATGAAAGATAGGATTGGTGGCAATGTGAATAACAGCTTCATTGTCATAGTATAAAAATATAGGTTGAGGAACAATCACCCATAAGTCGCCAAGAAGCCCAAATAACCAAATAATCTCGCAAACAATAGTCGCCATAGAACGATATTCAGCCTCAGATGAAGAGCAAGAAACTGTGGCTTGTTTCTTACTTTTCCAAGAGATTAAAGAACTTCCCAGCTTGAGGCAAAAACCTGTGAGGGAACAATGAGACATAGGACAAACCACCCAATCAGAGTCACAAAAACCAGTCAACTGAAAGTCCTTGGTGGAGGACATGAACAATCCTAAGCCTGGAGTGCCCTTCAAGTACTTAACAACCTTCAGAGCCATGTCCATGTGAAAGACTTTGGGAGAATGCATGAATTGACTAAGTATATGAACCGGATAGTTAATATCAGGTCGAGTATGAGTGAGATAGATCAACCACCCGAGAAGTCACTGATACAGAGTTGGGTCAGCTAATGGAGGATCATCAATCGAAACTAGAGCATTGGCATCGTAGTCCAAAGAGGTAAGCTTCATATTCTGATCCATGGGAATCTTACATGTGCATGCACTAGAGAGGCTAGCTTCAGAAACTAACTCCAATGTGTATTTGCGTTGACTAAGGCCAATACCATGTGCAGAACGAGCAATTTCGATCCCAAAAAAGAATTTAGCTTGTCCTAATTCTTTCATTTGAAACCGAGAGCAAAGATGAGACTTGACATGAGCAATGGCCTCCTCACTATTACCAGTGATAAGCATATCGTCAACGTAGAGCAGAACAACAACAACAGTGGAACCATGCCGAAATGTAAATAGTGCATAATCATGCCAAGATTACTTAAAACCAATGTCAAGAAGAGTAGAAGTAAATTTGGCATACCACTATCGAGATGCCTGCTTAAGTCCATAGATGGACTTAAGAAGACAACAAACTTTCAGTAGACCTATGGAGGAATGCTGACTCCCGGGGGGTAAAGACATGTATACCTCCTCATGCAAGTCACCATGAAGGAAGGCATTATGAACATCCATCTGGTGAAACGGCCAACGAAACATAGAGGCCATGGCCATGATGCATCTAACAGTCACTGTCTTGGCCACAAGAGAGAAAGTCTCCTTATAATCAATGCCATAGTGCTGAGTGAAGCCATTGGCTACGAGCCAAGCTTTATAGCGCTCAATGGAACCATTCGCACAATACTTTACCTTGTCAACCCACTTAAACCCAATCGGTTTACGACCTAAGGGCAAGTCAACCAACTTTCACGTATGATTTGCTTATAATGCATCAAGTTCACTAGACATAGCATCCATTCACTTGGGATCCCTAACAGCCTCATGATAGTAAAGTGGCTCTCTAATGGCGGATATGGAAGCAATAAATGCTTGAGTGTGGGAGATAAATTACGAAGAGTCACAAATTGTGAAATGGAATATGGAATGTCACGAGGACTCATGGAACGAGATCCACCAGGAAGAAAGACTATAGAGTTACAATGATAATCTTGGGTCCAAATGGGTGGTTTGGATGCATGTTGAGAATGTCGGATAGGTGAAATAGGAATGACAGGCAACATTGGGAAAGATGAGTCTATAGGATTTGACGCTACAGTGGGTGACATCATAGTGGGTGACGCCTCAGTAGGTGAGGCCTTAGTGGGTGACGCCACAGTGGGTGGTGTCACAAGAGGAGAATTCACAGTGGGTGAATCCAAAAGTGCAACAACAAGTAGTGGAGAAGGAGGAGAATTGGTCTCACATGGAACAATATAGGGATCAGGATCCAGAGCAACAAAAGAAGAGTCAATATTAGGTGAAGGGAGAGATGAGGGTGACTAAGACTGAGCAAAGGGAAAAACTGACTTATGAAACACAACATCATGGACAACGGAAAAAGTGTGTGTGGTAAGGTCAAAAACACGATAGCCCTTTTGTGAAAAAAGGTAGCCCATGAAAATATAAGGGCGAGCACGGGATGCAAATTTGTCACCACGCGGAATGACTGTAACATAACATAAGTACCCAAAAACCCTAAGATGTGAGACGCATGGTGCTTTACCAAAGAGAATGTAAAAATGGGTTTTCCCATCGATGATAGGGGAAGGAAGACGATTGATGATGTAAGTAGTAGTCAAGATACACTCTCCCCAAAAACAATCAGAAAGGTCAGCCTGAAAATGTAAGGTGCGTGCAACATCGAGGATGTGTTGATGTTTACATTCTACTACCCCATTTTGTTGGGGTGTATGGATACGTGAGCTTTCATGGTGAACTCCACGAAGTTGAAGGAAAGAGATACACTCATGGCTAAAAAACTCTGACCCATTGTTAGAGCACAACCTATGAATGCAAGTGTGAAACTGGGTTTCTACCATAAGGAAGAAAGAACGCAAAAAATGCAAAGCTTGACTCTTAGATCTCATAAGATATACCCATGTACCATGTGAGAAATCATTGACAATGGTAAGGAAATAACTTTAACTATCATGATTGGGGTGCCTATGTGGACCCCATATGTCAATATGGACCAACTCAAAGATAGACTTTATGTTGGAAGTGCGAGAAGCAAAAGGGAGACGACTCTGTTTCGCTAAAAGACAAATTGGACAAAAAATATCAGGAGATGCATAACAAGAAGAATGACCAAATCGGCAATGCCATAACGTTTGTTTATTACTCTAAATATTATTCTTAAACATAGTATTGCTACAAACATTAGCTCTCTTAGGAGCATTAAATTCAAAAGATTTAACAAGTGTAGAAAAAATATCCATTGTGGCAGCCGTTGGTGACACTAAATGATATAGACGACGTTCAACCCTGCCCAGTCCCAGTACTGTCCCAATCATACGGTCCTGGAACAAACAAAAATGGGTTAAAAGGTAACCTGACAAGAACTATCAAATGTAAACTTGGCAACAGACAAAAGCTTGCATTTAAAGGTAGGCATGTATAAAATGTCATAGAATATGACAAAAGAAGAAATACAAACAATCCCAATATATGTGACTGCCACACTACTATTATCAAGTAGTTTGACCCAAATGGGGTTGGATGTATAGGACCTAATGTTATCCATGCATGTGAGGTCACACGTAATGTGGTCACTCACCCCTGAGTCAATTAGCCAATCAGATAAAGACGAAGTTTTTGTAAGGAAGAAAAAGTACCTGCGAAGTTTGTCATGGGCTCAATAGGCCCAAAGCGGCTAAGGAGCTAAACCACCTGCTGATACTGCTTATGTGTGAGAGTCTGGCCAAAAGGAGTAACTTGTTGCACTGGGGTAGTATTACTCACAAGAGGTAAGGATTGCTCTCCTGAATCAGCACTCACTGCATGTGCTGAACTACTGTTGCCGTCTTTCTTCTTTTGATTTCTAGGACAATTAGGATATCCAACCAACTGATAACATCTATCCTTGGTGTAACCCAGACGCTGACAGTGATCACAAAAAAATGACTTGGACACCCTTTAGCCAAATCTAACACTAGAGAAAGATCACGAATTACCAACCGTAGAAGAACAATTATCACACCGACTAGTCCTAAACCCCCCCTCCAAGTGATATGAGAGTTTGTATAATGAAGGCAGATAAGTCAGGTTTGACATTATCAACTTGCAAACTACATTGATGTTCTTCATTAGTGATTAGTAAAAAAACCTCATCTAGGGATGACATATTAGTACGTGAAGTGACATTACTGCGCACAGTAGTATATACAGGCTGAAGACCCAAAAGAAAGCAAATGACCCATCCAGATTCTCTCTCTGCTGTCAGTAATGCTAGGAAATCACAAGTGCATTTTGTACACTTGCATTTGATAATCGGTAGACACTTATCCAGTTCAGCCCAAAGATCACTAAGCCGAGAAAAATATGTGGCAACAGGTTCATTCGGTTATTGCTTGACTTCTCCAATCCATTGTTCCAGATCATAATGATAAGTCCTTGTAATTTTAAAATAACGAGTCTCCAACATCTTCCAAGTAGCACTAGTAGTATGACACATAGAAATCGAATTACCGATCTCAGGAGAGGATGAGTGCATCAACCAAGAAAGCACGATCAGGTTGCATTTATCCCAAAGATTGGCTCGGGGGTCATCATCAACAGGCTTGGGCAACTTGCCATTCAAGAATGCAAGTTTATCCCTAGATCCAAAGGCAATGAGCATCTTGCGCCTCCAAGGGAAGTAATTTGAGGATCCCGTGAGAAGTTGGGGAACCAAAACGATGATAGAAATATCGTTGGCAGCAAGGTGAACTGGATCTGGCATTTTGGCTAAATTTCCATGCTTGGAAGGCTTAGATCTGGAGCTCATGGCTGCAACAACGTGTAGTGGTGCAAACGACAGCGAAAACTGCGAAAAAATTTCAGCGACGGTGGCAGTGGCGGCTGAAAAGAAATAGTGGCAGAAAATAGCCACAAACGGTGGCAAACAACCAATGACGGTGACGAAAAGCGGCAGCCAAGAAGATGCGACAAAAACGGCTATGAAAACCAGTCGAAACGGCGACAACGGTGGTGGAAAGCAACAGCCGAAAAGAAACAGTGGCAAAAAAGTCCTCAAACGATGGCAAACGACTGACGACGATGGCGGAAGATGGCAGTCAAGAAGGTGTGACAAAAACGGCAGTGAAAACTGGTTGGATCGGTGACAAACAGGCAGTAATGGCAACGGAAAGCGACGGCAGTGGTAGGAAGCGGCGGCCGATAATACACAAATCGGGTCGCCAAACCAGGTGGGGATCCAAGGTAATAGGCCTGAATGCGTGACCAAAATACGAGTCCGAACCGGATCAAAATGTTGCATTTATACCGTTTAATGAAACGATGCGCTCTGTTTTAATGAAACGGGGCACTTGGGAACCAACCAAAAACGGTGCACAGAGACGGGGTGACAAAATGGTGTGTTTAGTTCCTAGACAAAACGTGTTGTTTAATCGTTTAATAAAACAATACGTTGAGGAGAGGGTGAAGAAACCCTAACCCTAAATCAAAACGGTGTGCTTAACCGATTAGTAAAACAGTGCATTGAGGAACTGGATGGGGAAACCCTAATCCAAAGATAAAACGCGCCGTTTGGAAGGGACAAAACAGTGCATTTGGAAAGGAACTAAATAAGCCCTAACCCTAGGCCAAAATAGTTCGTTTAGGTAGGCAAACCCTAACCCTAGACAAAACGCGCCGTTTTGAGCCACGGCTGCGATTCCATTCGATGGTCATAGCAGAAGACAGAAAAGACCAAAAAACGAACGGAAATTAGCCAAAGGAACGAAAAAAAAAACCAAAAAAACACGATTTAAAAGCAAATCGGTCTTTGAATCAAGGAATCAAGACAAAAAAAATCCTACTTTGGCTCTAAACTGTGTAGAGGACAAAAAAAGGACAAGAAAAGAGAGAAAAGCTTACCGAAACGAAAACGGATTCCTTAGGCAGGCTCCGATACCATCTAAGAAACCAAAAACAACCAAGGAAACCGAGATCGAAGACAGAAACTGAAAAAGCTCTCCTCTCAAAACTTGATCAAACTTGATTAAGAAAAAATCAACCTATTTGGTTATACAAATAGATTGATTACGCGACTGTGAATCGTGTCGCGTCCTTGGGCCGGGTTGGACAGGCCCAAACTCGGCACTTAATTAAAAAAAGAATGTTGGGCCGTATAATGGCCCAACCTAATATAAACTCAACAATATCTTCCAACTCATAAATTAGTTTTGAGTTAGACTATAAAACTATTTCTAATACATTTTTATTACAAATTGTTCGTTTATCATGAAAATAGAAATTAACATTTTGATTCCAAAATTTCCCAACAGTTTACAGTAATTGAATGTGAAACTTTGGTTACAGCTGAAGTGACGATAAGAGAGAAAAAGGTGAAAGTAATAATTGGGACACACACATGGCAGGAAGCAGCTGTAGCAGCCGATGTTGGAGGCCAAGCTCATTTCGTTTGCAGCGCCAGCTATCACTCCAACTCTAACGCCACTTCGTTGGCCTTTTCTGATACAAATGGCCAAAAATGTCTCCGACTAAATAAATTGTATTGCAGATATGGTTCATGTCTACAACTGGCGGAGGATCATAGTGATTTATGAAGATGGAGCATATGGTGGTGACTCCGGCAAGTCAGCAATTTTATCTGAGGCTCTCCGCAATGTTGGTTCTGAAATTGAGTACCGGCTGGTTCTCCCACCACACTCTTTGGTATCCGATCCTAAAAAGTCTGTCCAAGAGGAGCTGTCTAAGCTGCATAAAACGCAGTGTCGATTTTTTTTTGTTCTTCAGTCGTCAATAGAGATGGTGACTCATTTATTCAGAGAAGATAAGCAGATGGGACTTGTAGGGAGAGCCTCGGCTTGGATTATCACGGAGGGCATTGCGAATTTGCCGGACTTTGTCAACAATTCCGTCATATCCTCTCTGGAAGGTGCGTTAGGAATTAATACTAACTACTCCCACACAGACAGTTCAGAGTATCAAGAATTTTGTGCCCCGTTTCAGAAAATTTTCAGAACCCGGTATCCAGATGAACATAACTCAGATCCTGGAATTTATGCCCTGCGAGCGTACGATAGCATAATTAGAGTTGTCGCCGAAGCAATAGAGAAAATGCCTAGAAACGATGCTAGTCCAAAGCTGATATAAAATATGTTAGTGTTATGGGTTGTGTTGGTTACTTCTTGTGTTGGGTTGTAACTTAAATTATATTATGTTGTGTTTGTTAATGGGCTTTGTTGTTTAGGCCCAAGGTAGAAGTGTGGGTGTTGCGATATAAGAACATCGTAGGAACATTCTGGGGGGTCTGTCTATTTTGTGATCTTTGTTGTAGTGAAAGTTCAGTGGACAGGTTGGGCTCCCTTTTGAGCTCAAATTGTTATCTTTTCCTTCGTTGGGTGTAACTTCTTCACCATTCCTCGACGAAGACGTGTCCGTCCGAATCCCTGTGAGGATTTCGTGCTCCAAGGCCCTATCACCAGGTCTAGAGCTGCGCAGGTTACTTCATACCAGCAACAGTTAGCAAGCAATTTCTCTGGTTTAAGTGGCAAAATACGTTTTGAATCGGAACAGCTCTCGGACACTCCTATATTGAGGATTATAAACGTAGTCGGGAAGACATAAAAGGAAATAGACTCTTGGACACCAAAGTTTGGGTTCTCAGGAAGAAGCATAGGAAAAGATGTTTTTGATACCCAACGTCTTTTGTCGGTCCAGTAATTTGGCCTGGGAACCTACAACGCGCTCCGAAAGGTTGGGAAATGCCTACTAATGAAAAACCACTAAAAATTGGAGTTCCAGCGAGAGCAAAATTTAAGAAGCTTACAAAGGTTGAGTATGGGGAGACGTCGAATCAGAACAAATATTATGGTTTCTGCATTCGACTTTTCTTTAAGGGGCTTGAACTCTTGGATTATGATATGCCTTACAAATTTGAGGCATATAATGGCACCAACACTGATCTGGTTTTTCGTGTCCATAACAAGGTAACATCTTTTTCTTTGCCACTTGTAGTGGGAAGTCCTTAATCATTATATAATAAGATTCTCTATGAAAACAAACTTCGATTGGTACTACTCTGCACTTATCATTCAAATATAGTTGTTTGATCCGATTATATCTGATATCTTTTCTGTTATCTGTCAAGAAAAAGCAGCGAAACCTTAATTAACTAATCTGGCTAGTAGTTATAGCCTGGTTTTATACTTGATTGTTTTGTTTTTTTCCTTCCTTCTGTACATGGCTAGGATTAGCTCTGATTATAATGTATGCTTGTCATGTTGGGTGAAATAAAGACTTATGATGCTGCCATTGGCGATATAACTATACTAGCCGCCCGGTTGCAATACTTGGATTTTACTCTTCCGTTTCTTACGGAGTCTGGTTTGGCAATAGTAATTCCGATGAAACCTCGAAGACCACCATTCACGTTTACCACGCCTTTCACCTGGCGAATGTGGCTTGACTGGTGTCATCCTGCTGTACACGATAATCATTGTTTGGTTCCTAGATCGCCAATCCAGTCCTGATTTTGGTGGCCCATGGAAGAATCAGATCAGCAATGCACTTTGGTTCACCTTCTCCTCTCTATTCTTTTCTCATGGTAAGTATTTAATGATATAGAGCCAATGAAATTCTATTATTGCTTAACAGCAATCTGAAAGTGTTGCACTATGACATTACCCATTTTTTGCCTAACATAATTAACCTGCAGTCCCCTGTCAAAAATTTGTTCGAATTGTCTAAGTGAATGTGAGATCCATTCTTTGAACCGTAAAGTGCAGCTTTAAATTGGCCAAACATATCCCCTCCCACCACGAAAAACATGTGGTGGAGAGATAGGTAGTTAAAGAGGAATATCAACACGGCAAAAGGTTATCCTGAAAAGCGTGAGTTCTGTTTTTTTGGAAAAAGTATGGTCAAATGTTGTGAGAATGCTTCTGAAAACAATAAAGATTCCTTTACTTATGTTGGAAGCACTAATACCACATGGTTTCATGTCGTATGGGAGAAACTCCACAACAACTTAACACGTTTGGCTGTGGCAGTGTGGCTCATTGTCGTGTTGATCCTAAGCTCGAGCTACACTGCAAGTCTGTCATCAATGCCCACTGTGCAACAACTGCAACCAAAGATAGATATTGACCGGTTGAAGAGGAACAATGTGAAAGTTGGTTGCAGTTGCAGTGGCAATTCCCACGTACGGAAATATATGGAAAATGTGCTTGAGTTCAAGTCAGAGAATATTGGGAACGTCGGCACCGAGGACAACTACGCGATGGAACTCAAAAGCAACAATATAGCTGCTGCCATTCTTGAAGTCCCATATGAGAAACTTTTCCTCGATAACTATTGCGAGGGATACACTCGCGTCACAAGTTCCATCAGATTTGGAGGTTTTGGCTTTGTGAGTAGAAACTGAAACATTACAGAAAACATTAAGAACTGCGTAACATTTCTGAGTTTGTACCCCCTTCTCCATTGCCACTTCCCCGCTGTAGCATACCACTAAATCATCTTGGCCACGTCAACAACAAAAGAACCAGTCAGCTGTGTTTGAGAAGACCAGTTAGTTAATACGTGGAAGTTAGTTGTCCAGTCAGTTACTTTATTGGAGTTAGTTGTAACAGAAATAAGAGTAGTGTTGTTTAAGGGCTTTTAATGTTTGTTTCAATTAGAAGAGTTAGTTATTTCTATTACCACGACTAACTAGAATAAATACTAGAAGTAGGAGGGAGGGAGGGGCATTGGAGTTCTATATTGTCTTCTATGTAAATAGTTAAAAGGTCTTGGGTTCCATCAAAGAAATCTCACTATTCTTATTCTTGTATTCTTTAAAGATTGGTAGAAAAGTTAAGCTTGCTAAGCCTCATTTGGTTGTTTCAACTGTGGATTCCTTTCATCATGTTACCCATTTGTTTGCTAAATCTCAAATTGAGTTTCTGGACCATTGCAACGTGGTATTAGAGATGCCCAGAAGCAATTAAGAGAGGGATTTGATTGGGGATCTTGGAGCAAAGGAGTTATTTGACATTATGCAACGAATTTTTGTAGCTCTCAATGTGAAGATTGATACTATAGCGGCAAGGATTGATGTTTCCAAGGATAAGGTTGAATGTTATTCCACTTGAAATGGGGGAAATTGCAATCCGGAGGATAGGCGGTCGCATTCTAGCCAAATTCATCCATAAATAATCCAATTAGAGTTTCCTAAATTTGAAGGTAATGATCCTACTTGGTGGATTGATAATCACTTCAACTTTTTGATTACCATGGTACATCCCAAGAGGATAGGGTTTAAATAGCACCTAGATGGAGAAGCACATATGATTTATTAACTTTTTAAGAAAGAACATGGTGATGGCATAATCACATGGCAACTTTTAATGTATGAGCTCATGAAGTAGTTTGGCCCCTCCATTCTTGTTGATCATTTTGATGAATTGGTGAACTTGAAGCAGATGAGGTTTGTCCATGATTACCAGTGACAAATCGGTAAGTTCCTTCTTCACTCTGGACATTTAAATGATGATCAAAATATTAGATATTTCATTAATAGCTTGAAAGAAAGAATTAGGTTGGATGTAATTGCTCCTAATTATCTAACTCTTTCTATTGCAATTGGTTTTGCTTGGTTGTTTGAGGCTAAAGAAATGGCCACCCAAAATTTTATTAGTTCCATCCCTAAGAAGCAAAATGTAGTTGTTGGAGGGAAGCATAAGTAGTGTTAGAGCTCCATGAGCTATGATTCAAGCAAGCACACTAACAAGAATAGCAACATGTGATCTTATGCAAAATACACAGATCAAGGCACACACACATACCAAGAGAATACAATATTTTGGAGTTTTTTGGCCAAGTCATGCCTACATCCACTATCACCATTTATGGCCCCTTCTCCTTCTCATTAGGAATAATTTGGAGTACATTTTTGCTTTGCCGGATTGCTACAATAATGCGCAGCAATAGCAGTAGCATGCTACTACGTGGAGACTTTCTCTCTCTCACAAGCTCTCTCCATGACCAAGCCAACATTCTTTCTCCTAGCCAACAGTCTGCTAGTTAGAAACGGTATTAAGAAGACTTACTTTCAGTTGATATATGCATAATCCTTGCAATCATTTATAAGAGTAGCCCAAAAGAAAGCTAGGTCTAAGATAATTCAAAACGTTATGACTAGGGCTTGTTCACACTAAGATGATTACTTTGGACTTAAACACCCCTAGCAATTCGCTTAAAGTGAAGGAGGATTTAGTTGCCCCCATCACAACTTTACCAACAAAGGGCTAATTCTTGGAAAAAGGTATTTGTACACCCATAATTATATGGTGCTTTCTCAGCCTTCAAAGCAAAACCACTTATTGACTTGAAAAAAATGATAGGAACAAGGGGGCCTAGCTCTGTCGATTCTGATGAATACGAAAGAACTAGAAATTTACAAGAAAAATTTATAAAAATTTATAGTCAATCTGAAAACTAGCTTAACTAGTTTCTCTATCTAGGTTAACATCAAGTCATGTCTAATTAGGTACCCAAATGGCTAACTCAATAGGGAGTTTCAGAAACTAGCTAACATATTCCATTTTGTTCTAGGCCTATAATACTTGTCAGAAATAGGTTTTTGAAATGAACTAACATTTGGTGACTATTCGGTCACGATTCAAACATAAGTCCAATATTTGTTTGAGAGTGTGATAGAGCAAACATCTGTCGATCTTTATTTTCACTTACCACAATTAAGGGACGAGATGCTATTTTTGTAGGGACTTGAACGATTGGCAACAATAAAACATGCATGCAATTATAAGAACACCAAAATTTATATAGGTTAGCAATATGTTCAAATTACAAAGTTTGGGGTTTACAGTTTTTTCTTTTTAATGGCTTGATCTCACAAATTTGTGATTCCCTCTTACCAAAATCAAACCATAGTTATATGTTACACCTACTAATCTAATTGTCCTAATGACGTGACAAGGCAACTACTCGCTCATAAGCAAAAATTACGATCTTACCATCATTATAGGTGTCCTAAAAATCTTAAATGTCCAGATAGCTGTTACATCCTAAAAGAAAATTATGATTGTATCCTTATCACTTGTTCGTAGTCCACGCTCATAGATCTTACCATACTTCGGTGGCATACAAAGGATATGAGCTGTGTGGTGCCAGTACGGCCTAGTACCGGATTGGAATTTCGCATCAAAATAATTGGCTCATATTTGGGCAATCCTTACCTGCTTTTCAAAACCCCTCTTAAGTATTCGGGTTGAAGGTTCCGGATTTTATCGCTCACCGCGGGAAACGCGGATTGCTGTCCACGAGCTGCTTCTTGTCAACTTACAGTCAGCTTCTTGTCACACACCAAGTCAAATGAGTTAAATTTTACACCCCACTGCACGTAACTCAATTTAATGCTGTCCACAGACTCAGTCCATCTTAGTCCAGTCGGCTTGTTGAAGTTTCACGCCCAGTTTCCTCCCCCTTTTTTTATTTTTTATTTGTTTTTTACTTCAAAAACTTTTCCAGCCATTTCGTTCTTGGCAATTAGCAAGGACTCATGCTAATCAATAGCTCCCTATCGCAAAATTTCCCCCATGGCTTTCTCTGTGGTAACGGTTAGCACAATCTCAAGACTCCTTTCACTGATCTCTTTTCTTCTCATCCTTTACCATGGAGCTGAATTCGCCGTTGCGAAAGAAGTTATGAACATAGGTGCTATCGTTGATGGTGGTTCCCGTATGGGCAAAGAAGAGAAAACGGGCATGGAAATCGCGGTTCAGAACTTCAACAAAATCTCAAAGACTCGCGAACTCTCTCTCCACATCCGGCACGCTCATAGAATTACTTCTGTAGGTTAGTATGTCTCTATGTATTACAGATCTAGTACTTCTCTAAACTGAAAATATTAGTACATTTACCCTGATGAAGTATACGAATTCTGATGGCAGCTAAAGAGCTGATTGAAGAGAATAATGCTACAGTGATTATTGGCATGCACACATGGAAGGAAGCAACGCTGGTTGCCGATGTTGGAAAGCAATATCAACTTCCGGTTGTTTCATTTGCAGCCCCCGCCGTTATTCCCCCACTGATGCCACTTCGTTGGCCATTCTTAATACAGGTGGCTAAAAATGGTTCTGAAGAAACAAAATGCATTGCTGATATTGTTCGCGCGTATAATTGGCAAAGGGTCATAGTGATTTATGAAGATGACGTATATGGCGGTGATTTCGGGAAGTTAGAACTTTTATCTGAGGCTCTCCGAAATGTCGGTTCGGAAATTGAGTACCTTTTGGTTCTTCCACCACTCTGTTTTGTGTCGGATGTGGAAAGTATTGTTCACGAAGAGTTGGATAAGCTGCTTAAAATACAATCTCGAGTTTTTATTGTTCTTCACTCATCATTAGATATGGCGACTCGTTTGTTCAGAGAGGCTAAGCAAATGGGACTTTTAGGGAGAGACTCAGCATGGATAATGGCAGAAAGCATTACGAGCTTTCTGGACTCTGTTGACAAGTATGCTATCTCCTCTATGGAAGGTGCACTGGGAATCAAGACTTACTATTCAGAGACCGGCATGTATCAAACTTTCTATTCCCAATTCCGGAAAAAGTTCAGAACTGAATATCCCGATGAAGATCATTCTGAGCCTGGAATTTATGCTCTGCGAGCATATGATAGCGTTGGAACTGTAACCCAAGCGATTGAGGCCATGGCTAGTAACGCCACTAGCCCAAGTATGTTGCTAGATCAAATCTTATCAAGCAATTTCTCTGGTTTAAGCGGCAAAATAAGTTTCGAAGCAGGCCAGCTCTCTGAAACTCGCGTATTGAGAATTGTAAATGTGGTCGGGAAGAAATACAAAGAATTGGACTACTGGATACCAGATTTTGGATTTGCAGAAACCCCTGTCATAGAAAGTGCCAAAGTGAGAGACGGTAGAAACGATATCTCTGATGCAGCAACGGGTTTGGCAGGTCCCGTAACATGGCCTGGGAACTCACAACGTGCTCCCAAAGGTTGGGACATGCCCACGGATGCAAAGCCATTGAAGATTGGAGTTCCGTGGAGAACAGTTTTCGAGAAGTTTGTAAAGATTAACAATGAAGAGAAACCCGGTCATAAGAAGTACGAAGGTTTCTGCATCCAAATTTTCATGGAGGTGCTAAGCCTTTTAGATTATCAGCTGCCCTATGAATTCGAGCCCTTCAAGGGCACGTATGATGATCTGGTTAAACATGTCTATAACAAGGTAATAAGTCCACACCCCAGCTTCTGTTTTATTTAAAGACCTAGGAATAATCACCTGTTGTGTGAATGCATACTGTAAACATGATACTTCAAATGACTCTGCTGATTGTTAAGAAAACTGTTTTGAATCGTTTAAAAAATTACTTTGTATTTTAGAAACTATTTCTGAAGCATAAAATTAATAGTAGTCTCGGGAGTTGAACATTTACTCTTTTGACATTTTACATATGAGAGTTGAGTACGTTTATAGTAATATTAAAAATTAAAAAAGCAGTTAAATATATATAATTCATGATTGGTTGTGGAAGATTTTTCTCTTTGCTTATTAACTTGCTTGATCCGTTTAAGAGGGCAAATCTAAGGCTAGAGACAAAGAATCCACGCGGAGAAGCAACGATTCTTTGACTGAAAAAAAAAATTGTTATGACGTTGATAAATGTTTTTTGGTCCTTCTAAGTATAAACACGGTACCCTCCTGTACAGAGATAATACGAGAGCCTTAATTCTTTTTCCTCCACTCTTGGGTATGTTGTTTTTATTTGTTTCTAATAAAGATGTTTGCTTGTTATGCGGGTAAAAACAACGGAAGTCTTATGATGCCGCCATTGGCGACATCACTTTGCTGGCCGACCGAATGCGATATGTTGATTTTACTTCGCCGTACATGGAGTCAAGCTTGGCGATGATAGTTACAGCAAAAGATGAAACCTCGGCTCTGATGTTTCTGAGGCCCTTCACGATGGGAATGTGGGGGGCGAGTGGTGCCATTTTGATATATACCATGCTAGTAGTTTGGTTCCTGGAGAGCCAATGCAACCCAGAATTTGGTGGCCCTTGGAAGAAACAGATTAGTACTGCACTTTGGTTCACCTTTTCTTCTCTCTTCTTTGCTCATCGTAAGTGCCATTTCCATAACACAATAACAGTTAAATTCTAAAAGCAGGGTTCTGAATGGAGCAATTTCTCGCTTGCGACTCGGAGGACCCCATAACGCCATGTTTCAATTACAGGGGAAAAAATCCATAGCAACCTCAGCCGCGTGGTGATTGTACTCTGGCTTTTCGTCGTCTTGGTTCTGACATCCAGCTACACGGCTAGTCTTTCTTCAATGCTGACTGTCCAACAACTGCAACCCAATGTTACGGATATAGAATGGCTGAAGAAGAACAACTTGAAAGTCGGCTGCGAGGGTGATTCATTTGTAAGGGAATATCTGGAGAAAGTTATTAAGTTCAATCCAAGGAACATTTTGAACGTCACCAGCGAAGACAAATACAGAGGCGAATTTGCAAGCAAAAATATATCAGCAGCCTTCCTTGAACTCCCATATCAGAAAGTTTTCCTTAATAAGTACTGCAAGGGGTTCATGGGCAGCACTCCGACCGCCAGATTTGGAGGATTGGGCTTTGTGAGTAGTAACTGAAACTTTTCATCCGACGATATGCATCCCCTAAATCTTCAAGTTATAATGAGGATCCCATGCTTTTTCCTGTAGTAATTGCCATCTATACGTGATTCTCTTTGTAGCTGTCCAATTTCAGCATCCCCACAAGATGATTTCTTGTTTTTGGCCAACACATGTTCCCGAAGTTCTAAGATTCCCTTTTCGTTCCAAAATCTTCTGATCCGAAACCAACACTTTTCTCTCCACTACGAAGGTAATAATAGAACTCTTTTCTTGCTTTTGATGCAGATATTTGAAAAAGGCTCGCCAATAGCCAAGGATTTTTCTAAGGCCATTCTGACTCTTTCTGAGAATGGCAGACTAAAGGCAATGGAGGACGAATGGCTGACTCCCCCGAACGAGTGTTCTACCAACAATACTTCCAGCAATACGCAAAGCCTGAGCCTCCAAAGCTTTTGGGTTCTCTATATGATATCCTTTGTCACTTCCAGCATTTGTTTTCTACTTTCATTAACTTCGTTAATGAGAGCCCGCCGAGCACGTGAAGGAAATATAAATCCAGATGATGAAAGCGCTTGGAAGAAGGCCGTTAGACTAGTACGGGATGTCTTCATATTAAAACTCCAGGAACAGCTCCAACTTTGGCGAACACGTCGGATATAAATGCAGACACAATTGATGTGAATTATAGTTCTTCCAGGTAGGAATTCGTTTGCTCTCCTGGAGGCTGTCTACACATCAGCTAATATGGCAATGCTATGGGTTTCTAACGGTAGTAAATTGGAAAATTGAGATTAAAGTCTTTTTTTTTTTTTTTTGAACTGTCATGTATTCATATACATTGCAAAAATATATTACAAACAGTTCAAAATCTATTACCTAAGCTAAAAAATGACCTTTGAAAAATTCTAGAGCTCCTACATATTTATTACAATTTATAAGTTTTTTCTTCCTACTTGTAATAATAATACTTGTACGTTAAAGGCTTTCATTATTGAATCTTATTCTACTTCTTTCATTCTAGATATGGTAGATTGTAATTTTAAAAGACATGATCAGCAAGGTTGCTATAAAACTCTTGTTTTTCATAACTTCGATCATGCAACCTACTTCCGCCCTCCATTATTTATTTTATTATAGAAGTCTATTTATAGCTAGTGTTGCCATCCATTTGCATTTAGTGAACTTGCAATTAAAAAATAAATGCTCCTTTGATTCTTGTTGTTGTTTGATATATGTTGCATTGTTGGCTTACTAAGTTATTTCATATAGCTAATTTATCTACTATAGCAGATCTATCTTTCCTAGTGATTCAATTAATAAAGTTCTACTTAGTTCTTCCTTTTTTGTCCATGTTAGTCTTGCTTATTTAAATTTTTCTCTTCTCTCCTTCAGCTTTAAGTAAGTTCTAGCAATGTTATACTTTGAATTTGTGATTAGTTTTAAAAGCTCATTTCTAACCTCCAACATGCTCTTCTAACTTTAAGCTAGTAATCCTTTTATGTGTAGGATGAAAGTTTCATATCAAGTGTGTGATCTCTTGTGTTAAAGTTAAAATGAAAGCAGTGCTCTCCAACTCTTGAACTAGTTTTTGAGTTGAACATTTAGGCCTTCTTACATGTTATCAAAGCTTAGGTTGAAGTTATTCCTCTCTATCTAACCTTAACCTAAATGTCATGGTTTATAGAGTCATATGTGAAGGACAAAAATTTTATATTAAATATGTGATCTCTTGTAGTAAAGTTCAAATAAAAGAAGTATTCTTTTTACTTTTGGACTAATTTTTAGGTTAGCCTTTTGGGCCTTTTGATAGCTACCATCTCCACTTTAACATGTTCTTTCATGTGCATCTTTTTGAGACCATCCATGTGGCCTATAAAGAATCTAAGTGGTTGTTCATCAGGGAATAAAGAAGTTTACCAACTACTACTTATTCCAAATAGTACATCCATCAAACCCAAACCTTTAGAACTTTAAGGTAGTAGATTTCTTTCCAAGTCACTTTTGTCATATTTCCTAATAGACTTACTAGTACATAGGAAGAGTTTAATTCTCTTTTCAATTTCATATATAATCTATTTAGGTAAAAGAAAGATCTACAACTATTAGTTTGCATAAAGAATAATAGAGCTTTTGCTAGTTGTGGCCTTTCCCTATAGTTGATATGCTTTGCCTCCTAGCCTTTACTTTTCCTTAATATTTCTCATTTAGTAGTTTTTAATCTAGGTTAGTGAATTGTTTTGAGATTAAGGGCACCTCTAAGTACTTTATCATAAGCTAACCCTCTAGATTGGAACATCACCCATCAAAGTTTCTCTACCTCAAGTACACTAAGAAAAAAAAATCAACATCTATAATGATGCATCCTTAGCTTTGTAACTTCTTCAAGTTTTTGCATAACTTCTAGCAAACACATTGCAGATTTTATATCCCCTTGAGTAAATAGAAAAAGATTATCAAGCAAAACATAGTCGCACAATCTTAACATTAGAGAAATTCCAATGAAATTTGAGACAATCTAATGATACTTTCCTTTGTAGAACCTATTGAGAATTTCAATAATTATGACAAACAAATAAGGTGAGAAAGTGTCATCTTGTCTAAGGCCCTTCGCCCTTTTGAAAAACCCTATGTGAGAACCATTTATATTCACAAAGTATCATAAAATAGTAATGTAATTTGTAATTCAACATATGAATTGATATGCAAATTCAAGACTTTTAGAGTATTCAATATAGCAATCTAGTCTACACTATCATATGCTTTCCATGTGCATATAGTTACTCTTTTTCCCAATGCATGCTTGTAATAATTATGCGTTAAATATTGATATAGTAACATGTTCTCTTTAATGTTCTTGTCCGAAATATGAGCTATCTAGTAAGAGTTCATGGTGTGTGGCAAAACTTTACTTAACATGGAAACTTTTAGGATGAGAGAGGTTACCATAGAGTTTATTCTTCTATGTAGCTTTTATGACTTAAAAACTCCATGATTGCATCTTCTATCTCCTTTCCTACCACATCTTAAGCTTTCTTGAAAAATTGGCTATTGTATTCACTAGGACCTAAAGCCTTGCATTCACCTATAAGGCTGAAGGATTTCCACATTCCTTTTCTTTGAATTTCTACTACAAGATTTTTCCTTATTTTCTCAAGAATTTCATTTGGGAAAAAAATTTTAGCTTGTCTTCATATAGCGGTAGTTAGTTGGCCATTCTTAGAAGGTTCTGAAAGTTTCTTATAATCCTAGTTTTGATGTCCGCTAGGAATTTTGTAATTTGCCCATAATCCTTTTCCATTCTTATTATGTGAATTTTTGCTTTCCTTTGCAAATGCTTCCCAAGAAAACTCTACTATTACCATCACCTTACTTGAGCCATTAATTCCTTGATTTTTGTTTTAGTAGGATTTCCCCGGGCTTATTATACAAAATTAACTCGTCGTGCTATTCCATTTCTTTGTTTCTTAGTCTCTCCTTCTCACAAGTTATCCCAAGTAATGGCCCCTTCTCGGCACCCCGACCTCCCATGGTCCCCCGTAGCAAATTATCTCAAAACTCAACCCAAAATGTGACTTAATTCCTTCACCATCATTCCTTCCATTCCGCCAACCATTCAAGTTGCCCCTTGTCACTCTATGTGGAATGAAGCCATATAGGTCCGGTGACCTGAATTGGAACTTGCCGGAGTGAAAAAAAAGGAGGAAGAGAAACGGAAAGAAGGGGAGCGAGAAGTGGCGATTGCAAAATATAACTTTGTTGAATTCTTCTTTGAATGAATCACACCTCTTCTACTGTTTATATATACAATTGCTAATGAATCAAAATTTAAAGTCAAGTTAAATGAAACCAATTTACAAGAATAGATGCGACCGGGATCTGCGGCTGGAGCATGGTCGTCGGTGGTTGTTGGTTCTGGCGAGTGAGCGGGTGCGCCGGTTTAACATCCCCGTAGGTTGGAGGGCTGAAAAAATGGATGCCTCATTACGAAACAAGACATGGTCTCTTGTCCCACAGCCTATAGGTCATCAAGTTGTGGGCCGTAGATGGGTGTTCAAAGAGAGTAGCCCACCACGTGATGATCTGTTGGTCCAAGCTAAAAGTCAATGAGATACTTGATCGTTTGAAGGTTAGACTCATAACGAAAAGCTATTATCAGAAAAGTCCAGTAGACTTTCTCAAGATATTCAGCTTAGTTGTCAGACTATCTTCAGTATGAGTGGTTCTTATAGCAACTATAATTTGACGGTGTTAATATTACAATTTGACGTGGACAATGTTTCCAGGAGGCATTTGATGAAACCGTGTATATGGATATGTCACATGGCTTTGCAGTCCTTTACAACCAAATGCTATTTGCTTATTACGCCGAGCTCTCTATAACCTCAAATGAGCCCCACGGGCTTGGTTCAACATGTTCAATTACTTCCTTCTCAATTTTGGTTTCTATTGTAGCTCATGATCCATTATTTTTCGTCTTCGAGTCATAAGAGGCAATCATTTGGCTGTTACCTATGTAGATGACCTTGTAATAACAAGGAGCTTAAAATCTTTTAGTGTCCTGGGGAATACTTTTCCCATGAAATGCCTTGATCCTTTACATTTCTTCTTAGGCATAGAAGCCCACAAACTTAGAGATGGCCTTTTGTTGTCTTAATTGCAATATGCTGTAGATTTACTTCACAAAGCCGAGATAGCCCATTTCGATGCCAGTCACAGCCAAACCACCACCAATCAAAAATGAAACCTCAAACTTCTAAAATCCATCTCTTTCGAGTATTTGGGGAGATTTGCAATACTTGACCTTAATCCGACCTGACATAACCTTCTCTATCAGTAAGTTGTGTTAAATTGTGCATTGCCCATCCATGCAATATTGGAACAATGCAAAAAAGCCTCTGAGGTCCATAGGACTATCGATATTGGTCTTAGATTTAGTGACACCGATATTTTCAGTTTTTTTTTTCTCATGAACTTATCGTTTTCATAAGAAATTTGAGTTATTTGATACTTTCGTTACATTCCCAACAATGGTTGAAAGACAATTAGGATTTCCTATTAAAATACTTCAGTGTAACAATGATGGAGAATTTATAAGCAATAAAATGACTAATTGCTTAGTATAAAATAATATTCTTCACTAACTCTCCTGCTCCTATATAGCATAGTAAAATGGGCTGGTTGAGAGGAAGTATATACACAAAATTGAGCTTGGGGGAACTCTATTTATTCAAGTTGGCTTACCTATTCCTTTCTAGCTAGAAGCTTTCTCAACAACAATTTTTGGCAGGTTTCTCATAGATGAACAACTAAAATATAGAGTTGAATGTATTTGTTCCTATCTTAAAGAAAAAAAAATTTCCTCTTTATTAAGGACATGTAATGTTGGGTTTGGGTTAAACTTATACCTTAACCTTTTTATCCTAACAAGACATAGTCTTTTAGCCTTGTCGTTATTAGTAAAATATATAAATATATTTTTTCTGTTTGAAAGGCAAAAGGGAAAAAAAAAAAAAAAAAAACCTTCGAATGCACTAGCTATCCACATCTTAAATACTTACCCGCAGGCAAACTGGATCTTTGTTCAGTTGAGTGTGTTTTTCTTGAATATAATCCTCGACGTAAGGGATATTGTTATTTTCACAAACCTTCTAAGAGTTATTTATCTTTTGGCATGTATTATCCAATGAGAGAGCCTTCCATTCGTTCACAACCAACAGAAGTTTCTCTCTAGAATCACACATAACAACAACATCAGCATTCAAAGTCCAGCTCAGTCGTTGTGCCCACAAGTCTCTTTAAATGAATACGGTTTCTCCACGTATCCCTTGGATAATTAGACACAGATGTAGCCCACCTTCTTTTTCAATGCAGCCTTTGAGCGTGGGGTCGTGTGCAACTAACTCTACCTGGCCCACTCCAATTATTGGGAGCGAACTTCCTACCTATGGTCCAAAAGCTCCATTTGATATTTTTACCTCTGCAAATAATAACACATCACACAACCAAGCGTTTCTCCTCAGATATGGAAAATCTCTACTTGCCCTCGCATAACAGAGACTTTTGATCAGCAAAGTGAACAATTTTCTCCCTCATCTCCATTCCAATTGGTCCCCTCTCGAGAACAACCTCTTCGCATTCATCCTACGATAATGCGGAATCAAGTTGGCATCGTCAAACCAAACCGAAAGTATGTCCTACATAATGAAAATGCCGTGCCACTTCCTCCCACAACTGGTAAATCCACATTGCTTGTTCCTGGTTGAAAGGGAGCTATGGACTCCACGAAGATTCAGACAAAACCGAGCTTGGATGGAACTGAACAAGATTTGGCGAACGAATACAAAGGTCAAAGGCTTTATTATTGAGAAAGTCAAAGGAGGTTATTCAGTAGCCATCGCGGGTTTCATTACTTTTCTTCCATTCCGTCCCCTCATAAGAAGAAAGATATCGAATGATCGATTCACCATTGAGAGCATTAACCCGGACGAATATTGTGATAACAGCGGCCGATCAAAGAAGAACTTGATGAGCGAAATCTGCTGACGAAAAAAGGGAAAGGCTGAATGGAATTGAAGGCATAGTCTCAATAAAAAGAATTGAACACCAACCAGGCGGATTTTGATGGAGTCTCGCAGAAGAAGAGCCTTACTCTATAGGGGCGCTAGCGCGCTACAACTAGCAGCCCTTTATTTATTATTAGTAAGATAGGTTTGGAACCCTTATTATTAGAGAAAGGGGAAAGGGGATTCCCTTTGTCAAGGAGAGAATCAGTCTTAATTTTCCATCAAAAGTGAAACGTCTTTTTCTTAAAGCTTAACTTTCAATTGGCTTTACCTGGTACACCGATTCCAGGTCAACTTAACTTGGTACTGATTCTGGGTAACCATAGAAAAGGAAAGGACGAAAGAGGAATGAAAAGCGTCCATTGTCTCATGGGGCAAGCTTACTTAGTGGAAAATATAAGAAAATAGTTTTTGTACTTATTGCCAATGTAACCTAAGCAACATTGTAGTTTCCCAGCCGGATCTAGGTATCGTTTCGCTTGTGCTTCTTTCAAGCGAAGCATTTCGCTCCACTTCCGCTTGAGTACCGTACCTATTCTTATTTTATGGTCCCTTTTTTTTATTTCGTCCTGAACCAGTGCCTCAATGACCCCCCTTATTTCGTTCTCTTTTTGAGAGATTCGCTCGACAAGTTGGGCACGCAAAAGCGACTTAATTCGGTCGGGATCCCTTTCCCCGTACACATCCGTATCGAGTTCGGGGGCCTCTTCAGCGGGAACTTCGACATCTTCCCGGGGATGCATAAATGCACTCCATAATAAAACTTGAACTCTCACTCCACGTCCAAAGAGAGGAATTGTGGATTTAGGAAAAGACAAAGGCGTTAGCTGAAGATAGGAAAGACTTCAAACCATTTGTGCTGTTTTTGGATTCATACAAACTTCAGCGAAGACAAAATATCTTGTGAAATAAACGTCGTCTGACTTCATTGGTTCTTCTCAACAAACACTTTCCTACTTAATTAACAACACCCTCACTTGCTGAGTTTGATGGTTTCTCTTTGTCGTGTCTTGTTCCGTGGACAATCCCCCTCAAACGAGGCGTTATTACGCCGAGATTGCTCCTGAGATTTTCAAATAGGTTTTTGGGTAAAGGCTTTGTGAAGATATTATCCAACTATCAGTTGTTTGGAACTTATTTAGTAATAACTGATTAACGGTAACTTTTGCTCTTATAAAATAATAATTTATTTTAATACATTTTGATTTCCCATGAAAGATTGGCTTTGTTGTCAGGTGGACTGCTAATATATTTTCACAGAATAAAATTGTTAGACTATGCAATGGAATATTTAGATCTTTAAGTAGATGACATATCTACATTGCATCTACAGTTATTGATGCCAAAGATCTATATTCCACTTCTGCTAATGATCTTGATATTGTGCGTTGCCTTTTTAGCACTCCAAGAGGTAGAATTTGTTCCTAGAAACAAAAGCTTGTAGTTGATTATCTAATGAGTGGACAACTTCCCCAATTAGCATCACTGAATTCATATAAATTAAATGTGTTGGCTGAATGAATTTGTAATCCATAACCAATTGTTCCACACAAATATCTTAGAACACATTTGAGATTAAGAAAATATGAGATCATTGGGTTTTGCGTGGACTAATGTCCCAGCAATACTTCTATAGAGTGATGGGTGTTGTGATTGGTTTGTCCCTCCTTTTACTTTAATTTTCTTTGTTGCGAGTGCAATAGCTACAAATTTTCAATCTTCAATTCCTGCACATCTAAGTATGCGATTGGCATATTTCTTACGTGAAAGGAACAATCTAATCTCAAAGCTTTTAACTTCAACTCCCAAAAACAAATGTTAGGATCCTAGGCTCTTTAGTGAAAATTCTCGAGCTAAAGCCTTTTCATATAGTTTTAGATGATTAAGAGAATTTCCAATAATTATTAAGTCACCAACAGACATTAACAACTATGTAATAACTGTACTAGATTGAAGTGTAAAGAGAGAGGGATCATACATACTTGCGTGGAATCTTTACTAGCACAAAGATATAGTGAATCTATCATACTATGCTCTTGGCACCTATTTAAGTACATGAAATGCTCTATGAATTTTACAAACATGATTTGGATAAGCTTTGTTAATGAATCCTAGTGGTTGCTTCATAAAGATTACCTTGATCAAAGAGCCATGAAGAAAGACATTATTTATATTAAATTGTAGTAGTGGTCACTTAACAACAATTACCACAAGACTTTTGTAAAAAAAAAAAAAAAAAAAAAGGATGAGACCCTTGTCATTAATATTAGTCACACAAGATGAGCAAAACCTCAAAACTTGTGTAAAAGATTACATAGAGGAGGGGGGAAGGGGGGGGCAACAAACCTTGCTCCTCAATACATCATCCTAAATTTTATATGGAAAAATTACTAAACAAAACATTAAAATGTTTTAGGGAAGCCATACAATGGATAATAAGATCAACCTCAAAGAGGCCTTTAATGTTCTAGACCTAATTGATCCTCCTATGCTATTTTCCTACAAGTTCTTGGTAATGATCCCAATGTGGACTAGACATGTAGCCCTATAATTGAATGTCCCAGGTTAGCCAAACTATCTGCAAGAAAGTTGGCTTCACGAAATATATGAGATATCTAAACTTCTGGTGAAATATCAGTTAAGCACTGGCGTATATCATATTCTAATTTCCATAGGATTGAACAAACCCCTGTTATGCATTGAACCATGAATTGTGAATTAGCTTCAATTTCTGATATATTTAAACCTTGTTGATTGCATAATTTAAGACCTTTTGAGATAGCCAAGACTTCCATTGTTGCACTGTGTCCTTGTCCTAAGTTTACCGCATAAGCCATAATAACACTTCCCCTCCAATCTCTCACCACTCCTCTTCCTACACGAGCTCTATCCTTACATGATCCATCCGTATTCAATTTTCAAAAAACCTGGAGAAGGGCATGACCAATGTATCATATTACTTCTATGAAATGGCGGAATAGTTACAAGAATATTTAGTTATTGTAGTCATTTGCAATCTTTTAATGAGGGAAATGTTCTACTTGGAAAAGAAGTCATAAAATGACGAACCTTCAACCGCACTTCCCTTATCATTATTGATTTTTTATTAGAGAAAATGGCATTATTCCTTGCTCGCCAAATTTGCCACAAAATTAAGTAACTAATTAGGGCCACCGACATTCCTCCTTGTTTAGGGGTACTGGCCTTATGAAACTAATCATTAACCAAATTCAAAACCATATCCCGTCTTACCGAAAACTTTGAAATATAACAAAAGTAATTCCATAATCCTGTTGCCAACTCTCCTTGATAGAATAGATGATCTAGGGTCTCACAAGTTTATGTAGAACAATAAACACATCGTGAAGCAAATGAGAAGCCTCTTCCCTATACCCTATCATCAATTGGAAATCCTTTATGCATCACCCGCCACATGAAAAAACCAATCTTCGATGGTAGATACTTATTCCTTATGAACTTACTCTATGTTTTCTTCTCACCATACAATTTTTTCTGCTTTCATATATTGCTGCTATAGAAAATACTCCATTAGAAGTTAATTCAAATGCTAGTCGATCCGGATCATTAGTAAGTGTTATCTAATAGGCTTGCTCCAATTGCTTTGGGGACAAATTGTCTTATAGAAATTCTGGATTCTTCAGTGCATCTCGAATACTTCTTTGGTTGTCATCACATGATGGATACCATAGAATCTCATCTATAGCCATTTGTTTGTCCAAAAAGATTGATCTCCCGTTTGAATCACCCATCTATTATGCTACAAAAAAAAAGGGAATGTGAGTTTTAATAGCTCCCTAGTAATGTGAGGATTTAATATTTATTGGTTGATGACAAACTTCCATTGGACTTCTATACTTCCTCCACATAAATTTTGCCTACAAGGATTCTCCCTTTATATAATTCCACGCAATTTTCACCAGAAGGCTTTCCATGAACATTGTCATATCTCTTATTCCCAACCCACCTTTATCTATAGGATGACAAGCTTTTACCCACCCCGCCCTATGTGCTCTATGATCCCCTATATTACTCCCTAAAAATTCATAAATCTGCTTGTTAATCTCTTGCAACACTACTTTTGAAGCCTTAGTGATGGACAAGCAATGGTATAGGGATCAAGGATAAAACACTTTTTATTGGCACTAACTTCCCTCCATGTGAAAGAAAATGATTCTTCCAGTTTGCAATTTGCCTCGTAATTTTCCCCATAATCTCCTTAAAATAACTCCTATTTACTCTGCCCTTAAATAGTGGAATGCCCAAATACTTTATAGGGAATTCTATTGGAAAAAACCTTGTCCAACTCTGAATCTGTTGTTTTCTATGTAAAGATGCCTTCTTTGACAATACAAAATTATATTTAGTCACATTTACTTTTTGTCCACTATGATATTCATATGCCCTCAATAATTCCATAAACTTCATAATTGACATTTTTTGCCCATTTATAAATATTATCATATCATTTGCATAAAGTAAATGAGATACATACCCAAAATCATTCGTGCCTTTATAGCCTCCAATCTCCCCAACTTGCATTAGGTGTTTTAACCGTCAAGAAAAAGCTTCTTGTGCAAGAATGAACAAACTTGGTGACAAAGGATCCCCCTAACGTAGCCCTCTTGTTGAATGGAAGAATCCAAACATCTTTTCTTGCATCTGTATAGAAAACCAGTTGTTGGAAGTACATTGATAAATCATATCAACCCATTTCTCTAAAAATCCAAATCTCCGCATAACATTTAATATAAATGACCATTCCAACCTGTCATATGCTTTTGACATGTCCATTTTAATAACCACATTACCACCTGGTACCTTTTTGTTTATCTCGTGAACCATCTCCTATGCCAAAGCAATGTTTTCCTATATTGATCTATCTTTCACAAAACCAACTTGTTCCAAATAAATTATTTTAGGAAGAATCTTAGCTAGCTTATCATTTAGAAGTTTTGCTAAGACCTTATATCAGAAAGTACACAAGCTTATTGGTCTTATATCTGAGAAGCTACTTGGTTGAGCTACCTTAGGAATCAATGTTAACAATTGTAGTTGTACTCCTTAGGATCCAACCCCCGCCCGCCCCCCCCGCCCCCCCAACCCTAAAGAAATCAACAATCGCTTCAAATAGATTTTCTTTAACTACTTCCTGATTAGCTTCAAAGAAATGTCTTATAAATCCATCTTATCCTGGTGCACTATTAGAGTCTAAGCTTCAAACTACTTGTTGCATTCCTCCCAAGTTGTGATTTGACAAAGTATATCGTTGTGTTCTGCCAATACTAATATCCAAATCTACCTAAGAAATGCCTCCATCTCTTGATCATTATATTGCACTCTATATGACGTTAACAACTCTTTGAAGAAATCCATGACCATGCCCAAAATCTCCACATCATCTGTTCTTATACCATCTAGTAACTTAAAGTTAAACTGAGAGGCCTATCGTCTCTCCTTATGCATGCATGAAAATATCTCGAGTTTCAATCTCCTTCTTGAAGCCATTTGACAAGACTTAATGTTTTACAAATGTCTACTCCTTTTTAATGAAATCATTTTGCAACAAGTCTAGCTTCCAATCTATCAACTGACCTAATTTTTATTCAAGTACCATTTGCAACTTACAATATTCATTATTGGTTAATGAAATATTAATGTCTAAGTATTATTTCTTTCCATGGGACTCATTTCTTCTTTTATAACTTTTACCATCCATTATGTCCTAAAGGTTCACTTAATGATGAAGGGAGTTTAGGAATACTGCGAGTGACATTGGAAGCATATTTAGAATTTGTTTTTGTCATCCCCACTTTACTCCATGTGATCATCTATTGAGATATTCCCGACACGTGGCAAGTTTCTTAGTTCTTCATTTGCTAGTTACATAATCATCCCTTTTTAAGAAATAGAAGGACTAAAACTTGATTTAGATGCTTCAATATTTGGCATTGTACCTTCCTTGGTTTTGAAGTCTAATGACACAATAAATGTTACCATTTGGTGTTAGAGGTAAGATAAGGTGGCATGGGGTGCCATTTTGAAGCTATTCTTTTTTATGGGTTTTCTACTTTCAGTTGTGTTAGGTTTGTGGGTTGTGTTTGGATCTGATTGTGTGTGTTTTGTGTTATGTTTGGGTCCTATCCATATCTAGTCTAACCCGAACCTGTGGGTTGCACATAAGTTGAGTATATCCTATTTTCTTTGTACTAAGTTTGAACAATGTTGTTTTGTGTGGCCATTTTGAAAGGGTCAAAATCCTCACTCCACATTATTAAATAATCAAACAATAGTTTTGTTTTTCCTTACCTTTACTAGCAACATGCAATCCATATTGGTGAGCTTATTTTCTCCATTTTTCCACTGTTATGAAAAATAGGAGATGCCTCCAATCACTCTTGAGGGAGGATTTTTGGGTTTAAAGTCAAAGAACCAACTCGTAGATTATCATCGTTGTTGCTAATAGTAACAAGGTAGTATTGAAGCTAGCTCACTTAAAGGCAAACATGGCCTAAAAAGCTATCATGAAGATAAACACGAATTGCCGAATCCATAAAACCAATAAACAAACATTCTATTTGTTTGACACACTGACCAAACAAATCACATATCTCAAACAAAACAATGTAAGGGATGGACAACCTTTAAGTGTAAGTGGAATGAGCTTTTCCAAGGCAAATGCAAGCAATTTGACCATCTTTAGGTCTTTGGTGGATGAAGCTAAAGCAAATCCAAGTAAGCAAATATTGTTACAGAATAAGTCTCTATTAGGTAAGAAACATTAGTGTGCAAAGACAATTTTCTCTTTCAATGACCAAAATTAATATAAGGAGAGGGAAATCTCCATTGGGACACTAAGTGACATGGCTTCCAAAGGGGAAGAGATGAAAGCAATGTTGGTGAAGAGTGTATATGAATATACCCCATGCATAAAGGTGACAATTTTAGGTAGGATACTAACCATGATTATCCATAAGGTAGAGAAAAACCATATGGACAAAATGAGATTCAACCCTTTCCATGTGGAAGGAATGAATCAAGTAGGTAGGATGGCTTCCAAACCTACCCATAAGGAGAAAAAAATCACATAAAAAATTGAGGAGAGTCAAAACTACCCATGTAATTCAAATGATTTCTAGCATGGACAAGGGACAATCAAGCCTACCAATAAGATGAATTTCATATCAAATGTGTAGGATCAAGGATATTCTGGGTCTTAACTATGGTGGGGGTGAAGCAAGCTATTAGGGAGATGGACATAGAGTAGTTATGCCTACTTCATTTGTTCGTCTTTTTAAAGGCAAACATAACCCTATGAATTGGATTTACAAAACTAAATACTTTGAATTATATCCTTGTGCTAATTGGGAGAAGGTTAATATGATTACATGGAACATATTAACCTTGAACCATGAGGGTGGATGGTAGTCTTATGGAGCATCAAAGAAAAATTGGAGTATTGATTAACATAAGTAGTACTCATAATTTCATTAGTAAAAGATTTGCAAATAGGATTAATTTAGAAATTGATAAGGACCATGAATTTTGGATTTAGGTGGCTAATGGCAAAGAGCTGAGAGGTTAAAGGAAGTGTACTTGAATACAAGTTAGCATTCAAGGCATGATTATGCCATTAGAGTTATTTGTTTTACCTATGGAAGCTTCTAATTTGGTGTTGGGTAAACAATGGTTGGAGACTTTGAGTGATGTAAAATTTTAAGACTATAAAGATGAATTTGATTATTGGGGGGAATGGAGCTTTATGGAAATAGTAGTCATTGTGGTCCACTAAGATTTAGGAGTGATGTTTAAAAGGAGTTAAGGATGGAATGGTAATGGTCTTACAATTAAGTCACATTAATGAGATTAGTAGTTTAGAGATTATAGGGACAAGAATGGAAAGGTTATTAGATTGTTATGAGGATTTTTTAGGGAACTAAGGGTTGCCTCCTTGATGAAGTCATGGTCATTGTATCATATTGAAAAGAGATGCATAACTTATTTCAATATGATCTTATTGATATCTTCATATACAGAAAGGTGAGATTGAAAGTTTGGTAGCTAAGTTACTCAAGAATGGTTAGATTAGGCCAAGTATAAACCATTTTTCTTTACTTGTGCTATTGGTTAAAAAGTCATATGGATCTTGGTGACTATGTATGGATTATAAGGAGTTGAATTTGCATACAATGAATGATGAATTTCCTATTCCTTCCATTGATCAACTATTAGATGAGCTACATGGAGCTTAGTTCTTTTCAAAGCTAGACTAAAGTTCAAGTTACTATTAAGTGCAAATGAGGAAGAATGATATTGAGAAGATGGCATTTTTAACCCATCATGGCCATTTTGAGTTTTTAGTAATGTTATTTGGTTTGACTAATAGGCAAATGATCTTTCCGTTAGTAATAAATGTAGTCGTTCAAGATTTACTATGAAACATAGATAGTGTTAGTGCTCTTTGACAACATACTAGTGTATAGAAAAAGTTAGAAGGATCATTTAAAGAATGTACAACAAGTACTAGAAATTTTAAAGAAATATCAAATTTTTGTATAGAATTCAAAGTGTTGGTTTGATTGTAAGGAAGAATATCTAGGCCATGTTACTAAAGGTAAAATGGTGGTGGTAGGCTAGGGTAGAATTTAGGCAATTTTGGTGTGATCCACTTCAACAATTATGAAAGCTCTTCAAAGCTTCATTGGCATAAGTAGGTGCTACCACTAATTTATTAATCAATATGAAAAGTTAATAAAATAGCTCAGAAAGTTAAAAAGGATGCTTGAAATGGTTAGAAAAGGTGCAAAAGTCTTTTGAAAAGTTAAAGACAATCATGACTATTGTGTTGGTGTTACCTTTATTAGATTTTTCATAACCGTTCATTGTCAAGTTTAATGCTTGAAGACAAGGAATGGGAGTAGTATTAACACAAGGTACTAAACTTGTTGACTTCTTTAGTAAGGCTTTGCATGGGCATCACTTAAAATCATTCATCTATGAGTGGGAAATGTTCACTATTTAAAAATGGAGACACTATCTATTAAGGCACCAATTTATCATTAGCATGGAACATAAGATTTTGAAATACTTGTAGGAGTAGAAAATCATAACACCTATGTAACAAAAGTGGATGCTTAAATAGATGTGGTATGATTTTGTGGTGGAGTACAAGTCAGGGAGAGAAAATATAATGGTTGATATGTTGTCTAGACAAAGTAAAAACATATCCTAACTTATAAAAACTCATTGGTAGAATTCAATAGGGAGAAACTATCAAGCCTTAGGAGTATAAGGGTGAAGTTATTTTTTATAAAGAAAGAACATACTTAGATAGTGCTTCCACACTAGTTTTAGAGATTATCAATGAAATATACTTAAGCACCCATAAAGAAGCATAGAAAACCCTTAAGCACATCAAAACAATGTTTTTCTAGAAAGGTATGAAAAATGAAATTTATAAAAAAAAATTAGTGGATGTGCAAACTTGTTAGAAATGTAAAGGCACCAATTTGTTACCAACCTTTTCCTATTTCAAAACAAGTTAAAGAGATTTCTATGGATTTTATCAAAGGGTTGCCTATTTTAGGTGGAAAGTTTAACATTTTGGTTGTGGTGGGCCATTTATCAAAAGTTCATCGCTTTATTACCTCAGTACATCCCTGTATGGCGCAAATTGTTTCTTAAGCCTTCTTTGATAATGTTTTTTAAGTTTTATGAAATGCGTAAGCCTATTGTATTTGATAGGGATTCATTGTTTACTAGCCTTCTTTGGAAAGAGTTATCTTATTTACAAGGTACAAGTTTTAATTTTACTTCTACTTACCATTCTCAATTAATGGACAAACAAAAGTAGCAAACCATAAGGTGGAGATATACCTTAGATGTTTCATAGGGGATAACCTAAAAGATTGGTATAAATGGTTGTCTTTAGAGCAATATTGTTATAACACTAGTTGGCATAGTGTTACCATCCGTATGCCATATAAGATAGTTTATGGTCATCATCCTCCCAATTTGTTGACTTATATGCTTAGAATAATAGTTATGGCTTCCATCAAGTAAATATTGTGGGAGCATGATCAATAATTGGCTAAATTAAAACAAAATCTTGAAAAAGCACAATTTAGAATGAAAAGTTCTATGATTGAAAAAGGTCAAAAGTACATTTAGTAGTGGGGGACCGGACATATCTGAAAATGCCCAATTACCAATAGACTTTAGTGGTTAAAGGTAGGAAGCAAAAGTTATCCCCTAAATTCTATGGTCCATTCAAGGTGCTGCAAAAGGTAGGTTTAATGGCATACAAGTTAAACCTTCCTATATGGTAACAAGAGCATCCCAGGTTCCATTTGTCAAGGTTAAATTGTTATGTTGGTGATGTTCCACTAAAGTAATTAGCTTTTCCTATGGCTACCTAAGGTGCAAACCAAGGATGCTATCTACATGCCATATTGGAGAAATGGCATGTGAAGGATTGCACAAATTTCTTAGTTCATTAGAAAGGAAAAGTATATTCCAAAGCCATATAAGAAGAAAAGACTTCATTCTTGCTAAGGCATCTTAACTTCTACCTTGAGGATAAGGTGGATTTAATGGGGGTAGGAATATTACCATTGGCACTAAAGGTAGGAGTAAATGCCATAAAGTGCAAGTCTAAAGCTATTCTTCTTTATAGGTTCCTTTTTATTTGGTTGTGTTGAGTTTGGATCTAACCATGTGTTTTTTGGTTTATGTTCCAATCCTATCTAGGTTTAGTCCAACCCTGACTTGTCAGTTATATGTAGGTTTAAGTCTAACCCATTTCTTTATTTTGAGTATAGACAGTGTTGATTTGTACAACCATTTTCAGGACGTTAAAACCCTCACTTTATGTAATTGAATAATCAAATAATAATGCCAATTTTCCTTACCAAATTGAAAACATGCAATCCATACCAATGAGCTTATTTCCTCTGCTTTTCTACCATTAGGAAAAGCAAAACATGCCTCTAATTACTCCTTAGGAGGATTTCCGGTTTACCATCCAAGAACTCATTTTTAGACCCTTGCCATTCCTAATACTAGTAACAATAGGATTGTATTCTGACTAATGATCACTTTATTCTTACCTTTTATCAACGGACCACATTAAATTGTCTATTTCCACCAACTCTCAAGATTTTATTTCTTGGTCCTTCTACCACAAATGGGAAGGCTAACAAGACAAGTGAGATAACATGCCTCCTTGACTTTCTTCTAAATTAACTTCATTATAAAAAGACTCTACACAATTGCTTCCTTGGTTGTAGTGTAACAAGTGAGAAGACTTTTCATCATGATGTCTACTTCCTTGGTTAACGTGATGCAAATGGGAAGCTTTGATCTTCCTAGCCATTTTTCATCTATAGTTGGGAATGAAGTAATTACTTCTATACAAACCTTGATTTTTAAAATGTTATTCTATCAAAGAGAATTAAGTATCCTCATTTAAATTTCAAAGCATGCTCTCTAAGGTTTTTGACAAGTTCTTAAATAACCGTATGTCATCAGAAGCAATTGAATATGATAAACTAGCCATGGCTTCTTTACTTTATACTTGATAGCCAAAAAAAGAAGAATAAATTTTGTTAAAAATTACCTATCTAAATGGAAATACCTCTCCAAATGATATATGCAAACAAGAATATTTATTATGTCATTGAGCTATATCCAAGTAATGTACATTCTAAAGGTCATGGAGATAGCTTGTCTAGTATTACATCTTTATGATAGGAAAAGCACACGTTGTTGAAAACTCTTAAAATAGTTTAATCTGAAACTTTGCCACGTAGTAACTTAAATGGAGATTTATTTTCTAAGCCAAGACTTAAAAGATGATTAACTATATGCATAGTTGTGACAAAAGCATCTATCTGATATTTCATAGGAGCACCTGCATGTATCATCATGGCTTTGGTAAGTTATGTTACATGTTTATGTTTCCTTTTAGCTACTCAATTTTGTTCAAGAGTATAAAGACATGAAAGATGATGTAGAGTTCTATTTTCCTTCAAATAATGAGAAAACGTTTTACTGATATATATTAACCTCCATTATCTAATTGCAAAATTTTTATAAGTCTTCCAAACTATTTTTCAGCCATTTGTTTATATTCAATGAAGATCTCAAGTAAATTATACCTTTGTTTTAGTGGAAAAGCTAAGTAAATTGAAGGAATATGATATTGATAGCCTTGCCACAAAAACAATAGAAGCAAGACCCTAAATGTTATTATGAACCTTTTCAAAAATGGTACTAGACTACGTATGGGATTTTGCAAAAGGTAGTCTTATAGTTTTAACCATATGACAAGCATTTCAACAAGACAAAGGTTCTAATATTTGTAGATGTTAAGCCTAATTGCCAAAATAATTTAACTCTATTTTCTTATGCATGCCCCAATGTTTTATGTCAAAGTGTTGAAGTCTTTAGTTTGTTGCCTTGTTGAGAAGAAACCATGCAAAGGATCAACAAGTAATAAACATGGATTTCCTCTTCTAATTCTTAGGAGAGTTTTTCAACTCCTTAAGTCCTTCAAAGAAAAACCACATTTATCAAATTCCATAACATAGGGAAAATTAGTTGTCAACTACAAAATAGATAATAAATTTCTTGAAATAAAAAGTCCTACCAAAGGTAATTCTCCATTATTTAGACATCGAGCCAATATGAGTAATAGGAATTTTCTCTCCATTTCTGACAAATATTGCATTAATTCCATAGTGAGGTTCAAAGGTATTTGACTTACTAGTTGTATTGACAAGATGAGTAGTTGCAACAAAATTAGCTACTTAGGCATTTTTCATCTTTCTTTGTCAAATTCATGGTAGCGAGAGCTTGTGATACTTTCTTCACTTGAAATGCATAATCAAAGTGACTCTAGTAGTTAAGGGCCAAATGTCCTTTCTTTTTGCATATTTAACAAACAAAAACTTGTTTTATTCCTAACTACTAGCTTTGTTTGTTCAACTGATTTTAGTTGATTCTTTGAAAGCAACTGTTATCACCATAACTAGTTTGTGTTGACTAGGTAAAACCCCATCCTTATGATAAGAAGGAAAAGGATCCTCCATGTCCTCTAAAGACTCTAGAGCCTCCTTTGCCTTCATGACTCAATTGTGATTTCTGCACCATGAAAGCAATATTATCATTGGGTGTAGTGGTTGTACATTAGTTCAACCTTGCTTTAAATGCCTTTAGTTGATTTATTACATCATAAAACTAGGTGACAAAATTACAATAGAATATTGTTGGTACAAAAACTTTTGTACTTTTGGGACGCCCCTCAAGTAGTTAGAATATTGTCTCCTCAACCAAGAATGGCCTTCAAATTGAACTTAATTGATTGGTAGACATTTTCAAGGAATTAAGATAAATAAATAGAGGCTTATCATCCTTTCTCAAATGGTTAAGTTAAATCAAATTCTCTTGCCATGGTCTTCCTAGAAAAGTGGTTGGACAACTCCTAGACCTTGTTATAAAGTTACCTAATGTGGCACATTATGGATCAAGGATGCTGCCTTTTGAAAAGACAATAGATATTTTGGAGCCTAGGGCATCAATATAGGCAAGGGCATCATTGCCTGGTAAACATCAGAGACATTATTACTTTGCTAGTAACAATCACACGTAGAACTAGAAGGTAGGTGATGGCATGTAAGTCTTTGGTTAGTACAAATTGTTGGTATTGTGTGTAGTGTTATGTTAGCCTTAATGGCTATTGTATTGTCTTCATTATGCATCCCTCACAGTACATGTTACTATTATCTTAAAAAGGGAAAAGTAGGACCTATTGTCAGCATGTTGTATCTTTTATTAAATCATAGAAGCATGTTTCTTTCCAATGAGGAAGTGTCACTTTAAATCAATATAGGTGGTAAAAAGAAATAGTGGGCCAATCTCTTACTTGGAGATTTAGGCCTCATTCGACCTTAAACACATTCCATCACTCAAGGAGAGGGTGTTGAAGGAAGCAACCTAGGAGAAGGTGAAAATTAGGCAAAAGGAAACAATGGAGGAGTATAAGGGTGCCCGGTGATAAAGCTAGACTTGCCATAGTACGATAGGGAAGGGGATCCAACATATTGGATCTATTGGAAGGAGTAAGTTTTTTATTATTATTATGTGGCAGAAAAGGATAAGGTCTTAAGGGCCTTATGCAACTTGTAAGGGAAAGCTCAAGTGTGCTTCAAGCTATTTAAAGGAGAACATATGGGGGAAAAACTCACCTAGCCAATGCTACTGGCGAATATGTTGGAAAGAAATGGTGCTAACTAGTTCTTTGATTACTATAAGGAGCTCACCAAAATATAGTAGAAGGGTAATGTTGAGCAGTATCAAAAAGAGTTTTCTCTTCTTCTATTAAGGCTACAGGAATGAATGCCAAGTAATAAGTGAACTATTTTATGGTCGGCTTGAAGGAGAAGCTAAAGGTAGATGTAAAGGTGATCCAACTAGGTAACTTGTCAGTAGCCATTGGCCTTGCATGAATCTATGAAGGAAAAAAAACCTTGACAAAATTGGCCATTACAACCCCAACATGGCAACATCTAAGTACCTTGGTGGTCCAAAACCCAATGAAAAGCTTGTGCTTTTACTACAATGAGCATTTTGCACTAGGTCACGCGTGCAAAAGGTTGATCCTTGTGGAAGCTTGGTTATTGGAGGAAGGAGATGCTTTTTCTATACCAGATAAATTTAACCCGAAGGTAGGAATGGAATAAGAAGATATTCTAGAAATCACATTATCAACAATCTATGGGGTTCCAAGCCCCTCAAACTATGAAAATAGAAGGAAGATTCACTTTTTCCCTTGCAATCTCCTTTTCTTGGCGAATTCAGGGTCAACCCACAATTTCATCAATGAGGAAGTAGTGAGGAAGGTGCACATTCAAGCTAATCAAGTAAGGTCATTTGTTGTTTAGGTAACTAATGGAGAAAAATTCTAGAGATCTATGCCATAATTTGGAAGTACGCCTTAAAGGGGCACCTTTTAAGGCTGATTTTTATTTGTTGGCACTTGTGGTGTCTAAAGCGATGTTAGGGGCTCACTGGTTGTATGCTCTGGGCCCCCCCATTTACATAATTCATAATGGTTTTCAAACATTATGGAAAAAAATGTAATGATGATGGGGAGTAAGGGCTTAAGATAGCAAACACACCCTTTAGAAAAATTCACTAAGGAGGAGAAAGGAAAGCAAATAATGCAATCGAAGGCGAGATCCCAAGACTAGATTACAAATAAGGCATACATGGAGAAAGAGTTGCTGAGACAGGGGCAAGGAATGATTCGAAAAATGATGGTATTGGAAGACGAAGCTACTTGCTTTAGAATAAAAGGACAGGGAAGTTTTCAAAATGAGCCTAAAGAAATGCAAAAAGGATTACCTCATTTTCATGAGCAAGATCACAAGATAGTCCTAAAATATGAGGGATGGCTAATGTCAATTAAACCTTACTAATATCTATACTCCCAGAAGTCAAAAATTGAAAGGATAATTCAAGAACTACTACAGTTAGGCATGGTTTAACCTAGCACCAATCCCTTCTTGTCTCACATTCTATTGGTGAGAAAAAGGCATGGATCTTTATGAATGTGCTTAAACTACCAGGCATTAAATCTTTAAACCATTGAACTAAACTGAAAAACATCTAGAGTAATTGGAAATCCATAATCACATTGCTGCTAGCCCTACTACAATTCTACATAAACACAAAACATATTTGAGGAGAAGCTGATAGATCTTCAAAGGCTCTCTCACAAACTTATTTGTAAACCATCTTATATATAATATTATATATATATATAATGATAATAATAATAATAAGAACAAGAATAAAAATAATAATAATAACAATAACAATAACAATAACAATAATAATAATAATAATAATAACAATAATAATAATAATAATAATAACAATAATAATAATAATAATAATAATAACAATAATAATAATAATAATAATAACAATAATAATAATAATAATAATAATACTAATAATAGTAATAATAGTAATAATAGTAATAGTAGTAATAACACTAATAATACTAATAATACTAATAGTAGTAATTATAGTAATAATAGTAATAATAATATTAGTAATAGTAATTATAATAAGAGTAAAAATAATAACAGTAAAAAAAATAATATTAAAAATAATAATAGTAATAATAATAGTAATAATAGTAATAATAATAATAATAATAATAATAATAATAACAATAGTAATAAAAATCATAGTAATAATAGTAATAATAGTAATAATAGTAATAATAGTAATAATAATAATAGTAATAATATTAGTAAATATTAGTAATAATAGTAATAATAATAGTAGTAATAATATTAGTAAATATTAATAATAATAATAATAATAATAATAATAATTAGGAAAAGCCGATAGATCTTCAAAGGCATCTCTTATTGATCTTGAAAGGCTCTCTCACAAACCTATTATTATTAATAATGTAATAGTAACAATTATTAATTATTGTTGTTGTTGTTGTTATTATCACTATTATTACTATTATTACTATTATTATTACTATTATTATTATTAGTATTACTATTATTATTATTATTACTATTATTATTATTATTATTATTATTATTATTATTATTATTATTATGACTATTATTGTTATTGTTATTGTTATTGTTTGTTATTGTTATTGTTATTATCATCATCATTATTATTATTATTATTATTATTATTATTATTATTATTATTATTATTATTATTATTATTGGTTGGCCGGTGGAGATAAGATCAATGGAATCCACCGCCCATTCTACTCATGTAGGCTTCTAGCATGACCTCATGCCTATGGTTTGGGTGGTCGCTTTTTGTCTTGACGTGGGCACCAACGGAGATTGAGCAATGCCCATTTTTCCAAGGCTTGACATGTGCACTGGCTTCTTGAGGCAAGTAGTGGATGGTCGGCAAAGTGCATACTTCAACAGTGGCCTTCATGTCTCATGCGGAAGCTTTTCAAGTCAAGGAGTGAAGAAAGTGGACCCAACTGCTGTGTAGCTGTTTCATAGGGTCCGAAAACTTGACCAAGACTTCAAGTCAAGTTTATTGGTGCAACTCCTAGTGGCCTTCTATGCCTCATCGACGGCTTATCAGGAACCTTTTCAAGTCAAGAAGTAAGTGGACCCATGTATGAATGTCTCGTAGAATCTGTAAACTTGACCAAGACTTTCGATGAAGTCCTAGAAAAAATTTCCAAACAGAACATGTGAAATGTAATGGACTTCTATGTAACGTATTATGAGAGGGGCACGTCTTTTGTTATAAATATGTAATGGTGAACCTCTTTTACATTGAGCTTTTGTGAAGCTCTACTAAATAATATAACCCCTCGTTCCCCACCTCAAATTCCTATTTTCTTTTACTACCCCTTATTTTCTACCCGCATTTAAGGGGAGTAGCAGTCGACATAACAAAGGACAAAGTAGTCGGAGATGCCAGATTCCAAACCGGTATCTTTGGAGATATCCTGGTCCTCGTTGCTTCTCGGATGATGCCGATATTCTTTTTCTTCTCCTCTGCCCGGATGCACATATGAGATGCTTGAATAGTTGTCGGATCTCTCCGCAGCCTAAAGAATACCGGACGTCCCTCCTACACCATGAATCGTCAAATCCCACTTAGCGTTGTTCGGAGAGCTTGGTTGCTCTTCCTTGCGCTAATCTTTTGTCTTCTCACTCTCCCCTGGGCAGCTGAAGCCAACAGTGACGAAGATGTGGGTGTAGGTGTAATCATTGATGTTAATACCCGTATCGGGAAAGAAGAGAAAACAGCCATCGAAATTGCCGCTCAAAACTACAACAAAGTCAAGACTCAGAGAGTGTCTCTGTATTTCCCGGGCGCACTTAGTTTCGCTTCTGCTGGTAAAGTTGTTTCTACATCTTGTTCGTTTATAATCATATATCTATGTTGGTAATAATATAATATAATTGATTTGTCAGAAATTTTGTATAAAAGTGAAACTGATCGAGTTTGAGACGTGGATATTTTTTCTCCTTTTGGAGGAGTCTTAATCCATTGGAGTTCATCAATTGATGTCCTAATCTTTCTTTTTGTAACTTATCTACTCCAAATACAACAATTCAATTGCTCGCACAGCCTATTGAAATCAGATATTAACATTATTGGCCCACAAAAAAACCACTTAAAACATTTAATTGATCAGATGTCTTCACACAGTATATTTATCTTCCTACATGAGGTAAAGGTACAAGCTTTGTACATATAATTTATTTCTTCATAAAAAAATCGACGAGTTCAGAAAATGGGGGAAAATCATGTATACTTTACAAATTAATTCATTTGATACTTTTGCTCATCCCTGTAAGGAGATGTAAAATTAGACTGACTCCTAACAAAAAGCTACTTGAAACTAGTTGGACTACATGTATCATCCTTTAAAGTTATTACAGATTGTTGGATCTCATCCTTAATATGGGTAGATCATTTCTATTAGGAAATAGAACAGTTCTCTCAGAAAGAAAAAGAAATTGAAAAGAGATAATAACACCATTTTCATATAAAGGTATGTTTAAAACCATATTTCTTGAATTTGGAAAGATGCTCTGCCTCCCCCTCTCGCCTCCCATTTCCTTATTAGTGGAGTCCAGCCACCCTCATATTAATGAAGGGATGATACATACAAACGGGTTATTCATAATTTCTGGATTCCGGTATGTAGTGTTTTCACTGAGAAGCACGGCTTTATTGATTAGTGAATTTTGAAATATTCATTCATATAATATGCTCTAAATTTACAGGCGAAGGCTCAAAGTTTATGAACTAGATGTCCATCAATAAAGGGAATCTCCCTTTTATTTTGTTTGAGGCAAAAGTCTCACTCGAAAATATAGGATTATTAAATATTAACTAAATATGAAAAAATTTCTTTTTAACTTATGACTTATCTTTTGGTTGGATTATAACCTATTTTTAACAAAATATTAAAGTCAGATTCATTTATTACAACTCTCATTCACCTTTGAACCTAAAATGTATTTAATGTGTAGAGAAGTATTAAAGATAAAAGTGTCATATTAAAAAAATAAGATCACTGATAACATTTAAATATTAAAAGTATTCTCTAACTCATGAGTTAGTTTCGAGTTAGGCTACATATTTATTTCTAACATGCTTTTATTAGAAATTGTTTGTTTATCATGAGAATAGAAATTAAATTCCTATTTCTTGATACCAATATTTCCCAACGGTTTACACTCATGGAGTTTGTAACTCTGGTTACAGCTGAAGTGATGATCAGGGAGAAAAAGGTGAAAGTAATAATTGGTATGCACACATGGCAGGAAGCAGCTGTAGTAGCTGATGTTGGAGGTCAAGCTCATGTTCCGATCATTTCATTTGCAGCGCCAGCTATCACTCCAACTCCCGCGCCATCTCGTTGGCCGTTTCTGGTACGAATGGCCAAAAATGCATCCGAAGAAATAAATTGTATTGCAGACATTGTTCATGCCTTCAACTGGCGGAGTATCATTGTGATATATGAAGATGAAGCATATGGTGGTGACTCCGGCAAGTCAGCAATGTTATCTGAGGCTCTTCAAAATGTTGGTTCGGAAATTGAGTACCGGCTGGTTCTCCCACCACTCTCTTTGGTGTCTGATCCTAAAAAGTCTGTCCAAGAGGAGCTGTCTAAGCTGCATAAAACGCAGTGTCGGGTTTTTATTGTTCTTCAGTCGTCATTAGAGATGGTGACTCATTTATTCAGAGAAGCTAAGCAGATGGGACTTGTAGGGAGAGACTCGGCTTGGATTATTACAAAAGGCATTGCGAATTTGCTGGACTCTGTCAACAATTCCGTCATATCCTCCATGGAAGGTGCATTAGGAATTAAGACTAACTACTCCCCCAGAGACAGTTCAGAATATCAAGATTTTTATGCCCAGTTTCAGAAGATCTTCAGGACCCAGTATCCGGATGAACATAACTCTGATCCTGGAATTTATGCTCTGCGAGCATACGATAGCATTAGAGTTGTTACCGAAGCAATAGAGAAAATGCCTAGTAACCATGCTAGTCTAAACTTGATGTTAGAAAATATGTTAGCAAGCAATTTCTCTGGCTTAAGTGGCAAAATACGTTTTGAATCAGGACAGCTTTCAAACACTCCTACACTGACGATTATAAACGTAGTCGGTAAGACATACAAGGAAATAGACTTTTGGACACCAAAGTTTAGGTTCTCAGGGAGTAGCACAGGGAAAGGTGAGAAGATGGATCGTAGTGGTAATGTTTTTGATACCCCAAAGTCTTTGGCCGGTCCAGTAGTCTGGCCTGGGAACCTACTACGCACTCCCAGAGGTTGGGAAATGCCTACTAATAAAAAACCACTAAAAATTGGAGTTCCAGCGAAAGCAACATTTAAGAAGTTTGCAAAGGTTGAGCATGGGGAGACATCGAATCAGAACAAATATGATGGTTTCTGCATTCGACTTTTCTTTAAAGTGCTTGAACTTTTGGAGTATGATCTACCTTACAAATTTGAGGCACATAACGGCACCTACGCTGATTTGGTTTATCGTGTCTATAACAAGGTAACACCTTTTTCTTTGCCACTTGCAGTAAGAAGTCCTTAGTCGGTTAAAATTTCAGTATATGGTTCAATGTATGATGAGATTATATATGACAAAATCTTAGGTTGAACAAGACGATCTTTTAACATGACAAAATCAGCACATATACATATTAACACAAGACTATATAAAGAGCCTTCTCTACATGCTAAGAAAAAATTTGATACAATTAATATATTCATTCTTTTCTTTCACGTTTCAAAAACGGGGAGAAAAATGAGTAAGATCGAATTCTCGTCTATCCCCTTTTTCATTGTATTTCTTTGTTTCACGTTTTTGTTTCCCAATTAGAAAACAAAAATTCTTTTCATTCCCAACTCCGCTTTGATGCTTCAATCTAGTTTTGGTCTAATCTAATTTGGTCCTAAACTTGATCCAACCTAACCCAAATTGGATTTGATCCCGTTCACTTGAGTCTTGATCTTATACTTCTCATAAATAGAAAAAATTTGCACAACCTTTAGTCACAGTTGACCTTTCCGAGTAGTTCTGATGAAACAAAGTTTTATTCTTGTGTTTTTTATGTAAAGGTTTCTCCACCTATCCAATAATTAAGGAAAAAATCCAATCCAACTTTCTCTTTATTGTACTTGTGTTGTGCTTTTGCCTGATACAACACCCATTTGTTCTGTGCTTTTTGTGTTGCTTTCAAAAAAAAAAAAAAAGAACCAACCCAAAAAGACCAAAAAGAGGGAGGTTGCAGGTCAAATTAGTGTTCAACAACTTTAGCAATTGGCAGATCAAACGAACTTGGTTTGGTACTATTCTTCACTTATCATTCAAATATAGTTGTTTGTTCTAATTATTCTTTTCGATATCCTTTTTGTTACCTGTAAAGCAAAAGCATGACTCTTTGCTTAACCAATCTGACTAGCGGTTATAGCCTGTTTTTATAGTTTATTGTTTTGCATTTCCTTTTCCTTTATATGGTTAGGATTAGCTCTGATTACAATGTATGCTTGTCATGTTGGGCGAAAGAAAGTCTTATGATGCTGCCATCGGCGACATAACTATACTCACCAGCCGGTTGCAATATGTGGATTTTACTCTTCCGTATACTGAGTCAGGTTTGGCAATTATAATTCCGGTGAAACCTCAAAGATCACCATTCACGTTTGCCAGGCCCTTCACCTGGAGAATGTGGCTGGTGACTGGTGTCATCCTAATGTACACGATGATCATTGTTTGGTTCCTAGAGCGCCAATCCAGTCCAGATTTTGGTGGCCCATGGAAGAATCAAATCAGCAATGCACTTTGGTTCACCTTCTCCTCTCTATTCTTTGCTCATAGTAAGTATCCCAATGACATTTTATTATGCTTTGAAGAAGTTAACTATAGGCAGCAATCAATCCAATATTGCTTGACTGCAATCTAAAAGTGTTGGATAGTGACATTATCCATTTTTTGCCTAACATAATTCACTTGCAATCTCGTTTCCAATGTTTATTTGAATCTATCTAAGTGAGTGTGAGATCCATTCTTTGAAGCATAAACTACAACTTTAAATTGGCTAAACATATCTCCACTGTTAGGTTTGGAGTAAATTAATAAACGTAAATATGTAAACTATCATGTTCACATTATGGGTAGATTGTAGGCTTTCTTACTCCTATCTAGTTAGGGTTTCCTTGGTGATAGTATAAAAGGAAATACTATGAGAAAATCTGGTTATGAGGGTGAATGAGGTTAGTATCATAGACAAAAAGAAAATAGAGATTTTTTGGTGTACATTATAATTCTCCTCATCATAGTGAATAATTGCTTCTTAAGCCAAGGATGTAAGAATTATCTTAAACCTCGTACCTTTCATGTCTTTTGTTAACTAATATTCTCTTTGTGTGTGTGTGTGTGTGGTAAGATCCTAGGAGATTTCATGAGTTTTTTTTTAATAAACTAGTATTAGAGCCTTGGTTCTTAAATTAGGGCCAAGGCTTATTCTTCGTTAAGCAGTTAGTAGAAGAACAATTATTTAGTGTGAACTTAGCACACCACACACAAGAGAGAAGTTGTGGACAAAGATTTCATTCAAAAAAGCCTTTTGTTGAACACTTGGCATATAAAAACATAGAGAGATCAAAATTGGTGATTGAGATACGGATTTTTTCCCTTTCACTCATATGAGTGATTTCTATCTTCATAGTGGTTAGAAAGTGCTAGATTTGGTCAAACTATTGAACAAAGATTTATGGGTTGCATTGAACCTAAATGGTCAAAAAGGTAATCCTTAATTCGTCTCTTGTTTGTTCATTTTATGGAGCAAATAGGTATTTTCTAGATTTGTGGGAAGCCGATCTATAGATTTGGTGTCTTTGACCTATCAAAAACTCATAGTGAAATGATAGAAATCAGTAAAGATTAACAATGGTAGAAGCAAGTATGTTGACTTAAGATTTGACCCATTAAACCAATTATGAGTTAACCTGGGAACATGAGCCCATAAACTGGACCTAAAAACCTAGTCCAGCCTGAAATCTGAACCTAGTTCTTAACCTAGTTTGTCAACCTAGAGCATGCATTACACATGCCTCTTAGGTCGCTCACATCTGACACATGCACAACTACTACCCCCAAAGGTACATTACCACACACAAGACCATGCATGACTTATTACACAACATGTAAACTACATGCAATGAATAGATTTTCTTCAAGTATTTTTTGCACCAATTTATGCAGTGTTTTTGTGATTTTTTGGAGATATTTTGATAGTTATTTAGGCGTAATTAATTGGTTGTTTTGGTCAAATTATTTGGTATTTTTTGAAAGGTATTTTCATAATTTTTCAATTTTGATTTCTGTTTAAAGAGGAAGTCAAAAAGAATTTTTTTTTATTATGATAAAGGATATGAATACTTCTGATAAAGGTGTGGTTATATTAAATTTTTCTAATTTTCAAACTTGGAAGATGCAAATGAAAGATTATCTAATTAGTAAAGTTATGTATGATGCTATAAAAGGGAATTCGACTAGATTTGAAAAGCTAACCAATAAAGATTAGGAGAAGTTGAACAAGAAAACTATTTCTCAAATCAAACAATTTGTAAAATAAAATAAAATTTTGTTAAGGACAATATTGATCACCATATTACAAAAAGAATTAAAGCAAGTGAGTTACGGAAGACGCTCAAGGCTCTTTATGAATGCAATACTCCTTAGAATAAGGTTTTCCTATCCAAGAAGTTAATCAATTTGAAATACAAGGTAGGATGGTCAATGATAGAGCTCTTGAGTGAGTTTAAGTCATTGGTGAATTAGTTGGCAATAGTAAAAATTATTTTGGAAGATAAATTACAAGTAATGTTATTGTTAAGTTACTTGACAACTAGTAAAGATTTGTTGTCACTTTCACCAACATAGCACTAGATGGCATTTTGAGTATGAAGATAGTTCATAAAAGTTTGCTTAATGAAGAAATCAAAGTAAATGAGCAAGAATCATCCCAACATATAGAAGTATTAGTTATAAAAATGAAGGGATAGAAGCAAATATTAAGATAAAAATAGAGACATAAGTAAAAGCAAAGGTAAAAGCAAAGCACCAAATTTTAATAGTCACGTAAAGTATCATGTTTAAGGAAAGATGTTAAGTACTATCATTTTGGTAAGTCTATCCATTAAAAGAGAGATTGTAGAAAGCTCAAAGAAGAAGAATAAAAAAATGAAGAAAAGGAAGTTGAAAAAAAAGATAATTGTAACTACATCTGGTATTAAGGATAGTATGATTTTTTATGATCCTCACATCAATATATCATGTCAGGTGTCATCTTAAATTGTTAACATAAGTGTCTTCTTTCATGTTACCACACATGAAAAGTTCTTCATATCCTATATAAGTGATGCTTTTGGGTGCATTAGCTTAGAAAATAATACACAAGCAAAGACAATTGGCATAAGAGATGTAGTCTTCGAAACTAATGTTGAATGTAAGCACAATGGGGTTGCAAAACAAATGAATAGAACTATTGTTAAAAGGATCAAGTATATGCTTTCACATTATAGATTACTTTAGTCATTTTGGGGTAAAGCAATATATACTACAATAAATCTTATTAACTTATCTCATTCAATTCCATTGGAAGGTGATCTACCTAAAAAAGTATGGACTAACAAGGAGGTTTCTTTTAAATACTTGAAAGTGTTTGGTTGTAAGATGGTTGTTCACATTTCTAAGGATGAGAGAATAAATTTGATGATAGAGATCAAGATTGCATTTTCTTGGGCTATGGACATGATAAGTTTGGATATAAATTGTGGGCTACAATGAAACTTATCAAAAGCAAAGATGTTATTTTCTTTAAATATTAGACTATTGAAAATCTTAAGAGGACTAAGTCAATAATTTATTAATGAAGGTCTTAAGGATATGTCAAGAGGGAACTACACAAAAAGAGTTATTTAAAGATGTAGTAAGTGAAAAAGTTCATAATTAATGACGAATCTAGAGGACATGTTAAAAATCATCTCACTGAGTCATCAGCCCAACCCCTAATGAGAAAATCTACCAAAAAGCATTAGCTTTCATTGAAATATCCACCACATGAGTATTTGATGTTGATTAAGAGAGGAGAATTGCAATACTATGAGGAAGTTAATGAATGTGAGCACAAAGGGGAATGGAAGAAAGTAATGGAAGAAAAGATGAATTCCTTGCAAAAGAACCACCACTTTTGACCTTGTAGCACTACTTAAAAGTATAGAGTACTTAAGAATAAGTAGGTGTACAAGCTGAAGTCAAAAGAAAATAATTCACCATCAAGGTACAAGACATGGTTGGTTATAAAGGGTTATGATCATAAGAAAGTATTAACTTTGAGGAGATTTTTCACATGTGGTGAAGATGTCATATATTAAAGTTGTTCTTGGTTTGTCTACTAGTCTAAGCTTAGAGATAGAATAGCTTGATGTGAAGACTACATTCCTTTATGGAGATTTAAAAGAAAAGATTATATGGAAAAACCTAAGGGCCTCATAAAGAAAGGCAAGGAGATTCTTATATGTTAGTTGAAGAAGAGCTTATAAGGCTTAAAACAAGCATGTTGTTAATGGTACAAGAAATTTAAGTCATCCATGTTGAAATATAGTTATAACAAGACTAGCTTAGATCATTACATGTTTGTGAAACACTTTGCAAGTGGTGATTTCATCATTTTGCTCTCATATGTTGATAATATGTTAATTGTTGCTTAAGAGATTAAAAAAATTACTAAGCTGAAGAAAGATCTAAGCAAGTCTTTCATGATAAAAGATTTGGCACCAAAAAGCAAATTCTTGGTATGGAAATTAAATGTGATAAAACAAAAATGTAGAAGTTATAGCTATCTTAGGAGAGGTACATAAAAAAGGCACTTCAGAGATTTAACATAAACAGGGCAAAAGCAATAAGCACTCTACTTGTAAGTCATTTTAAGTTGAACTAAGAAAGAGAATCCTAAAAGTAAGAATGAGATTGAACACATGAAGAAAATACCTTATACATCTATGGATGGTAGTTTGTTGTATACTGCAATAAGCACTAAACTTGATATTGTTGATGCAATTGTGTTAGTCATTTTCTTTCAAATCTTTGTAAAGAATATTAGGAAGTTGTGAAGTGGATACTCACATACTTTAAAGGAACTACTAAGTTGACTTTGTACTTTAATAATGATGAACTTGTATTGGCTAGATACACATTTGCGAATCTATATAGTAACCATGATGAGAGAAGGTCTACAATAAGCTATATGCTCACCTTTACAAGTGAAGTAGTTTCATGGCAATTTAGGTTATAGGATTGTGTTACCTTGTTTATAACAAAAGTGAAGTATATAGCAATCACTAAGGGCAAAAAAGAAGTTATGTGGATGAAGACATTTCTTCAAGAACTTAGTATAAATCAAGGGATAGTTATCTTCTTCATCATAGTGGATAATTGCTTCTTAGGTCAGGGACATAGGAATTATCTCAAATCTCATAATTCTTATATGTCTTTTCTTAACTAATGTTATCTTTATGTTTGCGGTAAGATTTTGAGTTTGAGATTCACAAGTTCGTTTTTAACACCTACCTACCCCAAAAAAATATGTGGTTGAAAGATATGTAGTTAAAGAAGAATATCAACACAGCAAAAGGTTACCTTAGAAAGCGTGAGTTTTGTCTTTTGGAAAAAGTATGGTTAAATGTTGTGACAATGCTTTTGAATAGAATAAAGGTTCCTTTACTTAAGTTGAAAGCACTAATACCACATGGTTTCATGTTGTAGGGGAAAGAATCCACAACAACTTAACACGTTTGGTCGTGGCAATGTGGCTCTTTGTCGTATTGATCCTAAACTCGAGCTACACTGCAAGTCTGTCGTCAATGCTCACTGTGCAAAAACTGCAACCAAACATAGATATTGAGTGGTTGAAAAGGAATGAAGTAAAAGTTGGTTGTAGTTGTAGTGGCAACTCCTACGTACGGAAGTATATGGAAAATGTGCTTGAGTTCAAGTCAGAGAATATAGTGAACATCCACAGCGAGAACGACTACGCAAATGAACTAGAAAGAAACAATATAGTTGCTGCCATCCTTGAAGTCCCATATGAGAAACTTTTCCTCAATAACCATTGCAAGGGATACACTGGCGTCACAAGTTCCATCAGATTCGGAGGATTTGGCTATGTGAGTGGTAACTGAAACATTACAAAAAAGATTGAAAACTGCATGACATTTTTGAGTTATTCCCTCTTCTCCACAGCCATTTCCATGCACACCCGCATCCACACCTAAACCTACCATTAAAATAATTCTTACAAAAAATAATGTGCATAATGCATTAAAGTTTTGTCCACTAAAGAAAAATAACTCTTGGTATGATAATTTTCATGCATTTATGACTATAAAATTAAATTATATGTCCACAAGTTAACCCATTAAGCAAAGAAAAATTGTCCTTTTCTTTTCTTTTCTTTGAGATTGGCAAAGGGAGATTTTGATTTCAACTTAGACAAGGCCTATTGACAATAGTCTTTTTTGCTCTTATCACCCTTGGGGAAATATTCTTAGAAGTAAAAATCTTCGTCAAAGTACTACTAAAAATAAAAGAACTAATGTCAATCTTCTTTTTCCTCACTCAGGCCTTCCAAAAAGGCTCGCCATTTGTCAGGGATTTTTCTAAAGCCATTCTACAACTATTACAGAAAGGAGATTTAAAGTCATTAGAAGACGAATGGTTAACTCCTTCAGATGAGTGTGCAACCAACATAACTTCCAATAAACATGCAAGCTTGAGCCTCCGGAGCTTTTGGATGCTCTATTTACTATATTTCAGCACCTCTACAATTTGTCTTCTGCTATCGCTTTTCCAATCATTGATAGATCATTGGCGAAATCAAGATGCTCATGAAGGAAACTACACTCCTATTGATATTTGGAAGAAGGTGGCCGAACTAGGAAGATACTTGAATATCAAGCATCCACGAACAGCTCCAACTTTGGCAGACAAAGATAACAATTTGGAAGACAACTGTTGAGCTTGGAAATATATCAAGAACCAAAGAAGCACTGCTATTTAGGCATATATATGTATTCAAATAAAGTGTAAGTTTAAATGAATGTTTTTTAGGTGTCAGTTCATGATTACTATTGATGCATAATGCAGTTTACTATGGACTTATATGCATGATAAGAATAGAAGAATGCCTCACTACCAATTTGTTTATCACACACATGTTTGACTAAAGTGGAGATATAAAACCTTGAGATAAAGAAGGGAAAGCATTGTAACTACAAAAACTTACTACAGAATAGTACAGAATGGGGAGCTGTAGGATGAAAAAAAGCTAGGAAGAATGGGCATCCATACCTTACGACATGCAAACCTTCCGCTGCAAAAGATAGGTCCATGTTATGCGTTGCTTTTTCATTATATGGTTATGTTGTATTCTTAAAAGTTTAATGGATCTTATTATATTTCTCTATAATTTATAGATGTGGAATTTGATAAGTCCCAATCGGTTTCTTAACCTTATTTTAATAAAATGAACTTGGGTGTGATTGTTTATAGTTCTAGAGGAAGTTGTCTTATAATTCAATGAGTTAATAATAGTACAGCTTTTGATTCTTACAAACTACACAAATGAAGTTCACATTCAAGTCATAATGCAAGAATTATTTGTGTTACTCGATCTCTTTTTAATACTCATTTTTATCACCACAATATTTAGACGAATGAACTTATGTGTTTCAGGTAGTGGTTTTGACTTTGTGATATGGTATTAAAGCCTAGTTTTGTTGTATATTTGTTATGCTTCATGCTCAAGCTATTGTGAAAGCAACTAGTTTTAAATAGATTTCGTATGGATAAACATATTGATTCATTACACATCTTAAACATGTTTCAAATGGACCTTTGTACTTTGGAAAAACAAGAAAGTTACTAACATTATTTGAATATTGAGTTTTGCTAGACTATCATTTTTTATTTATTAATAGGTTGCAAGATTTGTGACAACTAGTGATGTGGTAAAACTTATGAATAAAAAAGAATGGTTATATAGAAGCACAGCACAGTATTCATTGAAGTTTTAGAGATTATGCTAGGAATACCTTTCTAAATGAGAGATTGATGTTAGGTAGCAACTATGGGTTGTTAGACTTTAAAGATAAATTGTAACTTCTGTTGTATATATTGCAATTTGATGTGCAGAACTTGTGGAAGTGCCTAGACCGTGTGGTCCTTGTAATGGTAGGCTTATGTAACTTAGGTAGGGAATAGGAAATAGGTAAGGCCCATGACACAAAATGTGAGTGTATCTTTTATAAAAGGTTAGGAAAAGGTTCTAGAAAGGGAGTCTATGATCTCACCTCAATGTAATAGAGTGAACATGTTAGGGCTCCGTTTTAAGCTCAATGTCATCTTTCTTTGTTGAGTATAATTTCTTCACCATTTCTCCGCGAAGATGTGTCCATCCAAATCCTTGTGGGGATTTCATGCTCGAAGGCCTTACCACCAAAACCATTTGATAGGAAGGTCAATGGGTTGAAAGTGTTTTTCCAATCACTTAAAACCATTGTATGCAATCTTCTAAGAAAATGAAAAAGAAGCCACAAGTTAGCAAATAAGGTTTTATTTCTACGATATATGTTGTATAATGTGAGACCCATATGCCATAGCTACTCCATGAAAGGAAGGGAAATATTTACAATTATTACACTATATTAAGCCTAATCACAAGACCCAATATGGCAAAGTATTTGGTGACTTCTCTATATGTTAACAAATCTCTACTTTAGTTCTCTATCTGATTTTGTGTATGGTTTGATTGCACATATTTGCTTTAAGTAATTATATCTTGAACTTGAATAGGCATTTACTATTAAAAAAATTAGTTATCATTGTGACTAACCTTGATACATTAGTGTGTGAATTAATCAAACCAGTTTGACTTTTCTATTAAGTAGTCACGAAGGCATTGTTAAAGTGCTTGAAACTTCACATTGTTTTATGCTTGACACGTTTTAGGTTCATGTTTAATATTTATACCTAAGTACATGTTTTTTGAAATCATTAAATGTTATATCCTACAAGACTAAATATTTGACTTTGTTCCAAGTGCTTATTGTGATATATTATAGTGCTTTAATTATTGTTCGGTGAAATCTAAATGTAAGTGAACATGTCGAACAAGTAATATAATGATAAGAAAGATATCGTCCCACAGAGATTGGTGATTACTAGACCAACTAATTACTAATGGTGAATAACTCCTAGAATTTATCTAGCAAACCAAATTGATGGATGATAGATTAACTAACTAAGTCTAAGAAAACTTAATAAAAGAAATATGTTAGAGCATATGACTTCACCATAATTACTAGGTACTAATATTGATTATTTATGCTTGCAAGAGAGATAATATCTATGTGATGGCGGAATTTCCTAATTTATTTACTATCCTATGTCTAGGTATAGCAAACCTACTTAGTTCATTAATTCACTATATCTCTATATGTGAATTGAAACAAACCAAATGTATTAGGATCTATGAATATTCCCAGTTTACACCAAAAGCCACACAAACAATATGGTATATGTCTATCCATATTTAATTTATGGTTACATATTACAAGAAGCAACTGCATGCTATTTCCTGTCAGTCTTTAACATGCAAATCAAGTCATCTAAGTGGTAGCTAATCACCTAAAAGCATTAAACTCCGTAATATGTAACTTCACATAAATAAAATATCTTGCAAAACATAATAATCATAAGATTCATACCATCATAATTAGGTTACATCGTAGCTCTAACAAAAATAAACTAAAACATAAAGAAATAATGAGGAAGAATGGTAATAAGAAATAAAGAAGGCATCTTGAATCTAAGAACAAAAAGTCTGTCACCCTTTTTGTCTTCTCTTCAAGAAAACCTTGAATTCTTGGCTTCTTTCTTGAATTTTGCTCAATTTCCTCCTCCCCCTCCTTTCTTTTGCCTCTTCTCTTCTCTTAAATAGGGTTTAGGTTTAGACCTATCTCCTATCCTAGTAGAATTAGGTTTTAGAGACCTAAAACAATTGAGTTTTGAACTCCTAAATTAATTGAGACTTGAATTCCTAACATGACTGGGTTTTCTATTTAAATAGAAAATCCAATAACAATAGAAAATCTAATAATAATTATCCAAAGCCCAAGCCCATCTTGACTCTCTTGATCTTGATATTACAATTTTGCCACACAATAAGCATCAGGTTCTCCATGTTCATCCTTTTTCTCCTTGCCTCCTTATGCTACAAAAACAAGACAAATTCAAATAAATAATAGGAGTTCAAATATTTTCTCATAAGCATTGTATTATTTATTGCCTAAAAAATAGGTAAAATAACTCTATAAAAATAGAGTTATCAATTATACTTGGGTGTTCTATCATAAAATAAATAGTTGTATCATATTTGTTATAGAAACATACTCCACACTGCATAATATAATCAAAGGTAAATCATAGCTGGTGGAGAATGGAACCTAGGAAACTAAATAGGATTACTAGGAAACCTAATTCAACCCCCCTCTCCAAAACCCAAAACCAAAAAGGAAAACCTTCTTTCTTTTAAGTTAGGTTAGGGATGCAACACAACATGGCTACCACATCAAGCCTTCAACGTTCAAAACCTATGAATAACTATCATGATCTTTTCCTAAGGCTTCTAGTCCTTCTTGAATTGGGCCACCAACTTGCTCAATAATAGGTGTTGGTTAAGACACTTGACTTTTTGGACTTAGGTTAAGAAATTCTTTAAAAGGTGTTCCTAGATCTTTAGAGATAGCTATGTGGATTGAATAGCTTAATAGACTTGGTGGGCAATTAGTGTTTGGTGACGGTTCCATACCATGAACACTATCAATGTCACTTTTGTCTTGAAGTCCTCTATTTCTAAAAGTATGCGAGTTAAGGTCTTTCTTGTCAAAGACTCTCAATGCATGATGAATTCGTCTCCATAGTGAGCCTTTTGAATCAAAGCATATCAAGATTTGGCATCTTTCCTTACGATGGAACATAGAAATAAATACAATCAAGGCTTACCATGGAAGCTAGACCATCAATCAAGAACATAGCCCAAAAGCTAGTAAGGCTAAGATTATCAAAAGAAACTTAAGGATTGGAGTAGGACAACTAGTTACTTTCCCAAACCATGCCTTTTCAATCTCTTTCATTTTCTCTCCTTTAGTTAGTTTCAAGATTGCCCTTGAAACATCCTTGAAAATTCATTAACAAGACAAGAACCTCTTAAGAAGACGTACAATTCACAACACTCAAAACAAAGCCAACATGGGAAGACACAAGTATATAATGATTTATATTATAAGAAACAAAAGAGCTTACAAAGCCAAAGCCATTAGTTTTGAATATTGATTCAACCATTTGATATTGTGAACAATACTTTGCCAAAAAGAGCTTTATGTAAAGGGTTTCATCAAATGTAACAAATATACCACCATTTGAGCTTCCTTTAGGCAAAAAATAATGAAAATCTTCTACAAAATTATATAGCTTTCGATTTTTCAACTTCATTCCAATTAAAATTTAGGAAACAAAATTATCTTTTTGGTATCCTACATACTTGCCATTAGTAATAAGGTGGTTGACATATGTAAAAGTTGCTTGTAACTTCTGAACTATTAAGAAAGATGTCAAGCTTGAAATATAACTTTGTGTGAGTATGAACACCATGAAAACCCATATGATCACCACAAATTTGGCACAATTACTTAATATTGACTCCCTTACAATTAACATTCAGAAGGTTTTTAGGAAAAAAAAAACATAATTACATTGATATGATACACCTCACCTAACAATCAATAACTAATCAAGAAAACTAAATCAACAACGAGTTTATCACCATTGACCAATTACAACAATTAATAGAACTAGCATACTTCAACATGTTTCACATATTTTACATTGATATAATACACCTCACCTAACAATCAACAAATAATCAAGAAAACTAAATCAACAACGAGTTTATCACCATTGATCAATTACAACAATTAATAGAACTAGCATACTTCAACATGTTTCACATATTTTATATGACTTTTAAGAAAAGTAAGCAATCTGTTAAAGGTAAAAAATACAAAATTCCAAACAAAAGACTTTATCATGAAACAAACCATCAAAAAGCAAAAAACCTAACCATCCACAACCATCAGAATCAATCCCAAAACTAACCCACGAGTTCAAGTGCACATAGAAGCCACAACCAATAGACAAATCATTGGAGAGTTCTGACCAAGATTAGGCCTCTTCTATTATTTAGGCCTTGGAAAAAAGATGGAATGGCAAAAGTTATCCCAAAGAAAACAAATAGGTGGTCATACAACCATAGCAAATGGTTGCAAAGAGTGTTTAAATTGTCCATGGAAACCTAGGAGAAGAGAGAGGATAATTACAGCCACTTGAAAGACAAGATAATGGGTGGCCACACTACCGTCTCAAAGAAAATAATCATTGCATGGCCATTACAAGAAAAGAGATATAGGAGACTCATCATCTAATCATAGTCTACCTATGTTAACTATGACCTATGATGGTCTTAGGTCATAAAGGCTTTATAAAAGAGATAATGGAGAATTATGACTAGATTATCAATTTCTAGTCATAAAGGCTCCATAAAATATAAAAGGTATCCATGCCCTCAAAAAGAGCAAAGGGGTAGACTAACCTTAGTAAACCCAACTTCATTGTTTCTTCCCCTTCCCAAGTTAGTCATTCCATGGTCTAGGAGGTTGATTTGTCACAATATGATATGTTGTTATGAAATAGTTGATAATATTCCTCAAAAGTCAATCACGTAAGGATCCCTAAATAATGTTAATTATTTTATCAACAAAAGAGATAACTTGAAAGAGTTAATTATCACTTTCCTTTTTCTTTTATTTTTAATACTCACACACCCACTTAGTGTCAAATTATGAACATGATATTCTAGGCCACCTTGGCCTACCACTAGACCAAGGCATCTCGACATGACTATCACTTTTCTAAGTTTAGTAAATATAATTTCAAAAAAGCTTTCGAAGAAGTAAGTGAGCTTTATGTGTATAAGAAAATAAGATCTTTAAAGTAAAACTTAAATGAAAAAACAACTTTCCAACTTTTGAGTTAGTTTTTGAATTAAATTTTTAAACCTTCTAACATTTGACTTTGCTTTGCTCCATGTGAACTTGAGCTAAATAATGCTTAATGTACAAGGGAATGTGTGAATAACAAAAGTCTCACACTAAAAAATAACATCATTAAGGTAAAACTTAAATGAAAAAAAAAAGATTCTCTAACCTTTAAGCCAACTTTTAACTTAGGCCTTTTAATACTTTATAATCATTTGATTCATATAGAAGAATCAAAATTCTATACATTTTGGTTTCTACAAAAGAGACCAAGACTACATTAATATATCTCAAAATTTGTTAATTGTAGTTGCCCCTTAACAAGACTAAACTCTCTAGAAAGACTTATAAATATATTACTTAATAATGCTTCTCAAAGTCTAGGACCATTTAGAGATACCCCAATACTATCAAGATCAATTAAGTTGCTTAAAGCATTTTTCTCTTCAAAGCCAAGATTTTTGGTCCCAACTTCCTCAACTACCTTAACCAATGCTAAAGCAACATCATAAGCCCATAAACCAACAACATCTAGTTTGGCATCGATGAAGTTGGGTTACCTTGTCGAAATTTTTGTTTTTCTTTCCATCGACCTATAAAATCTTCAAGTGCTTTTGTCTTTGACACATAAATTGTTATACCTAATACCCTTTGCAATAAATCCACAATGGAAGGATCTACTAAACCTAATGAATTCGCTAGTCCACTAGTAATGATCCAAACATAACCTTCACTTATCATCCCAATCTCTTTCTCCTTAATGAAATGTCGAGAACCAAGATTGAGTGGCATGTGCACAATGAAGACTTTTGTTTGAACTATCATTTACTTGTTAACTTCTTAACCAGGTTGGCCATCTATGATTGAAGCAAGAATAACATGTTGGTAGGGAATAGTAGCATCAACCTCATGTACGGCATCAATCAAGAAGGGAATTATACCTTGTCCATAACTATTGTCTATATAGATTGGCATGGCTTTTCTCCATCCAAAAGCTTGAATAATTGCACTTATAGCTTTCACCTCAACTGAGCAACTTCATAAAAGTACAAACTTTCAAGTGATGGGAAGGGCTTGCCACTGAAAATGATATAATGGGCACCTACACTTTCTCCCCTAAGTTGATGACAAAGCTAGCCTATGCAACGATCCTGCTCCTCCACAATATGTCTAGCAATTGATCAAGTAATTGGATAGCATGGATTTAAGCTAAAATCATAACCAAACTACCTTGACGATTTTTTTTCCTACCTATGGTGACTGAAAGAATAGAATGCAAAAGAGAAGAGCTTGTTCAAGGGAAATCGTGACCTCCAAATTCTGTTAAAAAGTTTCAAATGATTCCAAAGCTTCTAATAGAATCAACTTCTCCCTTTTTATACCTTCTACAATCCCTTTCCAATATTCTGGCAATTAACAACTCTTGAAACAATAAAATGCAATACAAGAATGAATAAAATGCGTAACTTATAGAAGATAAAGATGTTCTTAATTGAGTATTCCTACATTATCCATATGTAGCCTCAGAGCCTTACTACCTAGCCACATTTGCTTAAGCTAGAAGATTTCTTATCAACACCAAGGAATTGTTGCATCCCTTCCCCCTTAACACCAACCTTATTCCTAAAATGCTTATTTTTGGAAAAATAAAGAGCTTAGCTCAAGGCATGTAAGTGAAGCACTTCATTTATTATGAAACTAATGTTTAAAAAGGTGAAAGGAATGGTCAAACTAACTTAGTGACTCTCATAAAATCTAATTAAGTTCATCTAAATCACTAAATTAAATCATTTAAGATGATTACCAATTGGATAATTTAAATACTAGAAAATAATCAAAAATCATGTTATTGCAAAATAAGAAGTTTTGTTAATTATTATTCGGAGATCTTTCGCATGACTTAAATTCCTTCCACGCAATATTGTTAATATTTACTTTAGCTAATTTGTGAAAGTCACTTGCATATTACTACTACATTATAAGAGAAAATAATATCAATGGTTGAATGAAGAAAATATTCATACATTGAATGTGATGATTTATGGTAAAAAAGAATAGTTGAATCATTGTGCATAATTTGGTTATCTTCCTATGTTACATATAACCACGCAACAAAATTTAAACTAGTATAACTTAAGAAGAAATTGATTGACATATGAAAGTGCGTTTTGACATAGAATTGGAACTCTTTTGTATAATAAGCAAATGCAGTACTTTTTAGATTCCTATTTTGTAGTGTTAGGAACTTCAACTATCATACTTTAACTAGTTCCTATGGTGGAATAAAACAATTTAAGCTTCTTTCCTTCAAAGAATACTATGGAATCTAACTTCATTGGTTGGTTCATATGTAGGGACTTACTATAGCATAAGTGATTTCTCAATGGCTCCCTTCAATTGATATGTATTGTAATTTTTGTGGCTTTCAATGTAAAAGTAGGTCACACTTGTTTTTTCAGTGTACTTGGACTAGTTAGATTTGGAGAAGTATTCTAGCACAACAAGGCCTTCATAAGGACATCGATGATTGGAATTTTGAATTGCAATGGATGATTAAAGCAACTAAGGGAAAGGATTTGGCCGCAAAGCTTCTTAAACTTTCTTTCTTAGCATGTCTTTATTGTATATGGTTTAAACGTAATCGTAGACATTTTCAAAATAAGACTATTTATATACCTATTTTGTTAGTTAGAATTAGGAGAGTAGTTCTTAGAAGAGCATCTCTATTTAGGAACATTAAACTCTCTCAAGCGAATGTTTTATTGTGCCATAGCTGGAAAATTCCAAATTCTGCTTTCTCTTAGATGAATCGTAATGCTGGGGTATGCCCTTAAGCTTTTGTATTTTTTTATTCTTCGATGAATAAACTCACATATTCATAAAAAAAAAATACTATGGAATCACAAAAGAATTAAATCTTTGTATGATGCTACTTTATTTTCTAGTGGTAAACTTTTAACAATGCAAACAATGCTCGCACTTGCTTCATCTATTAATTCATTGTTACAAAATGAAAGCAAGAATATATTAGAGAAAGTGTACGAAAAAATGAATCTATTTGCTATTGGAAAAAGATAAATAAAAAAGAATGAAGAACCTGATGCAGTCACTCCAACGAATATCAATTTCAAAATCCCTTGTGTAAAAAATCAAACTTGTTTTATACTGACCATGAAAGGCATAGAAGTCTGAAAGAGCCATGTTGATGTAGGTTAACCCTATCTTCCCCCAAACATAGCTAAGTTCAAAATGACACTCACATCAACTAGGATTGCTATGTTTTTTGCCTTTACCAAAAAGATCCATTCCAAAATAGCAATAAGGAAGGAAAGAGAAAAACTAAATTTGGCAATGATCTTCATGATTATGAATGTCTTGAAAGCTTCAATGGTCTCAAGTCATGAGAACTCCTATTTATAGGATGAATGTGATAGTATTGAGAGAGAAAGGACTTGGAAAGTAAAAATGGTTATGCTACAAGGTGGAAAAAACTAATTGCTAAAATATTTTCAATTATAGGTAGAGAAATAAAAGAGTTGCAAAATATTGTACACTATAAGGAGAATGCTATAATGACAAGGTTTAAAGGGACATGGATTGACCAAAAAGATGGAAGTAAATCAATAACAACATAAATGTAAAATATGATTTCAAAAGTTGAGGTTTGGTTCACAAATTTCCTTCAAGATGGAAGAAACAAGCATTAATTTTACATAAGAAGTAATGAAAATTTATTATTAAAAAAAAAACATGCATCAAAATGAAGACCTAGTATCCATAATGAAAGATCGATTGAATCAGATGATAAGATGATGAAAAATGGCAACTTCGAAGGACCATCTAAACAATGCCCAAGCAAATATGTTGCAAGCTTTACTCACTTGCCTACCAAAACTCAAGGGCATTGAAAAAATCATTAAACCATCAAATCCAATGGCCAACACTAGCCAGCTTAGTCATAAAGCCTGTAATCCCTTTATCACCATTCACAAAATACAAACATGGAAGAACCTTTACCTCTCTAGTTAACTTGGCGAGGAAGTTGGTCTTCTTTATTTTTCATTGGTGATTATATAGTCCATTAATCCTTCTCTAAGCCTTCAATCTAGTTTCCATGAAATTCAAAGGAAGTAGCTCCAATGCTTTCACTATCAAAGAAATAGCCTTTTTACTAACTCTTTAAAACTTGTATGGAAGACCATGGTTAGGCTACAAGATGAAAAAAAACTAGATGCTAAAATGTTTTCAATTGTACTTAGAGAAATAAAAGACTAGCAAAATATTGTCCACTAGAAGGCGAACACTATAATGACATGTTCTACAAGGATATTCATTGGCAAAAAAGATAAAAGTAAAATTATAGCAACATATATATAAAATATGATTTTGAAAACCAAGGTTTGGTTCACAAATTCCTTTCAAAATGGAAGGAACAAGCATTAATGTTACATTGGGAAATAATAAAATTCAATAACCATGCATTAAAATGAAGACCTAATATCCATAATGAAAGATTAGCTCAATTAAATGTTGAGTTGATGAATATCACAATGTCAGAGGACCATTTAAACAAGGCCCAAGTAAAGATGTTGCATGCTCTACTTGCTCCCTTACCCAAAGTCAAGGACATTGAACATATCATCAAACCATCCAATCCAACGGCTAACACCAGCCAACTTAGTCATTAAGCCTAAAACACCTTTGTCACATCACCATTCACAAAGTACAAATGTGGAAGCACCTCTACCTTTCTAGATTACTTAGAAAGGAAGCTAGTCTCCCTTATTTTTCATTAATGACTATATAGCTCATCAATCCCTCTTTAAGCCTTCAATCTAGTTTCTATGAAATTTAAGGGAAGGATCTTCAATGCCCTCACTATTAAAGAAACATACTCTCAACTAACTCTTCAAAACTTGCATCAAAACCATGGTTAGGTTACAAGATAAAAGAAACTAGTTGCTAAACATTTTCAATTGCAGTTAAAGAAATAACAGACTACCAAGATATTGTACACTAGAAGAAGAATGCTACAATGACATGGTTTATAAGGATATTTATTGACCAAAAAAGATAAAAGTAAAACAACAACAACAACATATATGTAACTTATAATTTCAAAATTGAGGAATTCATTTCAAAGATAGAAAAAACAAGTATTAATAATACTCTGGGAAATAAGACAATTCATAGAAAATAGCCATGCATCCAAATGAAGACCTAGTCTCCATAATGAAAGATTAGTTGAATTTGATGATAATATGATGAACAATAGCAACATCAAAGGACCATCTAAACAACACTCAAGCAAATATGTTACATGTAAATATTCAAGGGCACTAAATAAATCACCAAACCATCAAATCCAATGGCCAATAGTAGCTAGCTTAGTTAGAAATCCTACAACCCCTATCACATCACCATTCACAAAATACAAACATCGAAGCACCTTTACCTCTCCATATGACTTGAAAAGGAAGTTGGTCTACTCTATTTTTCATCAACGATTATACAATCCATCAATCCTTCTCCAAGCCTTCAATCTAGTTTCTATGAAATTCAAAGGAAGGACCTCTAACACTCTCACTATCAAAGAAATAGCCTCTTTACTGACTTTTCAAAACTTGCATGAAGACCATAGTTAGGCTACAAGATGAAAGAAACTAGATGCTAAAATATTTTCAATTGTAGTTAAAGAAATAAAAGACTAGCAAAATATTGTATACTAGAAGGCAAATGCTACAATACGATGTCCTATAAGGACATTCATTGGCCAAAAATATAGAAGTAAAATGATAGCAACATATATGTAAACTATGACTTTGAAAACCGTGGTCTGGTTCACAAACTCCTTTCAAGATAGAAATAATAAGCATTAATGTTCCACTAGGAAACAAGACAATTCATAAAAAAAAAATAACCATGCAATAAAATGAAGACTTAATGGATAATGAAATATCAACTCAATCGAATGATGAGTTGATGAATAACACAATGTCGGACGACCAACTAAACAAGACCTAAGCATAGATGTTGCATGCTCTACTCATTCCCCTACCTAAAGTCAAAGTCATTGAACATTGTCAAACCATCCAATCCAACAATTAGCACTAACCAGCTTAGTCATAAAGCTTATAACCCCTTTATCACATTACAATTCACAAAATACAAATGTGGAAGCACCTTTGCCCTTCCATTAATCCCTCTTTGAGCCTTCAATTTAATTTCCATCAAATTTAGAGGAAGGATCTCCAATGCTCTCACTATTAAAGAAATAGCCTCTCTACTAACTCTTCAAAACTTAGTGAAACCATGGTTAAGCTACAAGAAAAAAGAAACTAGCCACTGAAATATTTTCAATTGTAGTTAGAGAAATAAAAGACTACCAAGATATTGTATACTAGAAGGAGAATGGTATAATGACATGGTTTATAGGGACATTCATTCACCAAAAAGGATGAAAGTAAAATGACAGCAACATATATGTAAAATATAATTTCTTAAAGTGAGGTTTGGTTCACAAATTCATTCCAAGATAGAAAAAACAAGTATTAATATTATAATTAGAAGGCCTAAAGACCCAACCTAAAAGCTAGCTCAAAAGTTGAAAGGTCCTCTTTTAATTTATACTTAACCTTAGGGATCTTAATTTTCAATGTGGGACTCTTGTCTTTCACACATGCCCCCACACACCATGCATCATTAGGCTCAAAGTCGCATGGGGTAAAATAGATTTAACCTAGGCTCTAATACCAAGTTAGAATGCTCAAAAACCCAACCCAAAAACTAGCTTAAGGGTGGGAGACTCCTCTTTTAATTTATACTTAACCTCAGAAATCTTAATTTCTAATATAAAACTCTTGTCTTCTATACAATTACTTTGGAAAATAAGACAATTCATAGAAAATAGTCATGCATCAAAATGATGACCACGTATCCATAACAAAAAATAAACTCAATCAACATATGAGATGGTGAACAACACAACATCGAAGGACCATCTAAACAACACCCAGGCACAAACGTTGTTGTTCTACTCCCTCGTCTACCTAAGGTATAGGGCACTAAACAAATTGTCAAGCCATCCGATCAACAGCCAGCTCAATCATAAAGCCTGTAAACCCTTTGTCACATCACTGTTCACTAAATACAAACGTGGAAGCACCTCTGCATCTCCATAAATTTCTGATGAAGGATCATCTAATGCTCTCAATATGAAAGAAATAGCCCCTCTATTTTATTGGTTTATTCATAATGTTTTTGGTGATTAGCTACATGTTACGCTGTGCCTATCTATGATATTTCTCGTATTTATGTCAGGAGGTGTGACCAAGCCCGTTTATCGCGTCCAGCCCGCTTCTCGCACCAACACTGTATGGCGGGAACAAAACTAACAAGTTCAACACAGAGAAAACAAAAGCAACCGGGTGGAGAAGTATGCCAAAAGTCGCGACAAAACAAAGAACCCAAAAGTCTTACGGTGTAATTAACAAGTGGATCCCTGACAATGGAGTTGCAAGGGGAAAAGCCACGGCTGGCAAGAGTATCTCGTGATTCTAGTTTATTGCAGATTGCGCTTTCTCCCATGGGTCCAGTTTTCGCTCTCAATTAGTGTCAAAAAGGAAAGGCCAGAAATCTGTTTGCGCTTTCTCTCTGTCTGGTTCATTGCAGATTTTCCGTTTTCTTGCTACCAATCACCAGCTTCATTGATAAGATTATTCATATGGTAGCTTTGTTTAAAAACTCTTAGGTCCGGTTGTTAGTGTCCTTTTAGGAGTTTCTCATATATCCTCTCCTAATTTATTTGCTAAATATCTCAGAGGATTTGTAGACATTTAAATACTTGCTTCATTGTGTATTTCAAGGGATTACGATCTGTGTAAACTTTGGTTGGAATATTAAAAAGGTAGCCTTGAGCAGTTCGATAAATGAGGTGGGTTAGGCGGAGGGCCTAATCACTTAAATCTAGTGTGCTTGCCATTTTGCGGCTTGCAATTTTTATGTCTACTGTCTTACTGTATGCGGAAATCTTTGTGCATTCTGCACTTTCTGATTTTTTAGATGCTTTGTGTAAATTTTGCATTGATTCGGCTCCTGCATTATTACTGGTTCTACACTGATCTAGCTTCATTTCACTTGACCTTGAGTTAACCGTGAGCAGCACATTGAATTTATATTATACTTTAGAAATTCTATTCAGGAAATATTATACTTATTTTGTTGTATAATTTTGCATATTAGATCTCACGTACAATCATATTTTTCATTATCACAATACTGTAGTCAGGTATAAATTTGGTTAGACTTATATAGTGCATACTCATCATGAAACAAAATTACTAGATTATTTAGAAAATGTACTTCACTCCCCTCTTAGGTTCCCTCTAGAACCTTACATACTAACTCTCCAAAAAATTACCAGACTGTTCTAATTGCCACATAATTTTGTAGAAGTTGCGTAAGACTCCTTTAGAAACTATTTAATGGACTCTTGAGTCCGACCTCTCTTTTTTTTCTTTTTTCTTTTTGGCTATAAATATGTAAGACTTGGACGTTGTGAATGTAAGAAGAAATCAATAAGTAGTTAACTAAGTTTGCTAAATTCTCTAGCTATTTCAATTCTCAAATTTTTCTCATAAACTATTGTACAAGTGTCTTTCCATAGGAAGTATTATTTCTCGAAGATTGGATGGAACTTTTGGTAACACCGGTATCGTGTTAGCACAACCCAAAACTAGTTGTTTCTTTGTACTGTGGACAAGCCTGACGAAGGACGAGCCTTCGCTCACCTTTGACCGAATAAAAGTCATGGCGCAGTTGTCAAAGATGTTCTTTTCATCTTGATGGTCTTGGCTGTCCAAGTCATAGATGGGTGGTCCGCGAATTGCTTATCAAGTTAGGCGAGAGCAGACTATGAAAGAAGAAAATCTTAATCTCGTTTTCCATTCTTCTCTACTTTTCTTCCTTAGAAGAATGTGACCATCCAACATAGCTTCCGTAGGGAAGCAGCTACTAAGAAAACTATTTTTCCGGTGCTATGCAAAAGATTGACTGAAGACAAACATCTAAGGAGATGTAGAAGTCTAGTTCTCAGTTCATACTTTTCTTCTCTAACCGGTGGAGGCTCTGTCCAAAATTTTCTTGCTTAAAATTGAAGTAATGTTGCACTGAGAATTGAGTATATGTAATTTCTATTTTCAAAATTTTGTACAAGCATTTCGTAAACAGAAAAAAGACTAAAGTAAAGAATGATACAATCTTACCAATTCACAGTGAGTTATGGGCCTAAATTACGGATGATATCATTGTTTCAAAAGCGCAGCAGCAACAGATAAGCGCGACCTGCATGCTTGAAGTGGAAAAGACCGAATGACAAAATCAAGTAACCTTAGGTAGAACAAGACTATCTTTTAAAATGACAAAATCAGCACATATACATAGAAACACAAAGTCTATATAAAGAGTTTCCTTCTCTACATGCTAAGAAAAAAATTTGATACAATTAACATATTTATTCTTTTCTATCTTTCTAAAAATGGGGAGAAAAATGAGTAAGATAGAATTCTTGTCTAACCCATTTTTCATTGTTTTTTTCTTCTTTTTTTTTTTTTTTTTTACGTTTTTGTTTCCCAATTTGAAAACAAAAATTCTTTTCATTCACAAGTCTTAACCACCCTTACTTGTGTATTTGTTTCTTGAAATCTACGTTGTTTCTTAACATCACAACATGTTAGGATTTTTCTTGTTATACACTATTACGGTTCTTTACTTCTTGTGTCTTAGTACAACAATAAAATGGTTGATAAACACTTAGTTCAATGGTGAGCAGGTACTGTCTCAAACCTTTGAGTTCCAAGATTGACATTCCAAGAGTGCATGAGTTAATAATTATAAAAATAATAAATAATTAAACAAACATACAAAAGTAAAATGCACATGTACCTTATCCATTGCTTGATTTAGAAGGTGTGTGTATACTATGAACCTTTGCTTCAATCAGCCTAGCCCAAAACCCATTTAGACGTCGGCTTAGCCTTTCACATTCCAATCCAGCCCAACTACGTTTGATGCTCCAATCTGACTTGATCCTAAACTTAATCCAGCCTAATCCAAATTCGTTTTGATCCCGTTCATTTGATTTTTGATCTTAGACTTTTCATAAATAGAAAAAGGTTGTGCAACCTTTAGTCACAGTTACCCTTTCTGATGAAACAAAGTTTATTCTCGTGTTTCTTGTGTAAAGGATTCGCCACCTATCTAATAATTAAACAAAGTTTATTCTTGTATTGTGCTTTTTATTTATTGTTTTGTTTTTCCTTCCTTCCTTATATGGTTAGGATTAGCTCTGATTATAATGCATGCTTTGTCATGTTCGGGGAAATAGACTTATGATGCCGCCATTGGCAACATAACTATACTAGCCGGCCGGTTGCAATACGTGGATTTTACTCTTCCGTTTACCGAGTCAGGCTTGGGAATAATAATTCCGGTGAAACCTCAAAGGTCACCATTCACCTTTACCAGGCCTTTCACCCGGAGAATGTGTCTCGTGACTGGTGTCATCCTGATGTACAAGATGATCATTGTTTGGTTCCTAGGGCGCCAAGCCAGTCCAGATTTTGGTGGTCCATGGAAGAATCAGATTAGCAGCGCACTTTGGTTCACATTCTCCTCTCTATTCTTCGCTCCTGGGAAGTATCTACGATATCAAGCCAAAGACATTCTATTATGCTTTGAAGAAGCTGAACTATGGGCAGCAATCAGTCCAATATTGCTTAACGGCAATCTGAAAGTGTTGCACTATGACATAAATTATTTTTTGCCTAATATAATTCACCTGCAGTCTCCTTTCCAAAATTTCTTCCAATCCGTATAAGTGAGCGCTAGATCCATTCTTTGAACCGAAAAGCGCAGCTTTAAATTGGCCATTCATATCCCCGCCCGCCCCAGAAAAACATGCGGTGGAAAAATAGGTAGTTACAGAGATCAACACGGCAAAAGGTTACCCTGAAAAGCGTGAGTTTCGTTTTCTGGAAACAGTATTGGTTAAATGGTGTGAGAATGCTTCTGAATAGAATAAAAATTCCTTTACTTAAGTTGAAAGCACTAAAAACACATGGTTTCATGTTGCAGGAAAAAGAGTCTACAGCAACTTAACGCGTTTGGTTGTGGCACCGTGGCTCTTTGTCGTGTTGATCCTAAACTCGAGCTACACTGCAAGTCTGTCGTCAATGCTCCCTGTGCAACAACTGCAACCAGACATAGATATTGAGTGGTTGAAGAGGAATAATGTGAACGTTGGTTGCAGTTGCAGTGGCAATTCGCACGTAAGAAAGTATATGGAAATTGTGCTTGAGTTCAAGTCTGAGAATACCGTGAACGTCCACAGCGAGGGCGACTACGCGAACGAACTAGAAAGCAACAATGTAGCTGCTGCCATCCTTGAACTCCCACATGATAAACTTTTCCTCGATAACTATTGCAAGGGATACACTGGCGTCCCAAGTTCCATCAGATTCGGAGGATTTGACTTTGTGGGTAGTAACTGAAACATTACAAAAAACATTGAGAACTGCATGACATTTCTGAGTCGTTCCCTCTTCTCCACTGCCACTTCCTCGTACACCTACATCCACAACCAAATCTACCATTAAAATAGTTCTTACAAAAAATAAAGTGCATGACTCCTGGTATAATCATTTTCATGCATTTATGACTATAAAATTAAACTATATGTCTACAAGATAATCCATTAAGCAAAGAAAAATTGTCCCTTTTTTTTTTTTTTGATTGGCAAAGTGAGATTTTGATTTCAACTTAGACAAGGCCTGTTGAAAATTGTCTTTTTTCCTCTTATCACCCTTGGGAAATGTTCTTAGAAAGTAAAAATATTCATCGAAGTACTAGTAAAAGTAAAAGAACTAATGTAATCTTCTTTTTCCTCACTCAGGCCTTCCAAAAAGGCTCGCTACTTGTCAGGGATTTTTCTAAAGCCATTCTACAACTATTATAGAAAGGAGAGTTAAAGTCGCTGGAGGAATGGTTGACTCTAGATGAGTGTGCAACCAGCATAACTTCCAGCAAACATGAAAGCTTGAGCCTCCGGAGCTTTTGGATGCTTTATTTACTATCTTTCAGCACCTCTACAATTTGTCTTCTGCTATCGCTTATCCAGTCACTGATAGATCATTGGCGAAATGAAGACACTTACGAAGGAAACTACAACTGATGTTTGGAAGAAGGTGGCTGGATTAGGAAGATACTTGAATATCAAGAATCCACGAACAGCTTCCATTTTGGCGGACAAAGATGACAGTTTGGAAGACAACTGTTGAACTGGGAAGATATTTCTATACCGAGAACCAAAGAAGCGCTGCCACTTAGGCAGATATATGTGTTCAAATAAGGTATATCATGTTTAAATGAATGTTGTTCGAGGTGTCAGTTCACGATTACTATTGATGCGTAATGCAGTTTACAATGCACTTATATGCATGCTGAGAATATAAGAACGCCTCACTATTGATTTGTTTGTCACACACATCTTTGACCAAAGTGGAGATACAAAACCTTGAGATGAAGAAGGGAAAGCATTGCAACTTTTGCTACAGAAAAGTACAGAATGGGGAGCTGTAGGATGAAAAAAAGCTGGGAAGAACGGGCATCCACACCCTACTACATGCAAACCTTCTGCCGCAAAAGATAGGTTCATGTTATGCCTTGCCTTTCCATTATATGTTTGTGTTGTATTCTTAAGAGTTTAACGGATCTTATTACAGTTTTTTATGTCGATGGATTTCTCTGTAAGTGATAGATGTAGAATTTGATAAGTCCCAATAGATTTCTTAACCTTATTTCAATAAAATGAACTTGGGTGTGAATTGCTTATAGTTCTAGAGGAAGCTGTCTTATAGTTCAATGAGTTAATAATAGTATAGCTTGTGATTTTTTCAAAACACATGAATGAAGTTCACATTCTAGTCATAATGCAAGAATTATTTACATTACTCAATCTCTTTTTCGTACCCATTTGTATCACCACAATATCTAGATGTATGAATTATGTATTTCAACATTTTTTACTTTATGATATGGTACTAAAGCCTAGTCTTGCCGCATATTTGTTATGCTTCACACTTAAGCTATTGTGAAAACAACTAGTTTTAAATAGATTTAGTATGGATAAACATCATGATCCATTGTACATCTTAAACATGTTTCAAATGGACCTTTGCACTTTGGAAAGACAAGAAAGTTACTAACATCACTTGCATATTGAGTTTTGCTGGACTATCATCTTTTAGTTATTAATAGGTTGCAAGATTTGTGACAACTAGTGATGTGGTAAAGCTTATGAAACATAAAGGAACGGTTATATAGAAGCACAACACGGAATTCATTGAAGTTTGAGCGATTATGCAAGGAATACCATTCTAAATGAGAGATTAACGTTACGCAGCTTTGTTCTTGTCATGTTAGACTGGAAATGCATATTCTTGTACCTGACCAAAGAATCTCAAACAATTGATAGAAAATGTTTGCTTATTTACTCAATTGTTTGAAAGCGAAAACAATGGCTTTGATTATGAGTTTCGAAGCAATGAAACAAGACGTACAACTGCACATCTTATACATAGCAAAGAACCCACAACTTTTGGAGGCACAATGATCGGCTACTACAGTTATTTCCTTGTTCGTGCAATGTCCAACCCTCAAGGAGAAAGAGGCCTGTTACTTTGCTCTGTAGGAAACTGCAAACACCCGGACCACTGTTCCCTGCTTAGAAACCAATCCAAACCTCCAACGTATTTAGTTGTGTGAACTAATATTCTTGATGATAATAATTTTATTAGGAGATTGTTGGGTTATTTGAAAGATTATGATTTTCATGCCCATGAGAAATATTCCACATGGTTGTGAATGTTTATATTTGATTAAAATATTGAATTTATAGTCTCATGGATACAATTATTGGAATGGGTTTCTGTGTTTATTTAAATGGACCTTATAGTTTAATGAGTTTATTATTTGATGGTCCAAATTTAGCAAGCCTAAAATCGGATTGAATTTAAAAAAAAAAAAGAGAGAAGAGAAGAAGCCGCCCATTCAAAAGAGATGGCCAGTGCTTCATGAAGTCCACAATGCGAAATAAAGGCCTAGCATGTGATGAGTCCAGATGTCTAGTAGAGCCCAAGCAAGAAGGAGAGCTAAGCCCGTGTGCGTGTTTAATAAAAATAAGTTAGATGATGTTGTGCTGGTTAGGCAAACAAACAGAAGAAAAAGCAGAAAAGAAGAGTAGCCACGCACAAAGAGAAACAGAGAGAAGAAAGAGAAGAAGAGGGGCAACGAAGAGAAAAAGAAAACAGGAGATGCTGGCACCGATGATTTCTACCATTTTGCCAAGTTGACCGTTTTGCTCTAAGCTCCAATCAATTGATTTCGAGATGAGCGACAATTGACCGTTCTGCCATTGAAACGTTCGACCAAGCTATCACTTTGATCTAGTACTAATGTCCTGCTCTTGTTGCTGTAAAATTTTATTCACAATAGTGATTGTATAAAACCTTGGGTTAGATTGTTATCTTCAATTGAGAGATTTTCTTATGATAGGTCTTCATTGTGCTTAATCTCATTTTATATTGTTTAAGGACAATATTATGCTTAACGTGTTTCTGTTGTAGTTGGTAATCTGTAAGGTTGCTAAGATTTGTACCATTTGATAGGTTATCAAAGGAGATGGGTTGAACATTTTGTCCAATCATTTAAAAAATAGTGAAATCCTTTGAAGGGAAGGTCAATGGGTTGGAAGTGTGTTTCCAATCAATTAAAAACATTTTATGCAATCTCTACTCTAACTCTTTGTTTGATGTTATGAATAATTTGATTGCACATGTTTACTTAAGTAATTATATCTTGAGCTTCAATAGGCATTTGTTAAAAAAAAAAATTAGTTGTTATTTTGACTAACCTTAATACATTGGTGTGTGAATTAATCAAACAAGTTTGACTTTTCCATAAGGTAGTCACGAAGGCATTGTTGAGGTGCTTGAAACTTCATATTGTTTTGTGCTTGACACGGTAACATGTTTTAGGCTCATGTTTTATATTTATACCTAAGTACATGTTTTTTGAAATCACTGAATGTTATGTCCTACAAGACTGAATATTTGAATTTGTCCCTAGTGCTTACTGTGGTATATTATAGTGTATTGATTATACTTATGTGTTCTATCATAAAATAAATAGTTGTATCATATTTGTCATAGAACACATTGCATACTACACAATATAATCAAAGGTAAATCATAGTTGGTGGCAAATGGAACCTAGGAAATTAAATAGAATAACTAGAAAACCTAATTAAACAACCCCCCCACCCTAAAAAAAAAAAAAATCATTCAAAACCTATGAATGGCTATCATGATCTATTCTTGAGGCTTCTAGTCTTCCTTGAATTGAGTCACCAATTTGCTCGATAACAGGTGCTGGTTGAGACACTTGACTATTTAGGCCTAGGTCAACAAATTCTGTAGAAAGTGTTCCTGGATCTCCAAGGATAGCAAAACGAGATTCTCGGCAGATTGAATAGCTTGATAGAGTTGATGGGCAATTAGTGTTGATGACAGTTCTATACCATGAACACTATCAATGCCATTTTGGTCCTAAATTCCTCTGTTTTTAAAGGTATGGGAGTTGAGGTCTTTCTTGTCAAGTATTCCCATTACATGATGAATTTGTTGCCACAATGAGCCTTTTGAATCAAAATGTATCAAGATTTGGCATCTCTCCTTGTAAAGGAACATAGAAATGGAGACAATCAAGGCTATGGTGGAAGTAATACCAACAATGAGGAATAGACCCCAAAAGCTAGCAAGGCTAAGACTATCTAAAGAAACTTGGGGAGTGGAGCTTGGATAACTAGTTACATTCCCAAACCATCTCTTTTCAATCTCTTTCATTTTCTCTCCTTCAGTCACTTTTAAGATCGCCCTTGAAACATCATCAACATGACAATAACCTCTGGGAAGACCTATAAGTCACAACAATCAAAACCAAATCAATAAGGGAAGACATAAGTGTATAAAAATTTATACTATAAGAAACAAGAGAGCTTACAAAGCCAAAGCCATCAGTTTTGAACATGGATTCAACCATCTGATACTGTGAATTATACTTTGCTAGTAAGAGCTTCATGTAAAGGGTTTCATCAAATGCAGTAGATATACCACCATTTGAGCTTCCTTTGGACAAAAGTTCATGATATTCTTCTACAGAATCATACGACCTTAGATTTTTCAACTTCATTCCAATTAAAATTTGGGAGACAAAACTATCTTTTTGGTATCCTACATACTCCCCATTAGTAATAAGCTGGTTGACATATGTAAAAGTTGGTTGCAACTTTTGAACTGTTAAAAGAGACGTCAAGCTTGCAGTATAGCTTTGTGTGAGTATGAGCACCATGAAAGCCCATATGATCACCACAAATCTGGAACGATTACTTGATATTGACTCCCCTACAATTTACATTTTGAAGGTTTTAGGAAAGAACATAATTGCATTGATATTATACACATCACTTGACAATCAACAACTAATCAAGAGAACTAATTCAACAATAAGGTTATTGACATTAATCAATTACAATTATTAATAGAACTAGCATACTTCAACATGTTTCACATAGTTGATCTAACTCTTCAAAAAAGTAGGCAATTTGTTGAAGGTGAGAAAACAATATTCCAAACAAAAGACTTTATCACAAAACAAACCATCAAAAAGCAAAAACTTAACCTTCCATAACCATCAGAGTCAATCCCAAAACTAAACCCATAAGTTTAAATACAACAAGTTCAAGCGTATGTAAAAGCCACAACCAGCAAACAAATCATTGAAGAGTTCAATTAAAAAATCAACATAGTCATAAGAAATAGTTGAAGCTTTTGAATGATAAGGCCATCATTGTCTATGCTTTTGATAGGATTCCTTTTATAAGGTTTCTTATCTATTTGGTAATGGCAAAATTATTTTCTATAAGGTATTTTATTTCAAAAATGTTTTAAAAAATGTTGAAACTTTAGAAAAATCAAGAAATTGTGAAATGTATTCAAGATGTTCTCTAACTTAGTAGCTTTTAATTGGATTTATTATATGATATTGAGTATTCAAAGTAGCCATAGAATTAAAATATCATTTATTGACCTAACATGGTCTTGAAATTAGACTTATTATAGACTAAAGGAAGCCTGTCCAAATTTTAAATTATGTTATAATCTAGCAAGGGAAAATCTATAAAATGAATTTGCACATAACTTGGAAGGAAAATTAATCATGTTATTCATTTTGATTAAGACTAATTATTATGCCACTCATCATATAAGTACAGTTACATCTATGCTTTAGGATAAATGAACCAAAAGAATTAAGACAAAGTGTTATGACTTGGATTAGGCCCCTTCTGTTATTTAGGCCTTAGAAAAAAAATGGAATGGCAAAAATTATCCTAAAGAAAACCTAATAGGTGGTCATACTACTACAATATATGAATACAAAAGGTGTTTAAATTGTCCCTGGAAACCCAAGAGAAAAGAGAAGGTGGCCATGTCCACCTCAAACACAAGATAATGGGTGGCCAAATTTCCATCTCAAAGTAAAGAATCATTGCATGGTCGTTATAGGAAAAGAGATATAGGAGACTCACAATCTAACCACAATCTACCTATGTTGAATATGACCTATAAGGGTCTCAGGTCATAAAGGCTCCATAAAAGAGATAATGGATAATTACGAACTAGCCAAGGGCCTCTACCTATGCTAGAGACAACTAGAATATTTGTCTCTAGTCATAAAGGCTTCATAAAATATAAAAGGTGTCCATGCCCCCAGAAAGAGTGAAGGGACAGACTAACCTTGGGAAACCTTAGCTTGAACGTTTCCTCCCCTTCCCATGTTGGTCATTCCATGGTCTTGGAGATTGATTTGTCACAATATATATGTTGTTGTGAAATAGTTGATAATGTTCCTAAAAAATCAATCACACAAGGATCCCCATATAATTTAACAAACAACTATCAATAAAGGCGGTGACTTGAAGGAGTGGATTGCCACTTTTCTTTTTCTTTTATTTTTAATACTCACACAACCTAAGACCATGATATTCTAGGTCACCTTGGTTTGCCATTGGACCAAGGTGTCTTAACATGACTATCATCTTGCTAAGTTTAGTAAATATAATTTCAAAAATGCTTTTGAACTAGTAAGCAAGTTTTATGTGTACAAGAAAATAAGATATCTAAAGTAAATCTTAAACAAAAAAATAACTTTCTAGTTCTTGAGTTAACTTTTGAATTAAATTTTTAAACCTTCTAACATAGCATTAGAACTAAGTTGATTTTGCTTTGTTCTATGCAAACTTGAGCCTTAATGTACAAGATAATGTGTGAATGATAGGAGTCCCACACTAAAAAATAACATCATTAAGGTAAAATTTAAATAAATAAATAAATATTATTCTCTAACCTTTGAGCCAATTTTTAGCTTAGGCCTTTTGATACTTTATAACCATTTGATTAATACAAAAGAGTCAAAATTCTATACATTCTATTTCTACAAAAGAAGTTTTTAGAGCTAACTTAGTCCTACAAGCTCTTGAAGGAAGTATATGTACATAAAGAAATAGGAGATCTTTAAATGAAATTCAACTAAGAGGGAAGGAGAACAAGGAATAAAGGCTAAGTTTGATTATCATTTGAACGATATTAGGTTTGAAGTTAATGGTTAATCAAAGGAATTCTTTAGTGGAATTATGTTTATGATCTTTTTAACCAATTTTTTTTTTTTGGGTAAAAATGTAACTTTGTATTAATAAAAAGTAGTGTACAAAAGTATAAGAGCATATCTCAACATTTCTCTATAAGGATTTTATATTTTGAAATAAAAAAACTCTCCCTTATATAATTTTTCTTATTTTGGCCAATATGATTAAAATGTGAACTATTAAATTGTACTAAAAATATTTTATTTATGATTGTAGTCAATTTGCATATCAAGTTAATCAGAATATTTTCAAAATAACAATTTGGCTCACCCACTCTTTACCATTATGTAAGAAAAAGCAAAGTATGATGAAAGGAAACGTACGATGTGCAAAAACCATTGTCGAGAAGGCATACCATAAGCTTGTCCCAATCTGGTGCCAGGGAGGCCCACGAAAATCATCATTTATTCGGTGTTCCAAAAGCCATACGACAAAGCCTATGAAGACAAAGAAACACCCACTTGTCATCCAAAGTTCCCATGTTAAAGGCTTCAAGAACACCCATGCATTTTCCCTTCTATCAACCACTGGCACCACCATTGACACTCCAGATTCCGTATAGGGCAATGTGAAGTCCACAATGTTAGACCTATTCGCTATGATCGTTACATCTCCTACCACAGCGTCAAATTTCTGTCAACAAGGTCATATAAAAAAGTATAAGACTTTTGATAAGTTGTTCGAGAGCATAATCAAGCTCTAACGTGTTTTTTTTTTTTTGGTTCTTGTTTCTAGATGGTATATTAGTTTTTAAAAGTGGCAGAAAATTTTTACTGACCTGAAGAAATACTTGGTAGACCAATTCGTTATGAGTACCACCCGATGTACCGTCAGGCTTTGTGAAGGGAATGAACTCGTAGCTAACAGTGTATGGCAATGTTTCCATTACAGCATTGAAGACGTCGATGCAGTACCCCGTGACATTTGTTCTCTTAGTGACGTTAACAAATTCACGAAAGCCATTCTTCACTGGGACACCTATTCGCAGTTTCATCCCATTTGTTGGAATCCGCGAACCTTTTGGGACAGAACTAGAGTCACCGGGCCATATAATGGGTCCTAGGTTGTTCTTGGAAGTGGAATATGTGCTTGTGTTCTTTGAATTCAATTCCCTAACGAGTCCAATTTCTGAAGTCCAAAATGCGACCACTCTTTCTCCATTACCATTCACATTAATTATCTCAAAACTTGTTGATTGTAGTTGCCCGTTAACAAGACTGAACTCTCCAGCAAGGCCTGTAAATCTAGTACCTAATAATGCTTCTCGAAGTCTAGGACCATTTAAAGATACCCCAATATTATCAAGATCAGTTAAGCTGCTTGAAGCATCTTTCTCTTCAAAGCCAAGATTTTTTGTCCTAGCTTCCTCGACTGCCTTAGCCAATGCTAAAGTAGCATCATAAGCCCTTAAACCGACAACATCTAATTTGGCATCGATGAAGTTTGGGTTATATTGTCGGAATTTCCTTTTCCATCGAGCTGTAAAATCTTTGAGTGCTTTTGTCTTTGGCACATAAGTCTTTATACCTAATACCCCGTGCAATGAGTCCACAATGGAAGGATCTAACGAACCCAATGAATTCGCTAGTCCGCTAGTAATGATCCAAACATAACCTTCACTCATCATTCCAAGCTCTTTCGCCATGCCGAAAAGCCGAGAACCAAGATTGCGTGGCATTTGAACAATGAAGACTCTTGTTTGCATTGTCATTAACTTGTAAAGTTCTTGACCAAGTTGGTCATTTGTGGCCGATGGAGGAATGACACTCCGATAAGGAACACTAGCATCAACCTCATGTAAGGCGTCGAACAAGAAAGGAATCATACCTCGTCCGTAACAATTGTCTATATAGATTGGCACGACTTCTCTCCATCCAAAGGCTTGAATAATCGCACTTACAGCTTTCACCTCGGATGAGTCATTCTGTGCAACTTGATAAAAGTACGGACTTTCAAGTGAAGTAAGGGAAGGGCATGTTGCTGAAAATGATATAATGGGCACCTGCGCTTTCTTCCCTAAGTTGATGACAAAGCTTTCTTGCATCGAGCTTTGTGGCCCAATTATGGCTTCCGTTCTTGCATTTTTTATCAGATCGAGAGCTGTGTTTCGAAAAGAAAGAGAAATCTGATTAAATGACTAATCAAATTCAAAATGGTCATCATGCATTTACAAGTCATGATAACAATCCCTTAATATGATTAAAGTCAAGCTATTATTTTCTCTTCAGCATAATAATCCGTTAATTTCGATTCCATAACATAAAAATGAATACATTTTTACATCCATTCCCCATAAGCTCAACACCAATTGTCTTAGTTAGGCTATTTTTCTGAAAGAAATTAAAAGAAATATTTTTTTTTTTTTGGCAATTGTTTCGAAAACGTTGAGATAAAAGTGATTGTATCTACCAAAAATATTCAATTAAAAGTAAACTACCTATTTTGAACCTAAATCCCAAAAAATCTTAGAATTAATTTATAATAAAATTTGTTGTCTAAGAAGACAACCAACAGGAGCAAATCTTGTTTATGAACAATGACATATGCACTTCTATAACACCTCCGTAATCATAACCCTCATTTTCTGAAACTTTTGTGACGTACACCAATAGTTAACCTTGAAAATTCCTAGAAATTTTCTGTGTATGGTTTTCCTCCGTACCTTTATGTAAAAAAACTACTAGGTGAAATAAACACTACCTATATCTAATTTGAGTTCATTTGTGGTATCCCTAAATTGATGGCTTAAATCATATGATTGAGGTTCATATCTGAATAAGGGTACTAGTTTTGTCAAATTTTTTGATTTTGTCATTAATGTTGAATTTTTTCTGTTAGATTAGTTCAAAGTGACCCAAACAAAAACAAAAAAAAAAAAAAAGGACGGGGATCTTTTCAAAATGAAAATGTTAATTTGGTCAAATTGAGCCCATTTAATCTGAATTACGGATTCCACTTAAGCAATTAATGTTTCAACTTTCTCATATCATGAGCGAAACTAAATAATGCACGACCTGCTCTATGGCTTTTAAATTTTTTTTTATTTGGGAGTTTATTTAAGAGTTGAGCAGTTAAATTATCATTATGTAATCTTAATTTGTGTCTACAAGATTTGGCTAGTATCATACTGTTGGAGTGATATTTATGGTAACATTGAAGGCTCGAGTTGTTTTTTGAAAAATAAATAGCTTAGCTCAAGGCATGTAAATGAAGCATTTCATTTATTATGAAACTAATTTTCAATAGGGTGAAAGGAATGGTCAAAGTAATTTAGTGACTTTCATAATAATCTAGTTGAGTTCATCTAAATCACTAAATTAAATAATTTAAGATGATTACCAATTGGATAATTTAAATACTAGAAAATAATCAAAAATCATGTTACTGCAAAATAAGTTCTATTAATTATTATCTGGGCATCTTTCACAGGAATTAAATTCTTTCCACTCAATATTTTTAATATTTACTTTACCTAATTTGTGAAAGTTGCTTGCATATTACTATTGCATTATAAGAGAAAATAATATTAATGGTTGAATGAAGAAAATATTCATACATTGAATGTGATGATTTGGGTGGGGAGAAGAATAGTTTTGTGCATAATTTGGTCTTATCTCACTGTGCTAAATATCACCACGCAACAAAATTTAAATTAGATATAATTTAAGAAGAATTTGATCGACATACAAAAGTGTGTTTCGATATAGAATTAGAATTGTTTTTGTATAGTAGGCAAATGCAATACTATTCAGACTCCTCTTTTGTGGTGTTGGGAACTTCGACTACCATACTTTGGTTAAGGGTTCAACACCCCTCACCCCCTTCTATGGTGGAATCAAATGCTTTAAGCTTCTTTCCTTCAAAGAATACTATGGAATCACAAAACAATTAAATCTTTGTATGATTCCATTCTGTTTTCTGGTGGTAAACTTTTAACAATGCAAACAACAACACTTGCAATTGCTTCATCTATTAATTCATTGTTACAAAATGAAAGCAAGAAGATATTAGAGAAAGCAAACAAAAAAATGAAGCTATCTACTATAGAAAAAAGGCGAATAAAAGAGAAAGAAGAACCTGCTGAAGCTGCTCCAACGATATCCCTTTTGGAATCCCTGGTGTAAAGAATCAACCTTGTTTTATAGTAATCATGAAAGGCATAGAAATCTGAAAGAACCATGTTGATGCAACTCAATCCCATCTTCCCATTCAACGTATCTAAGTTCAGAATGACACCCACATTAACTAGGATTGTTGTGTTTTTTGCCTCTACCAAAAGGATCCATTCCGAAAGAGTAATAAAGAGGAAAATAGAAAGACTAAATCTGGCAGTGATCTTCATGATTATGGATGTCTTGAAAGCTTTAATGGTCTCAAGTCACAACAGCTCTTATTTATAAGATGAGTGTGATAGTATTAAGAGAGAAAGGACTTGGAAAGTAAGAATGTTTACACTACAAGGTGAAAAATAAAATAACTGCTAAAATATTTTCAATTGTAGGTAAAGAAATAAAAGACTAGCAAAACATTGTACACTAGAATGAGAATGTTATAATGACAAGGTTTAAAGGGCCATGCATTGACTAGAAAGATGAAAGTAAATTGACAGCAACATATATGTAAAATATGATTTCAAAAACAAAGGTTTGGTTCACAAATTCCTTTCAAAATGGAAGAAACAAGCATTAATTTTACATAGGAAGTAAGTCAATTCATAAAAATAACCATGCATAAAAATGAAGACCTAGTATCCATAATGAAAGATCAGCTAAATTGGATGATAGGATGATGAACAACAAAAACATCAGAGGATAATCTAAACAACACACAAGTAAATATGTTGCATGCTTTACTTGCTTAGCTACCAAAACTCAGGGGCACTGAACAAATAGTCAAACCATCAAATTCAATGGCCGGCACAAGACAACTTAGTCATATAGCCTATAACCCTTCTATCACGGCACCTTTCACAAAATACAAATCTAGAAACATCTCTACCTCTCTTGATAACTTGGAGAGGAAGTTGATTTCCTCTATTTTTCATCAATGATTATACAATCCATCAATCCTTTTCCAAGCCTTCAATCCAATTTCTGTGAAATTAAGAGGAAGGATCTCCAATGCTAATGACCTCTCTACTGACTTTTCAAAACTTTGAAAACCATGGTTAGGCTACAAGATAAAAGAAACTAGTTGCTAAAATATTTTTAGTTGTGGTTAGAGAAATAAAAGACTACCAAGATACTATACACTAGAAGGAGAATGCTAAATGGCTTGGTTTATAAGGACATTCACCAGCCAAAAAAGATAAAAGTAACACAACAACAACATATATGTGAAATATAATTCCTAAAGGTAAGTTTTGGTTAAAAAATTCATCTTAAGATAGAAGAAACATGTACTAATGTTACTTTAGGAAATATGACAATTCATAGAAGATAGCCATGCATCCAAATGAAGACCTAGTATCCATAATGAAAGATCAATTGAATCAAATGATAAGATGATGAACAATGGCAACATTAGAGGACCATATAAACAACACCTAAGAAAATATGTTGTATGCTATACTTGCTTGCTACCAAAACTCAAGGGCATTAAATAGATCGTCAAACCAACAAATCCAACGGCTAGCATAAGCCAACTTAGTCATAAAGCTTGTAACCCTTTTATTACACCACCATTCACAAAATACAAGTATGGAAGCATTTTTACCTTTTCAAATGACTTGAAAAGGAAGCTAATCTCCTTTATTTTTCTTTAGCAATTATATAGTCCATCAATCCCCCTCTGAGCCTTCAATCTAGTTTCCATGAAATTTATAGGAGAGACATCTAATGCTCTCACTATCAAAGAAATAGCCTTTCCACTGACCCTTCAAAACTTGCATGAAGACCATGGTTAGGCTACAAGATGAAAGAAACTAGATACTAAAATATTTTCAATTATAGTTAGAGAAATAAAAGATTAGCAAAATATCATACATTAGAAGGCAAATGCTACAACAACATGTTCTATAGGGACATTCGTTGGCCAAAAAAGATGAAAGTAAAATGACAACAACATATATGTAAAACATGAGTTTGAAAATTCGGGTTTGGTTCATATATTCCTTTATGGAAGAAACAAGCATTAATGTTACCTAGGGAGATAAGACAATTCATAAAAAATAACCATGCATTAAAACGAAAACCTATATCCATAATGAAAAATTAGCTTAATTGAACAATGAGTTGATGAACAACACAATGTTGGAAGACCATCTAAACAATGCCTAAGAAGAGATGTTGCATGCTCTACTCATTCCTTTCCCCAAAGGCAAAGGCACTGAACATATTTTCAAACCATCCAATTCAATGGCCAACACCAGCCAGCTTAGTCAACAAGCCTATAAATCCTTTATCACATCACCATTCACAAGATACAAATGTGGAAGCATCTGCCTCTCCATCAATCCTTCTATGAGCCTTTAATTTAATTTTCATGAAATTTAGAGAAAGGATCTCAAATGATATCCCTATTAAAGAAATAGCTTCTCTATTGACTCTTTAAAACTTAGTGAAAACCATGGTTAGACTACAAAATAAAAGAAACTAGTTGTTAAAATATTTTCAATTGTGGTTAGAAAAATAAAAGAGTACCAAGATATTGTATAGTAGGAGGAAAGTTGCTACAATGACATGGTTTATAAGGACATTCATTAGCCAAAAAAGATGGAAGTAGAATGACAACAACATACATGTAAAATATAATTTCTAAAGGTAAGGTTTGGTTCAAAAATTCATCTCAAGCTAAAAGAAACAAGTATTAATGTTACTTTGGGAAATAAGACAATTCATAGGAGATAGCCATGCATCCAAATGAAAAACTAATACCATAATGAAAGATCAGCTAAATCATATGATAAGATGATGAACAATGGAAACTTCAAAGGACCATCTAAAAGACACCCAAGAAAATATGTTGCATGCTCTGCTCGCTTGCCTACCAAAACTTAAGGCTATTAAATAGATCATCAAATGATCAAACCTAATGGCTAGCACCAGCCAACTTAGTTATAAAGCCTGTAATCCTTCTATCACATCACCATTCACAAACAAACATGGAAGCACCTCTACCTCTCGAAATGACTTGAACAAGAAGTTGATCTCCACTATTTTTCATTAACAATTATATAGTCCATCAAACCTTCTCTAAGCCTTCAATCCAATGTCCATGAAATTCAAAGGAAGAACCGCCAATGCTATCACTATCAAAGAAATAGCCTCTCCACTGACTCTTCAAAACTTGCATAAAGACCATGGTTAAGCTACAAGACGAAAGAAACTAGATGCTAAAAACATTTATAGTTAGAGAAATAAAAGATTAGTGAAATATTATACATTATAAAGCAAATGCTACAACAACATGTTCTATAAGGACATTCATTGGCCAAAAAAGATGAAAGTAAAATGACAACAACATATATGTAAAACATGATTTTGAAAATTGGGGTTTCATTCATAAATTCCTTTCAAGATGGAAGAAACAAGCATTAATGTTACCTTGGGAGATAAGACAATTCATAAAAAATAACGATGCATTAAAACAAAGACATAATATCCATAATGAAAAATTAGCTTAATCAAACAATGAGTTGATGAACAACACAATGTTGGAGGACCATTTAAACAATGCCTAAGTATAGATGTTGCATGCCCTACTCGCTCCCTTACCCAAGGGCAAAGGCACTGAACATACTGTCAAACCATCCAATTCAACGGTCAACACCAACCAACTTAGTCATCAAGCCTCTAAACCTATATCACATCACCATTCACAAAATACAAATGCTGAATCATCTTTGCCTCTCAATCAATCCCTCTCCAAGCCTTTAATTTAATTTTCATGAAATTTAGAGGAAGGATCTCCAATGCTATCCCTATCAAAGAAATGACCTCTCTATTGAATCTTCAAAACTTAGTGAAAACCATGGTTAGACTACAAGATAAAAGAAACTAATTGCTAAAATATTTTCAATTATGGTTAGAGAAATAAAAGACTACCAGGATAGTGTACACTAGAAGGAGAATGCTACAATGACATGGTTTATAAGGACATTCATTGGCCAAAAAAGAAAAAAGTAAAACGACAGCAACATATATGTAAAATATAATTTCTAAAGATGATATTTAGTTCACAAATTCATTTCAAGATAGAAGAAACAAGTTTTAATGTTACCCTAGGAAATAAGACAATTCATAGAAGATAACCATTCATTCAAATGAAAACCTTGTATCAATAATTAAAGATCAGTTGAATCAAATGATAAGATGATGAACAATGACAACATCAAAGGACCATCTAAACAACATCCAAGAAAATATGTTGCATGCTCTGCTTGCTTGCTTCCTACCAAAATTCAAGGGCATTAAACATATCATCAAACCATCAAATACAATGGCTAGCACCAGTCAACTTAGTCATAAAGCATGTAACCCTTTCGTCACATCACCATTCACTAGATACAAACATGGAAGAACCTCTGCATCCCAAAAATTTCTAATGAAGGATCATCTAATGCTCTTAATATCAAACAAATAGCCTCTCTATTGTATTGGGATATTCATTATGTTTTTGGTGATGAGCTACAGGTTACCATCTGCCTATCTATGATATTTTTGGTATTTATGTCAGGTGTGAGCAAGCATATTTATAGCGTCCAGCCCACGTCTCGCACCAACAAAGTATGGTGGGAACAAAACTAACAAATTAAACGCTGAGAAAACAAAAGCAAAGGATGGAGAGGTATGCCAAAAGTAGGGACAAAACAAGGAACCCAAAAGTCGCGACAAATGCAAAGAACCCAAAAGTCGCGACAATGCAAAGAACCCAAAAGTCTTACGTTGTAATTAACTAGTGGGTCCCTGACAATGGAGTTGCAAGAGCAAAAGCCTCCGCAGGCAAGAGTCTCTCGTGGGTCTAGTTCATTGTAGATTGTCCTTTCTCTCATGGGTCCAGTTTTCGCTCTCAATTAGTGTCAAAAAGGAAAGGCCAGAAATCTGTTTGCGCTCTCTCTATCTGGTTCATTGCAGATTTTTCTGTTTTCTTTCTACCAATCACCAGCTTCATTGATAAGATTATTCATACTGGTAGCTTTGTTTAAAAACTCTTACGTCTGGTTGTTAGTATCCTTTCAGGAGTTTCTCATATATCCTCTCCGCATTTATTTGCTAAATATCTCAGAGGATTTGTAGACATTTAAATACTTGCTTCATTGTGTTTTTCAAGGGATTACGATCTGTGTAAACTTTGGTTGGAAAATTAAAAAGGTAGCCTTGAGCAGTTTGATAAATGAGGTGGGTTAGGCAGAGAGCCTGATCACTTAAATCTGGTGTGCTTGCCATTTTGCGGCTTGCAATTTTTATATCTACTATCTTACTGTATGCGGAAATCTTTGTGCATTCTGCACTTTCTGATTTTTGAGATGTTTTGTGTAAATTTTGCAATGATTCGGCTCTTGCATTATTACTGGTTCTACACTGATCTAGCTTCATTTCACTTGACCTTGAGTTAACCGTGAGCAGCACATTGAATTTATATTGGACTTTAGAAATTCTATTCAGGAAATATTATACCTATTTTGTTGTATAATTTTTCATATTAGATCTCACGTACAATCATATTTTTCATTATCACAATACTGTAGTGTTTGCCCTCAGGCAGAAATTTAGTTAGACTTATATAGTGCATACTCATCATGAAACTTAGAAAATATAATTCACTCCCCTCTTAGGTTCCCTCTAGAACCTTACATACTAACTCTCCAAAAACTTACCACTAATTGCCACATAATTTTGTAGAAGTTGCGTAAGACTCCTTTTGAAACTATTTAATAGACTCTTGAATCGGACCTCTTTTTTTTTTCCTTTTTTTTTTTGGCTATAAATCTGTAAGAGTTGGGCGTTATGAATGTAAGAAGAAATCAATAAGTAGTTAACTAAGTTTGCTAAATTCTCTAGCTATTTCAATTCTCAAATTTTTCTCATAAACTATTGTACAAGTGTTTTTCCATAGGAAGTATTATTTCTCGGAGATTGGATGGAACTTTTGGTAACACCGGCATCGTGTTAGCACAACCCAAGTCTAGTTGTTTCTTTGTACTATGGACAAGCCTTCGCTCACCTTCGACCGAATAAAAGTCATGGCGCAGTTGTCAAAGATGCTCTTTTCATCTTGATGGTCTTGGCTGGCCAAGTCATAGATGGGTGGTCCGCGAATTGCTTATCAAGCTAGGCCAGAGCAGACTATGAAAGAAGAAAATCTTAATCTCGTTTTCCATTCTTCTCTACTTTTCTTCCTTAGAAGAATGTGACCATCCAACATAGCTTCCGTAGGGAAGCAGCTACAAAGAAAACTATTTTGCCGGTGCTATGCAAACGATTGACTGAAGACAAACATCTTCTTAGCAAGTTGGAGTTTAAAGACACCAAACAATGTCTTTAAAAATCATTGTTGGGCTCCTTTTGAAACGTAGTAAACATCAAGCTTCTGAATTTAAAAGATGGTCGGCATTACCTTCCAACAGACTCAACAAAATCAAGAACTGAACGTAGAAAGTTTCAGAAACTGATGGGGGCTTTTTCCTTTACGTAAACTGTTACATTGCTGAACGGTCTTTGATACTGAACAAGTAGGAAACTACCATTTACTGTAAGCTTGAAAATAATGGTTTCTATAATTGGCAATTGGGTAGTGGTTCAAAATATGCAACTTGCTTGAATAATATGTTCTATTTGTGTGCTGGTCAAGAGATAAGTAATTTAATAGCTGGCAACTGTCCATCTGAGACTTATGTTTTGGCCCTTTATATCGTTCAATATCCTTTTTACCTAACTAAAAAATGCTCAATTTTTTTTTTTTTAATATTTGGGTGCCGATGATCATACAAAGATGAAAATCAAGAGTATTTGTCATCAAATGGAAATAAAAGCTGGTTGCATTTTTTTATCAAATTTAAATTTTAAATTTTAAATTCTTCTTTTCGGTTGTATAAATCACTCTAGAGATTATGTACATGTACACTTTCTTCTGCCTTTTTCTTTACTATCAAAGAACACGGTTTCTGCACCTCTTTCACCCTTCCTTGTTCTTCACTCCAAAGGAGTTAAGGTTCACTCCCCACTGCGTGTAAATGAATCCGCCTTAGTTCAAACTTCCCAGTTTTGGGAAACAAAGTCAAAGAAATGAAGTTTCACGCCCAGTTTCCTACCAATCTGTCATTTTCTTCGTGAACATTCCCAGCTATCTAGTTCTTGGCAATTAGCGAGAACCCATGCCATCCAACAGCTCCCCATGGCTTTCTCTATCGCAACGGTTACCACGATCTCAGGACTCCTTCCACTCATCTCTTTTGTTCTCATCCTTCACCATGGAGCTGAATCCGCCATTACAAAAGAAGTTATAAACATAGGTGCCATCCTTGATGTTGGTTCCAGAAGGGGTAAAGAAGAGAAAACGGGCATGGAAATCGCGGTTCAGAACTTCAACAAAATCTCAAAGACTCGCGAACTCTCTCTCCACATCCGGCAACCTCAGAGAAATACTTCTGTAGGTTAGTAGTCTCTAACTGTTGCAGATTCTAGTACTTCTCTAACCTGAAAATATTAGTACATGTGACCAGATGAATATACGAATTCTGATGGCAGCTAAAGAGCTGATTGAAGAGAATAACGTCACGGTGATTATTGGCACGCACACATGGCCGGAAGCAGCGCTGGTAGCGGATGTTGGAAAGCAATATCAAGTTCCGATTGTTTCATTTGCAGCACCCGCCATTAATCCACCACTGATGCCAGTTCGCTGGTCATTCTTAATACAAATGGCTAAAAATGGTTCTGGAGAAACAAAATGCATTGCCGATATTGTTCGCGCTTATAATTGGCAAAGGGTCGTAGTGATTTATGAAGATGGCGTATACGGCGGTGATTCCGGGAAGTTAGAACTTTTATTCGAGGCTCTCCGAAATGTTGGTTCGGAGATTGAGTACCGATTGGTTCTTCCACCATTTTCTTTTGAGTCTGATCCGGAAATTATTGAAAGAAATCTTCAAGAAGAGTTGAGTAAGCTGCTGAAAGTACAACCTCGAGTTTTTATCGTTCTTCAATCATCATTAGAGATGGTGACTCATTTGTTCAGAAAGGCTAAGCAAGTGGGACTGTTCGGGAGAGACTCAGCATTGATAGTGGCCGAAAGCATTACGACTTTTCTGGACTCTGCTGACAAGTACGCTATTTCCTCTATGGAAGGTGCACTGGGAATCAAGACTTACTATTCAGAGACCAGCAACTATAAAACTTTTTATTCCCAATTCCGGAAGAAGTTCAGAACTGAATATCCCGATGAAGATCATTCTGAGCCTGGAATTTATGCTCTGCGAGCATATGATAGCGTTGGAACCGTAATACAAGCCATTGAGACCATGGCTAGTAACGCCACCAGCCCAAGGATGTTGCGAGATCAAATCTTATCAAGTAATTTCTCTGGTTTAAGCGGCAAAATAAGTTTCGTAGCAGGCCAGCTCTCAGAAATTCGCGTCTTGAGAATTGTAAATGTGGTCGGGAAGAGATTCAAAGAATTGGACTTCTGGATACCAGATTTTGGATTTGCAGAAACCCCCGACATAGAAGAAGCCAAAAGGAGAAACGGAAATAATTATCTTTCTGATACAGCAACGGGTTTGGCAGGTCCCGTAACTTGGCCTGGGAACTCACACCGTACTCCGAAAGGTTGGGACATGCCCACGGATGCGAAGCCACTGAGGATTGGAGTTCCAGGGAGAACAACTAACGAGAATTTTGTAAAGGTGAACTATGAAGAGGAACCGGGTCATAACAAGTACGAAGGTTTCTGCATCCAAATTTTCGACGAGGTGCTAACCCTTTTAGGTTATCATCTGCCTTATGAATTCGAGCCCCTCAATGGCACGTATGATGATCTGGTTAAACATGTCTATAACCAGGTAATCAGTCCACACCACAGCTTCTATTTTATTTAAAGCCCTTTTGAATAATCACCTGTTGTGTGAATGCAAACTTCAAATTACTCTGCTGATTGATTACGTTTTCTGTAACAACTTTATAAAACCGATTTGAAACGCTTAAGAAAATACTCCGAATTTTTAAAACCGTTTCTGAAGCATAAAATTAATGGTAGACCAGGAAGTCTTGCGTTCACTCTCTTGGCGGCTTTTGCAAAATAGTTAAGTATATTAACTGCGCGTGCTATGCATGTTAACGAGATAGGGATCTCTCGCTAAAATACGCCAAGCTCTGCATACAGACTTGAACGGAACAAGAGATGATATGGGTAGCCCCGAAAAAATATCATAGAGGACTTCGCGTGGAAGGTTTTCCAGTCCACTGGTTGCTTGTTCTTCAAGCTTTCTTCTCTTTCGTTGAACCCCTTTCGCAAAGGAAACTGCAGATGAAAATAGTAGAGTTGGTCTGAACAACATTAATATAGTCAAAGGGACGAAACGGCAAATACAAAAAGAAAAGAAAATTAAAAAAACAAAATTGTGTAGCGCAGGAGCCAAAGTTAAATAAAATTCTTTTGGAAAGGTATGTTTTCCGTTTCATTGAGGAAATAGGGGCATATCAAGTTGCATGTGAACGAGAGGTGGCCCTATGGACAGTGACTCCCAGTATCTGAAGTCCTCTATTTTGGTGAAGGGCGTACATAGTAAACGCAGTCCTTTTTCTCCCTTTAATCAAAACCAAATTTGCTTGTCATCATCCAGCCGGCTCGCTCTTAAATTTTTCTGATGGTGCTCCCAAAAATATCGTATGTTAGCAAGAGATCCCGATCTCTAATACATTTTTAGTTATCAAGACTTTTCTCTTTGCTTATTAACTGCTCGATCCATTTAAGAGAGATAGAGAAGCCTCCTGGTGGGGCAATCTAGGGCTGGAGACAAAGAAGTCCCGGGGAGAAGCAACGAATCTTTAGCTGATTTTTGTGTTTTTTTTCTTTTTTTTCTTTTTTTTTTTTTTTTTTTGGCCTTCCCTTGGGTGTGTTGTTTTTATTTGTTTCTGACAAAGATGTTTGCTTTCTCATGTGGATAAAAACACAACGGAAGTCTTATGATGCTGTCATTGGCGACATCACCTTACTGGCCGACCGAATGCAATATGTTGATTTCACTATGCCGTACACGGAGTCAGGCTTGGCGATGGTAGTTACAGCAAAAGATGAAAGCTCGGCTCTGATGTTTCTGAGGCCCTTCACAGTGGGAATGTGGGGGGCGAGTGGTGCCATCTTGATGTATACCATGCTCGTAGTTTGGTTCCTGGAGAGCCGATGCAACCCGGAATTTGGTGGCCCTTGGAAGAAACAGATTAGTGCTGCATTGTGGTTCACCTTTTCTTCTCTCTTCTTCGCTCATCGTAAGTATCATTTCCATTACACGAGAACGGTTAAATTCTAAAAGCACTCTTCTGAATCGGACCATTTCTCGCTTGCGACTCGATGTTTCAATTGCAGGGGAAAAAATCCATAGCAACCTCAGCCGTGTGGTGATCGTAATCTGGCTTTTCGTCGTCTTGGTTCTGACCTTCAGCTACACGGCTAGTCTTTCTTCAATGCTGACTGTCCAACAACTGCAACCCAATGTTACGGATATAGAATGGCTGAAGAAGAACAACTTGAAAGTAGGCTGCGATAGTGATTCATTTGTAGGGGAATATCTGGAGAAAGTTATTAAGTTCAATCCAAGGAATATTTTGAAAGTCGCCGGCGAAGACAAATACACAGACGAATTTGCAAGCAAAAATATATCAGCAGCCTTCCTCGAACTCCCATATGAGAAAGTTTTCCTTAATAAGTACTGCAGGGGGTTCGTGGGAAACACGCCGACCGCCAGATTTGGAGGATTGGGCTTTGTGAGTAGCAACTTAAACTTTTCATCGGACGATATGCATCCCGTGAATCTTCAAGTTATAACCAGGATCCCCAGCTTTTTTCCTGTTTTAATTGCCATCTATACGAGTTTCTTTTTGGCACTGTACAATTTCAACATCCCCCTAAGCTGTTTTCTTGTTTTTCTAAGATTTCCTCCCCTTCCTTCCGAAATCTCCTGATCCAAAATCAACACTTCTTTTCTTTACTACGAGGTGTAATGATATAACTTTTTTCTTGCTTTCGATGCAGATATTTCAAAAAGGCTCTTCCATAGCCAAGGATTTTTCTAAGGCCATTCTGACTCTTTCGGAGAATGGCAAACTGAAGGCACTGGAGGACGAATGGCTGACTTCCCCGAACGAGTGTTCAACCAATATCACTTCCGGTGATACCCAACCCCTAAGCCTCCAAAGCTTCTGGGTTCTCTATTTGATATCCTTTGTCACTTCCAGCATTTGTTTTCTACTTTCACTAACTTCGTTAATGAGAGATCGCCAAGCACATGAAGGAAATATAAATCCAAATGATGAAAGTGCTTGGAAGAAGGCCGTTAGACAGGCACGGGATGTCTTCATATTAAAACTCCAGGAACAGTTCAGACTATGGCGAGCACGTTGGATATAAATAGAGACAAATTGGGCGTAAATAATAGTTCTTCCAGCTAGAAATTCTCCAGCACTTCTGACTCTTTAGAGCCTCTCTCCACATCAGCTAATATTGCAATGCTATGCGCTACTGAAGGAAGGAAATGGGAAAACAGAGATTTAACTTTTTTATAGTGAATTGTTATGCATTTATATATATTACGAAATTATATTAGAAATAGTTTAAACAAACATGTATTATTTAGGCTCAAAAATGACCTTTACAAAATTTCCTAGCTCCCTAAATCTTTATTACAATTTATAAGTTTACTTCATTTTTAATATTAACAATGGTTATACTTTGAAACTCTAATCATTAACTCTTCTTCTATTTCTTTCATTTTAAATATGATATATTGTAACTGATAACTTTATTTTTATAGAGTTATTTTAGATATTTTAAGATATAAATAATACAAGTTTTATAAGATAATATTTAAGTTTTGATATATTTATGTAAATTTGTATTATTTATGCAGCAAACTCCAAAAGAGCAAAAGAAAGAAAAAAAAAAAAAAAGCTACGAGAAGGCAACGTGTACAAATCCAAAAGAAGAAAGGAAAAGGACAAAAAAATGATAAGGAAGGAAATAAAAGAAAAGACTAAAAAAAGTGAATTATGAATTGAGTAGGACAAGGACACGTTGTCAAGGAGGAGAATCTTAGCGCACGCGTCCCAAGACAGCATAAAAGGAATGTGATTAGGAGAAAACGTGAAGAGAAGGAGGCGCCGCACAAGAGAGAGAAAAAAAAAGGAAAAAAAGGGAAACCGTGTGTTGCCGCCGGAACCAAAGAAGGAAGAGAAAAAGTGAGAGAAGAAAGAGAAAACCGAAGAAGAAAAAGAGAAATAGAGGAGCGAAAGCTTCATCTACTAGGAATTTTAGAAAGAATTTTTAAAGAGAAGACAGTGTGGTGACAACTTTTCTGTTTTTTCTATTTAAGATGTTTTGCTTAATTTCTACTATTACTTTGGTTTAGTATTTCATTATGTTCTAAACTTCTTTTATTAGAGCGAAGATGTAGCCTAACTATGATGATGTGAATTTTATAAATTTTTATGTTTTGTAAGATATTTTATTTGTGTGAGTTATATATTATTATGCTTAATGCTTTTAAGTGATTAGCCACCACTTGAATGATATGATGTGCATGTTAGAGACTCAAAGGTAATAATATGCAATTGCTTCTTATAATATATAACCATGAATTAAATGTGGATAGACACATACCATGTTATTTGTGTGGCTTTTGGTGATAAGATGATCAAAAGATTTATTGTAAACCATGAATATTCACGGATCCTAATGCATTTGGTTTGTTTCAATTCACATGTAGAGATATAGTGAATTAATGAACTAAATAGGTTTACTATACCTAGACATAGGATAGTAAATAAATTAGGAAGTTCCGTCATCACATAGGTAATATCATTCTTGTAAGCATAAACTATAAAAATTCATATCTAATAGTTATGGTGAAATCGGAAGCTCTAACATGTTTCTCATCTTGATTTTTCTTACTTGGATTCAATTTTAATTAGTCTTGAGTTCTCGTTTTAGAAATTTTAAATTTTAAGACAATACGAACCAGGCAGCTTGGGACACAGTCTGCCTGTGGCATCAGTCGGGCGACTAGCACCCAACCGACCTGCGGTTTCCTTGTGTTGGGCTACCCACTCGGGTGGTGCCTTAATTTTATGTTTAAAGCTGTAAAAAGATAGTAGTTCTATTCTAAAGTCGTTTTTCGTTGCAATGGTGTTTTAAAGAGTTGACCCATATATATCGAATGTCGTCTTATCCGGTACAGGGAGTCTCGGTCTAGATGCTGGTAACCGGCTTGCCTTGTTGCATGCCACTGTAAGGACTCTCCGGCTTGATATAGATGCACATGTTTCCGTGACTTGTCCTATACTGCCCAACCCCCTTCTAAATTGTCCCGGGACGGATTATAATTGTCCCAGAGCGACCTTCAGTTGCCTAACTGAGGGCAAGGAGCGGTTAGCCCAGATCTCTGCTGAGACTAGGCGCCCCACGAATAGCTAAGTCCGTGACAGTGGTATCGGAGCCTAGGCGCCCCACAGAAGTTTTTCACTATATTTTGATTTGCTAGATAAATTTTAGGATTAATTCATCATTAGTACTTAATTAGTTTAGTATTCACTAATCTTCGTGGGACGATACTTTTCTTATCATTATATTACTTGTTCGACATGTTCACTTGCATCTAAATTTCACCGAACAGTAACTTTTAGAGACATGCTTGCTACAGTGTTGCAAAACTCTTACTTTTTATAAAACTTACTTTTTTCCTCCATTATTCATTCCTATTGCCATAGTCTACTTATAGCTAACATTGCCATGCATATGGATTTAGTGAATCTACAATTAAAGAATGAATTTAAAAATGAAAAATAAAATTCTTTGTTATTTGCATCTTAAGCCTAGGCTTGAAATGGCTTGGGTTCGTGACTTGCAAGATCAACCCAACAATTTGTGCAATCCATCTTATATTAGCCCAACAATATTTAAATGTTAATATATGGCATTAATATTACATTTTATGCAAATATTACATCAATTAAGGAATTGATATTTCTTTTAGCAAATATTTCTACTACAAAAAATCATTTTCAAATGCCTTTTTCCTTGTGTCGTCATTAGAATTTTTTTTTTTTTTATGACAAAACTCTCATTTGAAAAACTTTCATAAATGAAAAATATTTCATGATCAAGTTTGACATGGAATTGTACAATGTATTATACATTTTGATAGGACATATTCATGCACATATGGAAAGTAGAACATAGTTTGTGCTTTTGCCAGCATAAAAGAGAGATAAGGAAGGTATGTCATATGTGTGTGTGTGTGTATATATATATATTTATATTACTCATTTTGGCATCATGGGAATACAAGAAATTGATACTTGAAATGCTCCAAGCTCCTCCTCAAAACGATGCCAACCAACCACAAACAAGTAATAAAATAACAGAACATATAGAATATACTAGCTTATGTTGAAGCAAATAAAGATAATATTATTAAAGGATATTCTATCAAGCACATACTAAGTATGCCATACAAACGTATTTGTCACATGTCATGTATCCTCCTCAAATTAACTTGTTGATGTTCTCATAAAGGTGTTGCCAAAGCAATCTTTTCTGGATATTTGAGGTAAACTTGGACTAACTACTCCAAGTTTGAGGGGGAATCTTGAAAAATATGTTCAGCCGAAGCCTCTCATGAGCGGTAAAGGAGGAAAGCCAAAGGGAAGGAGCCGAAGAATTTTTCAAATTGTAGACTCTTTTCCATCCTCCCAATATAGCTGTATTCGTCTCCCTTTCTCTTTTTTGCGTCCTTGTAATTAATACTGAAACTGCGTAGGCCCTTGCATGTACATTTGTTTTTGTTGTTGGAAATACACAAATTCTTCTTGGCACACTTTGTGTCTCATTTTCCATTATGGCTGCACAGGACTTTGAAGGAAAGAAAGAATTCTTGACACCCGTTATGAAAGCTTCAGAAATCAATTACTGCTTTTCTCGCATCGAAACAGTAGTCGTACGTTGAACTTTTCGGGTCGGGCAGGAAGTTGTTCAGAAACAGCACACGGTCTAAAATTCGAGGGGAAGAGAAGCTGGCGGTATGGCGTTGACAAAGACAAAACGCTGGCCGCCTAAGACCCCAACAGGCTTGAGAAGAAAACTTGAAAAACAAGCAATTGAAAATATTTTGGAAAATGACAATATAGCCTTCCAACTTCCACTAATTTTAAATTTCTAATTCTTCTTAACCATCTAAATTGGCGTTTGGATTTTTTACCACTATTCCCGTTTAATGGGAAGAAAAGTCAACTTAACGGGGGACAAAGTAGTCAAGATACCAGATTCCAAACTGATATTAAAAATAAATAAATAAAAACCCTCATTAACTTTTTTTTTAAAATATATATTTGCGTCCTCTACGAGGATGCACATGTGAGATGCTTGCGGAGTTGTCGGATCTCATACCTACGCATCGTCAAATCCCACTCAGCGTTGTTCGGAGAGCTTGGTTGCTCTTCCCTGCGCTAATCTTTTGTCTTCGTACCGTTCCTTGTGCAGCTGAAGCCAACAGTGACGAAGTCGTAGGTGTAGTCCCAAGTATGATATTCTAAGAGTGCATGAGTTAAAATTTTAAAACAATAAATAATTAAACAAACATACAACATTAAAATGCACATGTGTCTTATCTGTCCTTTGATTTGGAGGGCGTACGATGAACCTTTGTTTCAATCAGCCTAGCCCAAAACCCATTTAGACCTCGGCTTAGCCTATTACAACACCAATCCAGCCCAACTCCGCTTGATGCTCCAATCAAGTTTTGGTCCAATCTAATTTGATCCTAAACTTGATCCAACCTAATCCAAATTCGTTTTGATCCCGTTCATTTGATTTTTAATCTTATACCTCTCATAAATAGAAAAAGGTTGTGCAACCTTTAGTCACAATTGCCCTTTCTGATGAAACAAAGTTTTATTCTCGTGTTTCTTATGTGAAGGATTTGCACCTATCTAATAATTAAAGATGAAATCCTACCCAACTCTTTCTCTCTCTTTCTCTCTCTTTCTCTTTCTCTTTCTCGTACTTATTTTGTGTTTTTTATACTTTATTGTTTTGTTTTTCCTTCCTTCCTTATATGGTTAGGATTAGCACTGATTAGAATGCATGCTTTGTCATGTCCAGGGAAATAAAGACTTATGATGCTGCCATTGGCAACATAACTATACTAGCCGGCCGGTTGCGATACGTGGATTTTACTCTTCTATTTACCCAGTCAGGCTTGGGAATAATAATTCCGGTGAAACCTCAAAGGTCACCATTAACCTTTACCAGGCCTTTCACCTGGGGAATATGGCTGGTGACTGGTGTCATCCTGATGTACACGATGATCATTGTTTGGTTCCTAGAGCGACAAGCCAATCGAGATTTTGGTGGTCCATGGAAGAATCAGATTAGCCGCGCACTTTGGTTCACATTCTCCTCTTCGCTCATAGTAAGTGTCTATAGATATCAAGCCAATGACATTCTATTATGCTTTGAAGAAGCTAAATATGGGCAGCAATCAGTCCAATATTGCTTAACGGCAATCTGAAAGTGTTGCACTATGACATAAATGATCTTTTGCCTAATATAATTCACCTGCAGTCTCCTTTTCAAAATTTCTTCGAATCTGTCTAAGTGAATGCTAGATCCATTCTTTGAACCGTAAAGAGCAGCTTTAAATTGGCCAACATATCCCAACCAGCGCCAGAAAAACCTGCGGTGGAAAAATAAGTAGCTAAAAAGGGATATCAACACGGCAAAAGGTTACCCTAAAAAGCGTGAGTTTCGTTTTCTGGAAACAGTACTGGTTTAGATGTTGTGAGAATGCTTCTAAATAGAATAAAAATTCCTTTACTTAAGTTGAAAGCACTAATAACACATGGTTTCATGTTGCAGGGAAAAGAGTCCACAGCAACTTAAAACGATTGGTTGTGGCACTGTGGCTCTTTGTCGTGTTGATCCTAAACTCAAGCTACACTGCAAGTCTGTCGTCAATGCTCACTGTGCAACAACTGCAACCAGACATAGATATTGAGTGGTTGAAGAGGAATAATGTGAAAGTCGGTTGCAGTTGCAGTGGCAATTCGCACGTACGGAAGTATATGGAAATTGTGCTTGAGTTCAAGTCTGAGAATATCGTGAACGTCCACAGTGAGGGCGACTACGCGAACGAACTAGAAAGCAACAATGTAGCTGCTGCCATCCTTGAACTCCCACATGATAAACTTTTCCCTGATAACTATTGAAAGGGATACACTGGCGTCCCAAGTTCCATCAGATTCGGAGGATTTGACTTTGTGGGTAGTAACTGGAACATTACTTAAAACATTGAGAACCTGCATGACATTTCTGAGTCGTTCCCTCTTCTCCACTGCCACTTCCTCGTACACCCACATCCACAATCAAATCTACCATTAAAATAATTCTTGCAAAAAATAAAGTGCATGACTCCTGGTATAATCATTTTCATGCATTTATGACTATAAAATTAAACTATATGTCTACAAGATAATCCATTAAGCAAAGAAAAATTGTCCCTTTTTTTTTTTTTGATTGGCAAAGTGAGATTTTGATTTCAACTTAGACAAGGGCTATTGACAATTGTCTTTTTTCCTCTTATCACCCTTGGGAAATATTCTTAGAAAGTAAAAAACTTCATCGAAGTACTAGTAAAAGTAAAAGAACTAATGTAATCTTCTTTTTCCTCACTCAGGCCTTCCAAAAAGGCTCCCCATTTGTCAGGGAATTTTCTAAAGCCATTCTACAACTATTACAGAAAGGGGAGTTGAAGTCGCTGGAAGAATGCTGACTCCAGATGAGTGTGCAACAAGCATAACTTCCAGCAAACATGAAAGCTTGAGCCTCCGGAGCTTTTGTCTTTCAGCACCTCTACAATTTGTCTTCTGCAATCGCTTATCCAGTCACTGATAGATCATTGGCGAAATCAAGATACTTACGAAGGAAACTACAACTGATGTTTGGAAGAAGGTGGCTGGACTAGGAAGATACTTGAATATCAAGAATCCACGAACAGCTTCCACTTTGGCTGACAAAGATGACAGTTTGGAAGACAACTGTTGAACGGGGAAGATATTTCTATACCGAGAACCAAAGAAGCGCTGCTACTTAGGCAGATATATGTGTTCAAATAAGGTATATCATGTTTAAATGAATGTTGTTCGAGGTGTCAGTTCACGATTACTATTGATGCGTAATGCAGTTTACAATGCACTATATGCATGTTGAGAATATAAGAATGCCTGACTATTGATTTGTTTTATCACACACATCTTTGACCAAAGTGGAGATACAAAACCTTGAGATGAAGAAGGGAAAGCATTGCAACTTTTGCTACAGAAAAGTACAGAATGGGGAGCTGTAGGATGAAAAAAAGCTGGGAAGAACGGGCATCCACACCCTACTACATGCAAACCTTCTGCTGCAAACGATAGGTTCATGTTATGCCTTGCCTTTCCATTATATGTTTGTGTTGTATTCTTAAGAGTTTAACGGATCTTATTACAGTTTTTTATGTCGATGGATTTCTCTGTAATTGATAGATGTAGAATTTGATAAGTCCCAGTAGATTTCTTAACCTTATTTCAATAGAATGAACTTGGGTGTGAATTGCTTATAGTTCTAGAGGAAGCTGTCTTATAGTTCAATGAGTTAATAATAGTATAGCTTGTGATTTTTTCAAAACACATGAATGAAGTTCACATTCTAGTCATAATGCAAGAATTATTTGCACTACTCATTCTCTTTTTAATACCCATTTGTATCACCACAATATCTAGATGTATGAATTTACGTATTTCAACATTTTTGACTTTATGATATGGTATTAAAGCCTAGTCTTGCCGCATATTTGTTATGCTTCACACTTAAGCTATTGTGAAAACAACTAGTTTTAAATAGATTTAGTATGGATAAACATCATGATCCATTGTACATCTTAAACATGTTTCGAAATGGACCTTTGCACTTTGGAAAGACAAGAAAGTTACTAACATCACTTGCATTGAGTTTTGCTGGACTATCATCTTTTAGTTATTAACAGGTTGCAAGATTTGTGACAACTAGTGATGTGGTAAAACTTATGAAACAAAAAAGAACGGTTATGTAGAAGCAGAACACGGAATTCATTAAAGTTTGAGCGATTATGCAAGGAATACCATTCTAAATGAGAGATTGACGTTACGTAGCTTTTTCATTGTCATGTTAGACTGGAAATGCATATTCTTGTACCTGACTAAAGAATCTCAAATAATTGATAGAAAATGATTGCTTATTTACTCAATTGTTTGAAAGCGAAAACAATGGCTTTGATTATGAGTTTCGAAGCAATGAAACAAGATGTACAACAGAACATCTTATACAAAGCAAAGAACCCACAACTTTTGGAGGCACAATGATCGGCTACAGTTATTTCCTTGTTCGTGCAATGTCCAACCCTCGAGGAGAAAGAGACCTGTTACTTTGCTCTGTAGGAAACTGCAAACACCCGGACCACGGTTCCCTGCTTAGAAACCAATCCAAACCTCCAACGTATTGAGTTGTGTGAACTAATATTCTTGATGATAATAAATTTATTAGGAGATTGTTGGGTTACTTGAAAGATTATGATTTTCATGCCCATGAGAAATATTCCACATGGTTGTGAATGTTTATATTTGATTAAAATATTGAATTTATAGTCTCATGGATACAATTATTGGAATGGGTTTATGTGTTTATTTAAATGGACCTTCTACTTGTTAATGAGTTTATTATTTGATGGTCCAAATTTAGCAAGCCTAAAATCGGATTGAATTAAAAAAAAAAAAATCAGCCCATTCAAAAGAGATGGCCTGTGCTCCATGAAGTCCACAATGCGAAATAAAGGCCTAGCATGTGATGAGTCCAGATGTCTAGTAGAGCCCAAGCAAGAAGGAGAGCTAAGCCCGTGTACGTGTTTAATAAAAATAAGTTAGATGATGTTGTGCCGGTTAGGCAAACAAAAAGAAGAAAAAGAAGAAAAAGAAGAAAAGAAGAGTAGCCACGCACAAAGAGAAATAGAGAGAAGAAAGAGAACAAGGGGGGCAACGAAGAGAAAAAGAAAAAAGGAGATGCTGGCACGGATGATTTCGACCATTTTGCCCAGTTGACCGTTTTGCTTTAAGCTCCAATCAGTTGATATCAAGATGAGCCGCAATTGACCGTTCTGCCATCAAAACGTTCGACCAAGCTATCACTTTGATCTAGTACTAATGTCCTGCTCTTGTTGCTGTAAAATTTTATTCACAGTAGTGATTGTACAAAACCTTGGGTTAGATTGTTCTCTTCATTTGAGAGATTTCTTATGATAGGTCTCCAATGTGCTTAATCTCATTTTATATTGTTTAAGGACAATATTATGCTTAACGTGTTTCTGTTGTGGTAGGTAATCTGTAACTTTGCTAAGATTTGTACCATTTGATAGGTTATCAAAGGAGATGGGTTGAACATTCTGTCCAATCATTTAAAATATAGTGATATCCTTTGAAGGGGAGGTCAATGGGTTGGAAGTGTGTTTCCAATCAGTTAAAAACATTGTATGCAATCTCTACTTTTAACTCTTTGTTTGATGTTGTGAATAATTTGATTGCACATATTTGCTTAAGTAATTATATCTTGAGCTTCAATAGGCATTTGTTAAAAAAAAAAAAACATTTAGTTGTTATTTTGACTAACCTTAATACATTGGTGTGTGAATTAATCAAACAAGTTTGACTTTTCCATTAGGTAGTCACGAAGGCATTGTGGAGGTGCTTGAAACTTCATATTGTTTTGTGCTTGACACGGATAACATGTTTTAGGTTCATGTTTTATATTTATACCTAAGTACTTTTTGAAATACTTGGATTTGTCCCAAGTGTTTACTGTGGTATATTATAGTGTATTGATTATACTTATGTATTCTATCATAAAATAAATAGTTGTATCATATTTTTCATAAAACACATTGCACACTGCATAATATAATCAAAGGCAAATCATAGTTGGTGGCAAATGGAACCTTGGAAATTAAATAGAATAACTAGAAAACCTAATTAAACAACCCCCCCCCTAAAAAAAAAAATTCAAAACCTATGAATGGCTATTATGATCTATTCTTGGGGCTTCTAGTCCCTCTTGAATTGAGTCGCCAATTTGCTCAATAACAGGTGCTGGTTGAGACACTTGACCATTTGGACCTTGGTCAACAAATTCTATAGAAGGTGTTCCTAGATCTCCAGGGACAGCAAAACGAGATTCTAGGCAGATTGAATAGCTTGATAGAGTTGGTGGGCAATTTGTGTTTGGTGACGGTTCTATACCATGAACACTATCAATGCCACTTTGATCCTGAATTCCTCTGTTTCTGAAAGTATGGGACCCGAGGTCTTTCTTGTCAAAGATTCTCAATGCATGATGAATTCGTTGCCATAGTGAGCCTTTTGAATCAAAATGTATCAAGATTTGGCATCTCTCCTTGTGAAGGAACATAGAAATAGAGACAATCAAGGCTATGGTGGAAGCAACACCAACAATGAGGAATAAACCCCAAAAGCTAGCAAGGCTAAGACTATCTGAAGAAACTTGGGGAATGGAGCTTAGATAACTAGTTACATTCCCAAACCATCGTTTTTCAATCTCTTTCATTTTCTCTCCTTCAGTCACTTCTAAGATTGCCCTTGAAACATCATCCACAAGACAAGAACCTCTTGGGAAGACCTATAAGACACAACAGTCAAAACCAAATCAACAAGGGAAGACATAAGTGTATAAAGATTTATACTATAAGAAACAAGAAAGCTTACAAAGCCAAAGCCATCAGTTTTGAATATGGATTCAACCATCTGATACTGTGAATTATACTTTGCCAGTAAAAGCTTCATGTAAAGGGTTTCATCAAATGCCGCAGATATGCCACCATTTGAGCTTCCTTTGGTCAAAAGTTCATGACATTCTTCTACAGAATCATACGACCTTAGATTTTTCAACTTCATTCCAATTAAAATTTGGGAGACAAAACTATCTTTTTGGTATCCTACATACTCCCCATTAGTAATAAGCTGGTTGACATCTGTAAAAGTTGGTTGCAACTTTTGAACTGTTAAAAGAGACGTCAAGCTTGCAGTATAGCTTTGTGTGAGTATGAGCACCACAAAAGCCCATATGATCACCACAAATCTAGAACAATTACTTGATATTGACTCCCCTACAATTTACATTCAGAAGGTTTTAGGAAAGAACATAATTGCATTGATATTATACAAGAGAACCAATTCAACAATAAGGTTATCGACATTGATCAATTACAACAATTAATAAAAATAGCATACTTCAACATGTTTCACATTGTTGATCTAACTCTTTAGAAAAGTAGGCAGTTTGTTGAAGGTGAGAAAACAAAATTTCAAACAAAAGACTTTATCACAAAACAAACCATCAAAAAGAAAAAAAAAACACTTAACCATCCATAACCATCAGATCAATCCCAAAACTAAACCCATAAGTTTAAATCTAACAAGTTCAAGCATACATAAAAGCCACAACCAACAAACAAATCATTGAAGAGCTCAATTAAAAAATCAACATAGTCATAAGATAGTAGTTAAAGCTTTTGAATGATAAGGCCATTAGTTATAGTGAGCTCCATCATTGTCTATGCTTTTGATGGAATTCCTTTTATAGGGCTTCTTATATATTTAGTAATGGCAAAATTATTTTCTATAAGGTATTTTATTTCAAAAATATTTTAAAAAATGTTGAAACTTCAAAAAAATCAAGAAATCATGAAATGTATTCAAGATGTTCTCCAACGTAGTGGCTTTTAAATGGATTTATTGTATGATATTAAGTATTCAAAGTAGCTATAGAATTAAAATATCATCTATTGACCTAACATGGTCTTGAAATTAGACTTATGATAGACTAAACGAATAGCTATAGAATTAAAATATCATCTATTGACCTAACATGGTCTTGAAATCAGACTTATGATAGACTAAACGAAGCCAACATGTCCAAATTTTGAATTATGCCATAATCTAGCAAGGAAAATTAATCATGTTATTCATTTTGATTTAGACTAATTATTATGCCACTCATCATATGAGTACATTTATATCTATGCTCTAGGATAAAAGAACCAAAAGAATTAGGATAAAGTGTTATGACTTGGATTAGGTCCCTTATGTTATTTAGGCCTTAGAAAAAAAATGGAATGGCAAAAATTATCCTAAAGAAAACCTAATAGGTGGTCATACTACTACAATAAATGAATACAAAGGGTGTTTAAATTGTCCATGAAAACCCAAGAGAAAAGAAAAGGTGGCTATAACCACCTCAAAGACAAGATAATGGGTGGCCAAACTGCCGTCTTAAAGTAAACAATCACTGAATGGCCATTACAGGAAAAGAGATATATGAGACTCACAATCTAACCACAATCTACCTATGTTGACTATGAAATATAAAGGTCTCAAGTCATAAAGGCTCCATAAAAAAGATAATGTATAATTACAAACTAGCCAAGGGCCTCTACCTATGCTAGAGACGACTAGACTCTAGTCATAGAGGCTTCATAAAATATAAAAGGTGTCCATGCCCCCAAAAAGAGTGAAGGAACAAACAATGTTTCCTTCCCTTTCTAGGTTGGTCATTCCATGGTCTTGGAGATTGATTTGTCACAATATGATTTGTTATTGTGAAATAGTTGATAATATTCCTAAAAAATCAATCACACAAGGATCCCCATATAGTTTAACAAACAATTATCAACAAAGGAGGTGACTTGAAGGAGTTGATTGCCGCTTTTCTTTTTATTTTATTTTTAATACTCGTGCAACCTAAGACCATGATATTCTAGGTCGCCTTGGTCTGCCATTGGACCAATATGTCTTGATGTGACTACCACCTTGCTAAGTTTAGTAAATGTAATTTCAAAAATGCTTTCAAACTAGTAAGCAAGTTTTATGTGTATAAGAAAATAAGATATCTAAAGTAAAACTTAAACAAAAAAATAACTTTCTAATTTCTGAGTTAACTTTTGAATTAAATTTTTAAACCTTCTAACATAGCATTAGAACCTGAGTTGATTTTGCTTTGTTCTATGCAAACTTGAGCGCTAATGCACAAGATAATGTGTAAATGACAGGAGTCCCACACTAAAAATAACATCATTAAGGTAAAACTTAAATAAATAAAAATTAAAAAAACAAAACAAAAAGAAGATTCTCTAGCCTTTGAGCCAATTTTTAACTTAGGCCTTTTGACATTTTATAACCATTTGATTAATACAAAAGAATCAAAATTCTATACATTCTATTTCTAACAAAGAAGTTTTTAGAGCTAACTTAGTCCTACAAGCTCTTGAAGGAAGTATATGTACATAAAGAAATAAGAGATCTTTAAATGAAATTCAACTAAAAGGGAAGGAGAAGGAGTAAAGGCTAAGTTTGATTATCATTTGAACGATATTAGGTTTGAAGTTAATGGTTAATCAAAGGAATTCTTTAGTGGAATTCTGTTTATGATCTTTTTAATCCTTTTTTTTTTTAGTAAAAATGTAATTTTGTATTAATAAAAAGTAGTGTACAAAATTATAAGGGCATATCTTAACTTTTTTCTACAAGGATTTTATATTTTGAAACAAATAAACTCTCCCTTATACAATTTTTCTTACTTTAGCCAATATGATTAAAATGTGAACTATTAAATTGTATTTAAAATATTTTATTTATGATTGTAGTCAATTTTCATATCAAGTAAATCCGAATATTTTCAAAATAACAATTTGGCTCACCCACTCTTTACCATTATGTAAGAAAAAGTAAAGTATGATGAAAGGAAACTTACGATGTGCAAAAACCATTGTCGAGAAGGCATACCATAAGCTTGTCCCAATCTGGTGCCAGGGAGGCCCACGAAAATCATCATTTATTCGGTGTTCCAAAAGCCATACGACAAAGCCTATGAAGACAAAGAAACACCCACTTGTCATCCAAAGTTCCCATGTTAAAGGCTTCAAGAACACCCATGCATTTTCCCTTCTATCAACCACTGGCACCACCATTGACACTCCAGATTCCGTATAGGGCAATGTGAAGTCCACAATGTTAGACCTATTCGCTATGATCGTTACATCTCCTACCACAGCGTCAAATTTCTGTCAACAAGGTCATATAAAAAAGTATAAGACTTTTGATAAGTTGTTCGAGAGCATAATCAAGCTCTAACGTTTTTTTTTTTTTTTTTGGTTCTTGTTTCTAGATGGTATATTAGTTTTTAAAAGTGGCAGAAAATTTTTACTGACCTGAAGAAATACTTGGTAGACCAATTCGTTATAAGTACCACCCGATGTACCGTCAGGCTTTGTGAAGGGAATGAACTCGTAGCTAACATTGTATGGCAATGTTTCCGTTACAGCATTGAAGACGTCGATGCAGTACCCCGTGACATTTGTTGTCTTAGTGACGTTAACAAATTCACGAAAGCCACTCTTCACTGGAACACCTATTCGTAGTTTCATCCCGTTTGTTGGAATCCGCGAACCTTTTGGGACAGAACTAGAGTCACCGGGCCATATAAAAAAGTATAAGACTTTTGATAAGTTGTTCGAGAGCATAATCAAGCTCTAACGTTTTTTTTTTTTTTTTTGGTTCTTGTTTCTAGATGGTATATTAGTTTTTAAAAGTGGCAGAAAATTTTTACTGACCTGAAGAAATACTTGGTAGACCAATTCGTTATAAGTACCACCCGATGTACCGTCAGGCTTTGTGAAGGGAATGAACTCGTAGCTAACATTGTATGGCAATGTTTCCATTACAGCATTGAAGACGTCGATGCAGTACCCCGTGACATTTGTTGTCTTAGTGACGTTAACAAATTCACGAAAGCCACTCTTCACTGGAACACCTATTCGTAGTTTCATCCCGTTTGTTGGAATCCGCGAACCTTTTGGGACAGAACTAGAGTCACCGGGCCATATAATGGGTCCTAGGTTGTTCTTGGAAGTGGAATATGTGCTTGTGTTCTTTGAATTCAATTCCCTAACGAGTCCAATTTCTGAAGTCCAAAATGCGACCACTCTTTCTCCGTTACCATTCACATTAATTATCTCAAAACTTGTTTGTTGTAGTTGCCTGTTAACAAGACTGAACTCTCCAGCAAGGCCTGTAAATCTAGTACCTAATAATGCTTCTCGAAGTCTAGGACCATTTAAAGATACCCCAATATTATCAAGATCAGTTAAGCTGCTTGAAGCATTTTTCTCTTCAAAGCCAAGATTTTTGGTCCTAGCTTCCTCAACTGCCCTAGCCAATGCTAAAGTAGCATCATAAGCCCGTAAACTGACAACATCTAATTTGGCATCGATGAAGTTTGGGTTATCTTGCCTGAATTTCCTTTTCCATCGAGCTGTAAAATCTTTGAGCGCTTTTGTCTTTGGCACATAAGTCTTTATACCTAATACCCCCTGCAATGAGTCCACAATGGAAGGATCTAACGAACCCAATGAATTCGCTAGTCCACTAGTAATGATCCAAACATAACCTTCACTCATCATTCCAAGCTCTTTCGCCTTGGCGAAAAGCCGAGAACCAAGATTGTGTTAGGTTTGGAGTAAATTAGTAAGGGTAATTATGTAACTACCATATTTGTATTATGGGTAGTTTATATGGGTTTTCCAGTCTTATTCTATTTAGGTCTCCTAGTCCTATTCTATTTGGGTTTTCCTTGGTACTTGTATAAAAGAAAACCTTATGGGGAAACCTAGGTATGAGGTTGAGAGAGATTGAGAGAAAACAGAGGTTTTCTGTAAGCACTGTAAGCCCTCCTCATCATAGTGAAGAATTGCTCCTTAGGCCGGGGACGTAGGGATTATCCCGAACCTCGTAATTTCTGTGTGTTCTTTACTTGACTATTATTCTCTTTGTGTGTGCAGTGAGATCCTGAGAGATTCCGTGAGTTTAGATTCACGGGTTTATTTTCTAACAAACTGGTATCGGCGCCTAGGTTCCTAAATTAGGGCCAAGGCTCGTTCTTTGTCAGGCAGTTAGCGGAAGAACGACTGTTTTGGTGTGTATTTAGCACACCGCATACAAGAGGGAAGCTGTCAACAAAGGCTTTATTCAAAGAAGCCTTTTGTCGAACACTTGGTGTGTAACGCACGAAGGGAGAAGCCAAAAATCGACGTTTGAGGTACGGATTTTCTTTTCTAGCCTTCGTTTATGTGATTTCCGCCTTCTTTGTGGCCGGAAAATCGATTGGAGTATTGCGGGTTGCATTGAACCTGTAAGCCCGGAAAGGGAATTTGCGATTCCTCTTTCGTTTGAGCGTTTTGTGGAGCGATTTTGAGTTCTATAGACTCATTGGAAGCCGATCTATTGATTGGTGTTCTTATTTCATCGGAAACCGCTTTGGAACGGCGGTAATCGGGGGAGAAACGCGGCTGCAGCAGCCAAAACGGGTTCTGTTGACCCGATTTTGACCCAGAGTTGACCCAGTCAAAGTTTGACCCGTTGACCCGGTCAAAGTTTGACCTGCTGACCGTTGACCGTTGACCGGATCCGAAGACCCGGCCCGGCCCAGCCCAGATCCAGACCCGATTCGTCAACCCGGTCCAGCTGTCCGTTGACCGTTGACCGGAGGATCGTTGACCGTTGACTGTTGACTGACCGTTGACCGTTGACCGTTGACTTTGACTGGACAGAATTTTCAGGTGATTTCTGTGCCGATTTTTGCAGTATTTTTCTGTGAATTTTTGGGAGATATTTGACTGTTTTTTGGGCATAATCAGAGGGGTATTTTGGTCAATTTGTTTGGCATTTGTTGAGGGTATTTTGGTAATTTTGCAATTTTGATTCCTATTTGAGGGGGAAGTCAAAGGAGAGTTCATTTTGTTATGATGGATGATATGAATACTTCTGGTAAAGGTATGACCATGTTAAATTCATCTAATTTCCAAACTTGGAAGCCGCGGATGGAAGATTACTTGATTAGTAGAGATTTGTATGATGCTGTGGAAGGAGATTCTGCTAGGCCTGAGAAGCTGACTGATAAAGAATGGGAGAAGTTAAATAAGAAAATTGTCTCTCAAATTAGACAATTTGTTGAGGATAGTATTTATCACCATATTGCACACGAGACTAAAGCTAGTGAGTTATGGAAGAAGCTTGAGGCTCTCTATGAACGCAAGACTCCTCAAAATAAGGTTTCCCTACTTAAGAGGTTAATTAACTTGAAATACAAGGTAGGACGGCCGATGACAGAGTTCTTGAGTGAGTTTAAGTCCTTGGTGAATCAGTTAGCGACGGTAAAAATTGTTCTAGAAGATGAATTGCAAGCAATGTTATTGTTGAGTAACTTACCTGATAGCTGGCAGACATTGGTAGTCACTCTCACCAACTCAGCTCCGGGCGGCATTCTGAGTATGAAGTCAGTCCATGAAGGTTTGCTTAATGAAGAAACTAGAATAATTGAGCAAGGAGCACATGGACATACAGAAGTATTGGTTACAGAAAGGAGGGGGAGAAACAGATATGTAGACAGAAATAGAGACAGAAGCAAGAGTAGAGCACCAAATTCTGATAGATCACGTGGAGTCTCACGTTCGAGGAAAGATGTCAAGTGTTATCATTGTGGTAAGTCTGGTCATTATAAGAGAGACTGCAGAATACTCAAGGGAGAAGAATCAAGAAATGGAGAAAAGGAAGTTGAAAAAGATACAGTGGCAACTACATCCGGTATTGGGGATATTATGATCTTTTGTGATTCTCATATCAACATCTCATGTCAGGTTTCGTCTTGGATTGTTGACACAGGTGCCTCTTTTCATGTTACCCCACATGAAAGGTTCTTCACATCTTATTCAGGTGGTGATTTTGGGTGTGTTAGCTTGGGAAATAATGCACAAGCAAAGATAGTTGGCATTGGAGATGTAGTCTTGGAGACTAGTGTTGGATGTAAGCTAGTTCTGAAGAATGTCAGACATGTCCCTGAGATTTGTTTCAACTTGATCTCTACTGGTGTCCTTGATGATGAGGGATATGATAACTACTTTGGTGGCGGTAAATGGAAACTTAGTAGAGGTTCTCTTATACTTGCAAAAGGACATAAGGTCAGTACTCTCTATAAGACTGAAGCTAGTATTCAGAAAAGCAAGGTAAATGTGGTGGAAGATAATCACATGGAGTTATGGCACAAGCGACTTGGACATCTCAGTGAGAAGGGACTTCAGCATTTGATAAAGAACAAAATCATATCAGGAGTCAATGGTGCTGATTTGCAGTTGAAGCCTTGTGATCATTGCTTGGCTGGAAAGCAACGTAGAGTCTCATTTCGGAGAGGACCCCCGTCTAGAAGAAAACATGTTCTTGATTTGATTCATTCAGATGTGTGTATGTTGAAGGTGAAAACTCTTGGTGGCGCTATGTATTTTGTTACCTTCATTGATGATCATTCTAGAAAGGTATGGGCTTATGCACTGAAAACTAAGGATCAGGTTTTGGAGGTCTTCAAACAGTTTCATGCTATGGTTGAGAGAGCAACTAGAAGGAAACTGAAGTGCGTCCGTGCAGATAATGGAGGTGAATACAGAGGGTCGTTTGAAGAATATTGTAAAACTCAGGGTATTAGGCTTGAGAAGACAGTTCCTAAAACTCCAGAGCATAATGGGGTTGCAGAACGGATGAACAGAACTATAGTTGAGAGGATCAGGTGTATGCTTTCACATTCTGGATTATCTCAGTCATTTTGGGGTGAAGCTATGTGTACTGCAGTAGATCTTATTAACTTGTCTCCTTCAATTCCATTAGAAGGTGATCTACCTGAGAGAGTATGGACTGGTAAGGAGGTTTCTTTCAAGCACTTGAGAGTATTTGGCTGCAGGGTGTCTGTTCACATTCCTAAGGACGAAAGGAACAAGCTTGATGATAAAGCTCGAGATTGCATCTTCTTGGGCTATGGACATGATGCTTTTGGATACAGATTGTGGGATCCAACTGCAAAGAAACTGATTAGAAGCAGAGATGTTATTTTCTTTGAAGATCAGACTATTGAAGATCTTAAAAAAACTGAAAAGCCAAGAGTTGTTAATGAAAGTCTTAAGGATATAATCCCACCTTCTTCTTCCCCAGTAAGTGCACATGAAGGGGGAACTACACGGGAAGAGCCACTTGAGGATGTAGCAAGTGAAGAAGTTCCTGAAACTCCAGTTGTTGAAGAATCTGAAGGACATGTTGATAATTATTCAGTTGAGCCATCAACCCAGCCCCCAGTGAGAAGATCTAGTAGAGAGCGTCAAACTTCGATGAAATATCCACCATATGAGTACTTGATGCTAACTGATGGGGGAGAACCGCAATGCTATGAGGAAGCTAATGAATGTGAGCACAAGAAAGAGTGGAAGAAAGCTATGCGAGAGGAGATGAATTCCTTGCGGGAAAACCACACTTATGATCTTGTGTCGTTGCCTAAGGGTAGGAGAGCACTTAAAAATAAGTGGGTGTACAAGTTGAAGTCAGAAGAGAATAATCCACTACCAAGGTACAAGGCGCGGTTAGTTGTGAAGGGTTATGGTCAGAAGAAAGGTATTGACTTTGAGGAGATTTTCTCTCCTGTGGTGAGGATGTCTTCAATCAGAGTTATTCTTGGTTTGGCTGCTAGACTAAACTTAGAGGTAGAACAACTTGATGTGAAGACTGCATTCCTTCATGGAGACTTGGAGGAAGAGATTTATATGGAGCAACCTGAGGGCTTCATAGAGAAGGGTAAGGAGAATCTTGTATGTCGACTGAAGAAAAGCTTGTATGGTCTAAAATAAGCACCTCGTCAGTGGTACAAGAAGTTTGAGTCATCCATGTTACAACACGGTTATAACAAAACCAGCTCAGATCATTGTGTGTTTGTGAAGCACTTTCCAGGTGGTGATTTTGTCATCCTACTCCTATATGTTGATGATATGTTGATTGTTGGCCAGGACATTAAGAAGATTGCTGAGCTGAAGAAGGATTTAGGCAAATCTTTTGCGATGAAAGATTTGGGATTGGTAAAGCGAATCCTTGGTATGGAAGTTAAACGCGACAGAGAACATGGAAAGTTATGGCTATCTCAGGAGAAGTATATAGAGAAGATACTTCAGAGATTTGACATGGACAAGGCAAAAGTAGTAAGTACTCCATTTGCAAGTTATTTCAAGCTGAGTAAGGAGCAGAAGCCTGAAAGTAAGAGTGATGTTGAATATATGAAGAAAACACCTTACGCATCTGCGGTTGGTAGCTTGATGTATGCAGCAGTAAGCACTAGACCAGATATTGCTCATGCAGTTGGAGTAGTTAGTCGTTTTCTTTCAGATCCTGGTAAAATGCATTGGGAAGTTGTGAAGTGGATACTCAGGTACCTTAAAGGAACTCCTAAGTTGTGTTTGTGTTTTGGTAATGATGAGCCTGTATTGGTTGGATACACAGATGCAGATATGGCTGGTGACCATGGTGGGAGGAGATCTACAACAGGGTACATGCTCACCTTCACAGGGGGAGCAGTTTCATGGCAGTCTAGGCTACAGGATTGTGTTGCTTTGTCTACAACAGAAGCAGAGTATATAGCAATCACTGAGGGTGGAAAAGAAGTTCTATGGATGAAGACGTTTCTTCAAGAACTTGGTATAAAACAAGGGATGGTTATCCTTTATAGCGACAACCAAAGCTCCATCCGCCTCAGTAAAAACACGTCATCTCATTCAAGGTCTAAGCACATTGATGTCAGATATCATTGGATTAGAGATGTATTAGAATCCAAGCAGTTAGATCTTGTGAAGATTCACACTGATGATAATGGAGCAGACATGTTGACGAAGCCGCTGACAAGAGACAAGCTAGAGACTTGTCAGCGGGTTGCTGGAATGGACTCCAAGTAGAGTCAAGTCTAGGGAGCAATGTTCTTTCTCTTATGGTGCAGGGATGTTGCACTAATGTTACTCCAAAAGGGGGAAATTGTTAGGTTTGGAGTAAATTAGTAAGGGTAATTATGTAACTACCATATTTGTATTGTGGGTAGTTTATATGGGTTTCCCAGTCTTATTCTATTTAGGTCTCCTAGTCCTATTCTATTTGGGTTTTCCTTGGTACTTGTATAAAAGGAAACCTTATGGGGAAACCTAGGTATAAGGTTGAGAGAGATTGAGAGAAAACAGAGGTTTTCTGTAAGCACTGTAAGCCCTCCTCATCATAGTGAAGAATTGCTCCTTAGGCCGGGGACGTAGGGATTATCCCGAACCTCGTAATTTCTGTGTGTTCTTTACTTGACTATTATTCTCTTTGTGTGTGCGGTGAGATCCTGAGAGATTCCGTGAGTTTAGATTCACGGGTTTGTTTTCTAACAGATTGCGTGGCATTTGCACAATGAAGACTCTTGTTTGCATTGTCATTAACTTGTAAAGTTCTTGACCAAGTTGATCATTTGTGGCCGATGGAGAAATGACACTCCGATAAGGAACACGAGCATCAACCTCATGTAAGGCATCGAACAAGAAAGGAATCATACCTCGTCCGTAACAATTGTCTATATAGATTGGCACGACTTCTCTCCATCCAAAGGCTTGAATAATCGCACTTACAGCTTTCACCTCGGATGAGTCATTCTGTGCAACTTGATAAAAGTACGGACTTTCAAGTGAAGTAAGGGAAGGGCATGTTGCTGAAAATGATATAATGGGCACCTGCGCTTTCTTCCCTAAGTTGATGACAAAGCTTGCTTGCATCGAGCTTTGTGGCCCAATTATGGCTTCCGTTCCTGCATTTTTTATCAGATCGAGAGCTGTGTTTCGAAAAGAAAGAGAAATCTGATTAAATGACTAATCAAATTCAAAATGGTCATCATGCCTTTACAAGTCATGATAACAATCCCTTAATATGATTGAAGTCAAGCTATTATTTTCTCTACAACATAATAATCCATTAATTTCGATTCCATAACATAAAAATGAATACATTTTTACATCCATTCCCCATAAGCTCAACACAAATTGTCTTAGTTAGGCTATTTTTCTGAAAGAAATTAAAAGAAATATTTTTTTTTCAATTGTTTCGAAAACGTTGAGATAAAAGTGATTGCATCTACCAAAAATATTCAATTAAAAATAAACTACCTATTGAACCTAAATCCCAAAAAATCTTAGAATTAATTTATAATAAAATTTGTTGTCTAAGAAGACAACCAACAAGACCAAATCTTGTTTATGAAAGATGATATATGCACTTTTAACACCTCCGTAATCATAACCCTCTTTTTTCTGAAACTTTCGTGACGTACACCAATAGTTGACCTTGAAAATTCCTTGAAATTTTCTGAGTATGGTTTTCTTCCGTAGCTTTATGTAACAAAACTACTAGGTGAAATAAACACTACCTATATCTAATTTGAGTTCATTTGTGGTATCCCTAAATTGATGTCTTAAATCATATGATTGAGGTTCATATCTGAAGAAGGGTACTAGTTTTGTCAAATTTTTTGATATTGTCATTAATGTTGATTTTTTTCTGTTAAACTAGTTCAAAGTGACCCCAAAAAGAAAAGAAAAAAAAAAGAACGGGGATCTTTTCGAAATGAAAATGTTAATTTGGTCAGATTGAGCCCATTTAATCGGAATTAGGGATTCTACTTATGCAATTAATGTTTCAACTTTCTCATATCATGAGCGAAACTAAATAATGCACGACCTGTTCTATGGCTTTTAAATTTTTTTCTATTTGGGAGTTCATTTAAGAGTTGAGCAGTTAAATGATACTTTCGTAATCTTAATTTGTGTCCACAAGATTTGGCTAGTATCATACTGTTGGAGTGATATTTATGGTAACATTGAAGGTTCTAGTTGTTTTTTGAAAAATAAAGAGCTTAGCTCAAGGCATGTAAGTGAAGCATTTCATTTATTATGAAACTAATATTTAAAAGGGTGAAAGGAATGGTCAAACTAATTTAGTGACTTTCATAAGAATCTAGTTGAGTTCATCTAAATCACTAAATTAAAGAATTTAAGATGATTACCACTTGGATAATTTAAATATTAAAAAATAATCAAAAATCATGTTATTGCAAAATAAGTTCTATTAACTATTATCTGGGCATCTTCTACACGAATTAAATTCTTTCCACTCAATATTTTTAATATTTACTTTACCCAATTTTTGAAAGTTGCTTGCATATTACTATTGCATTATAAGAGAAAATAATATTAATGGTTGAATGAAGGAAAGATTCATACATTTGAATGTGTTGATTGGGGGGTGGAGGAGAAGAATAGTTGAATCCTTGTGCATAATTTGGTCTTATCTTACTGTGCTACATATCATCACGCAACAAAATTTAAATTTTATATGATTTAAGAAGAATTTGATTGACATACAAAAGTGCGTTTCGAAATAGAATTAGAATTTTTTTTGTATAGTAGGCAAATGCAATTCTATTCAGACTCCTGTTTTATGGTGTTGGGAACTTCGACTACCATACTTTGGTTAGGGGTTCGACAACCCTCACCTACTCCCTATGTGTACGTTATTTTCAAAAAAAAAATACCATACTTCAACTAGTTTCTATGGTGGAATAAAATGCTTTAAGCTTCTTTCCTTCAAAGAATACTATGGAATCACAAAACAATTAAATCTTTGTATGATACCATTCTGTTTTCAGGCGGTAAACGTTTAACAACGCAAACAACACTTGCACTTGCTTCATCTATTAATTCATTGTTACAAAATGAAAGCAAGAAGATATTAGAGAAAGCAAACAAAAAAATGAAGCTATCTACTATAGAAAAAAGGCGAATAAAAGAGAAAGAAGAACCTGCTGCAGCTGCTCCAACGATATCCCTTTTGGAATCCCTGGTGTAAAGAATCAACCTTGTTTTATAGTAATCATGAGAGGCATAGAAATCTGAAAGAGCCATGCTGATGCAACTCAATCCCATCTTCCCATTCAGCGTATCTAAGTTCAGAATGACACCCACATTAACTGGGATTGTTGTGTTTTTTGCCTCTACCAAAAGGATCCATTCCGAAAGAGTAATAAAGAGGAAAAGAGAAAGACTAAATCTGGCAGTAATCTTCATGATTATGGATGTCTTGAAAGCTTTAATGGTCTCAAGTCACAACAGCTCTTATTTATAGGATGAGTGTGATAGTCTTAAGAGAGAAAGGACTTGGAAAGTAAGAATGTTTACGCTAAAGGTGAAAAAATAAAAAATAAATAAATAAATAAATAATTGCTAAAATATTTTCAATTGTAGGTAAAGAAATAAAAGACTAGCAAAATATTGTACACTAGAAGGAGAATGCTATAATGACAAGGTTTAACGGACATGCATTGACCAGAAAGAAGAAAGTAAATTGACAGCAACATATATGTAAAATATGATTTAAAAAACAAAGTTTTGGTTCACAAATTCCTTTCAAGATGGAAGAAACAAGCATTAATTTTACATACGAAGTAAGTCAATTCATAAAAATAACCATACATAAAAATGAAGACCTGGTATCCATAATGAAAGATTAGCTGAATTGGATGATAAGATGATGAACAACAAAACATCAGAGGACAATCTAAACAACACCCAAGTAAATATGTTGCATGCTTTACTTGCTTAGCTACCAAAATTCAGGGGCACTGAACAAATAGTCAAACCATCAAATCCAATGGCCAACATGAGACAACTTGGTCATAAAGCCTATAACCCTTTTGTCACGGCACCCTTCACAAAATACAAATATGGAATCACCTCTACCTCTCTAGATAACTTGGAGAGGAAGTTGATTTCCTTTATTTTTCATCAATGATTATATAGTCCATCAATCCTTCTCTGAGCCTTATCCAATTTCTATGAAATTTAGAGGAACGATCTCCAATGCTATCACTATCAAAGAAATAACCTCTCTACTGACTTTTCAAAACTTTGAAAACCATGGTTAGGCTATAAGATAAAAGAAAGTAGCTGCTAAAATATTTTTAATTGTGGTCAGAGAAATAAAAAACTACCAAGATATTATACACTAGAAGGAGAATGCTACAATGACTTGGTTTATAAGGACATTCACCAGCCAAAAAAGATGAAAGTAACACAACAACAACATATAGGTGAAATATAATTCCTAAAGTGAGGTTTGGTTCAAAAATTCATCTCAAGATAGAAGAAACAAGTACTTTAGGAAATATGACAATTCATAGAAGATAGCCATGCATCCAAATGAAGACCTAGTATCCATAATGAAAGATCAATTAAATCAAATGATAAGATGATGAACAATGGCAACATTAGAGGACCATATAAAAAACATCCAAGAAAATATGTTGCATGCTCTACTTGCTTGCCTACCAAAACACAACGGCATTAAACAGATCGTCAAACCAAAAAATCTAATGGCTGGCACAAGCCAACTTAGTCATAAAGCCTATAACCTTTCTATCACACCACCATTCACAAAATACAAGTATGGAAGCATTTTTACCTTTTCAAATGACTTGAAAAGGAAGCTTATCTCCTTTATTTTTCATCAGCAATTATACAGTCAATCAATCCTTCTTTGAGCCTTCAATCTAGTTTCCATGAAATTTAGAGGAAAGACCTAATGCTCTCACTATCAAAGAAATAGCATCTTTATTGACTCTTCAAAACTTACATGAAGACCATGGTTAGGCTGCAAGATGAAAGAAACTAGGTACTAAAATATTTTGAATTATAGTTAGAGAAAGAAAAGATTAGCAAAATATCATACATTAAAAGGCAAATGCTACAACAACAAATCGTCAAACTAACAAATCTAATGGCTAGCACAAGCCAACTTAGTCATAAAGCCTATAACCCTTCTATCACACCACCATTCACAAAATACAAGTATGGAAGCATTTTTACCTTTTCAGATGACTTGAAAAGGAATCTTATCTTCTTTATTTTTCATCAGCAATTATACAGTCAATCAATCCTTCTTTGAGCCTTCAATCTAGTTTCCATGAAATTTAGAGGAAAGACCTCCAATGCTCTCACTATCAAAGAAATAGCATCTTTATTGACTCTTCAAAACTTGCATGAAGATCATGGTTAGGCTACAAGATGAAAGAAACTAGATACTAAAATATTTTGAATTATAGTTAGACAAATAAAAGATTAGCAAAATATCATACATTAGAAGGCAAATGCTACAACAACATGTCCTATAGGGACATTCATTGGCCAAAAAAGATGAAAGTAAAATAACAACAACATATATGTAAAACATGATTTTGAAAATTGGGGTTTGGTTCACAAATTCCTTTCAAGATGGAAGAGACAAGCATTAATGTTACCTAGGGAGACAAGACAATTCATAAAAAATAACCATGCATTAAAATGAAGACCTAATATCCATAATAAAAAATTAGGTTAATTGAACTATAAGTTAATGAACAATGCAATGTTGGAGGACCATCTAAACAATGCCCAAGAAGAGGTGTTGCATGCTCTACTCGCTCCCTTACCCAAGGGCAAAGACACTAAACATATTGTCAAACCATCCAATTCAATGGCCAACACTAGCTAGCTAAGTTATCAAGACTATAAACCCTCTATCACATCACCATTCACAAAATACAAATGTCGAAGCATCTCTACCTCTCAATCAATCCCTCTTTCAGCCTTTAATTTAATTTTCATGAAATTTAGAGGAAGGATTTCCAATGCTATCACTATCAAAGAAATAACCTTTCTACTGAATCTTCAAAACTTAGTGAAAACCATGGTTAGGCTACAAGATAAAAGAAGCTAATTTCTAAAATATTTTCAATTATGGTTAGAGAAATAAAAGACTACTAGGATATTGTACACTAGAAGGAGAATGCTACAATGACATGGTTTGTAAGGACATTCATTGGCCAAAAAAGATGAAAGCAAAATGAGAGCAACATATATGTAAAATATAATTTCTAAAGATGAGATTTAGTTCACAAATTCATTTCAAGATAGAAGAAGCAAGTTTTAATGTTACCCTAGGAAATACGATAATTCATAGAAGATGGCCATTCATTCAAATGAAGACCTAGTATCCATAATTAAAGATCAGTGGAATCAAATGATAAGATGATGAACAATGGCAACATCAAAGTACCATCTAAACAACACCCAAGAAAATATGTTGCATGCTTTACTCGCTTGCCTACCAAAATTCAAGGGCATTAAACAGATCATCAAACCATCAAATACAATGGCTGGCACCAGTCAGCTTAGTCATAAAGCATGTAACCCTTTCATCACATCACCATTTATTAGATACAAACATGGAAGCACCTCTGCGTCTCCATAAATTTCTAATGAAGGATCATCTAATGCTCTTAATATCAAACAAATGGCCTCTCTATTGTATTGGGATATTCATTATGTTTCTGGTGATGGGCTACATGTTACCATGTGCCTGTCTATGATACTTCTCATATTTATGTCAGGAGGTGTGACCTAGCGTCCAGCCCGCGTCTCGCACCAACAAAGTATGGCGGGAACAAAAGTAACAAATTAAACGCTGAGAAAACAGAAGCAACAGATGGAGAGGTATATGCCAAAAGTCGGGACAAAACAAGGAACCCAAAAGTCGCGACAATGCAAAGAATCCAAGAGTCTTACGATGTTATTAATAAGTGGGTCCCTGACAATGGAGTTGCAAGAGGAAAAGCCTCCGCAAGCAAGAGTCTCTTGTGGGTCTAGTTTATTGTAGATTGTCCTTTCTCTCATGGGTCCAGTTTTCGCTCTCAAATCAGTGTCAAAAAGGAAAGGCCAGAAATCTGTTTGCGCTCTCTCTCTATCTGGTTCGTTGCAGATTTTCTGTTTTATTTCTACCAATTGTTAAAATTACTATTTTGAGCAAACTTGTCATTACCATACCAAGTTTGAGGGTTGTGTAAAAATCATTGATTTGAACAAGATACAATGGAATTCCACCTCGCGCGCTAAGTGTGGTTGCATTGTGTACCATACTATCCGCTTTAGACAAAGCAAACTATAGAAGTGTGGAATATAGTAGAGATCATAGTAGACACAAGCAATGCTCGTGCAGCCACACAGAGCCTAGCAGCCATCTGGCAATTCCCCAAAAGCCAACACAACATGCTACTACACCATTGGAGCAATTAAGTGGGCATTCACCACATTCAAGCATGTGGACACTGAGTTGGTACACAAGTCGTATGGAAGCCAACATAAAACAGGTAAGTCTCCTAGCCCCGAACAAGAAGTTATGAGCCAAGAAAGTCATCACGTGAAGGATGAAGAAAGTAGAAAGAAGAAAGAAGAAAGTGAGGAGTAAAGACCGGGCAATTAGTTTTACCTTTATGTAAAGTCTTCATGTAAACTTTCTAGCAATTGCTTGGAAGTGTATAAGCGTGCTAGAATGCCTATATAATGGTGCGGCTTGTCTAGGAAAAAGTAAGCCTCTTGCAAGTCTCATGTCATCACAATTCAATCCAATCAATCACAACATCAAAGCTATGTTTTACTTTGTGTAGTTGTAGTAAGGCCAATGGCCATGCAATCATGGAATCCTTTCTACTCCTTTTGTTGTCTTTGTTTCACCTTTTGTACTTTATTTTATATTTGTTTTCCTTGCACCTACATAACTTACTAACTTCCAGTTTATTGTTTTTCAATATTACATCTTTACGTTTCTGCTCACTTAGTCAAATTGAATCATAGAACTCACCAAACTCTAATTTTCTTCTCCAATCACCAGCTTCATTGATAAAGATTATTCATACTGGTAGCTTGTTTAAAAACCCTTAGGTCCGGATGTTAGTATCCTTTCCGGAGTTTCTCATATATCCTCTCCGCATTTATTTGCTAAATATCTCAGAGGATTTGTAGACATTTAAATACTTGCTTCATTGTGTATTTCAAGGGATTACGATCTGTGTAAACTTTGGTTGGAAAATTAAAAAGGTAGCCTTGAGCAGTTTGACAAATGAGGTGGGTTAGGCAGAGAGCCTAATCACTTAAATCTGGTGTGCTTGCCATTTTGCGGCTTGCAATTTTTATATCTACTGTCTTACTGTATGCGGAAATCTTTGTGCATTCTGCACTTTCTGATTTTTGAGATGCTTTGTGTAAACTTTGTATTGATTCGGCTCTTGCATTATTATTACTGGTTCTACACTAATCTAGCTTCATTGTTCACGGTAGCTTCATTTCACTTGACCTTGAGTTAACCGTGAGCAGCACATTGAATTTATATTGGACTTTAGAAATTCTATTCAGGAAATATTATACCTATTTTGTTGTATAATTTTGCATATTAGATCTCACGTACAATCATATTTTTCATTATCATAATATTGTAGTGTTTGCCCTCAGGTAGAAATTTAGTTAGACTTATATAGTGCATACTCATCATGAAACAAAATTACTAGATTATTTAGAAAATATGATTCACTCCCCTCTTAGGTTCCCTCTAGAACCTTACATACTAACTCTCCAAAAACTTACCAGACTGTTCTAATTGCCACATAATTTTGTAGAAGTTGCGTAAGACTCCTTTTGAAACTATTTAATAGACTCTTGAGTCCGACCTCTTTTTTTTTTTCCTTTTCTTTTTGGCTATAAATATGTAAGAGTTGGGCGTTATGAATGTAAGAAGAAATCAATAAGTAGTTAACTAAGTTTGCTAAATTCTCTAGCTATTTCAATTCTCAAATTTTTCTCATAAAATATACAAGTGTTTTTCCATAGGAAGTATTATTTCTCGAAGATTGGATGGAACTTTTGGTAACACCGGTATCGTGTTAGCACAACCCAAGTCTAGTCGTTTCTTTGTACTATGGACAAGCCTGACGAAGGACAAGCCTTCGCTCGCCTTCGACCGAATAAAAGTCATGGCGCAGTTGTCAAAGATGCTGTTTTCATCTTGATGGTCTTGGCTGGCCAAGTCATAGATGGGTGGTCCGCGAATTGCTTATCAAGTTAGGCCAGAGCAGACTATGAAAGAAGAAAATCTTAATCTCGTTTTCCATTCTTCTCTACTTTTCTTCCTTAGAAGAATGTGACCATCCAACATAGCTTCCGTAGGGAAGCAGCTACAAAGAAAACTATTTTGCCGGTGCTATGCAAACGATTGACTGAAGACAAACATCTAACTAGATGGAGAAGTGAGAAATAAAGTCTAGTTCTCAATTCATACTTTTCTTCTCTAACCGGTGGAGGCTCTGTCCAAAATTTTCTTGCTTAAAATTGAAGTAATGTTGCACTGAGAATTGAGTATATGTAATTTCTATTTTCAAAATTTTGTATATGCATTTCGTAAATTAAAAAAGATTAAAGTAAAGAATGATACAATCTCACCAATTCACAGTGAGTTATGGCCTAAATTACGGATGATATCATTGTTTCAACAGCGCAACAGCAACAGATAAGCGCGACCTGCATGCTTGAAGTGGGAAAGACCGAATGAACCTAAAGCCACGAGCTAGAAACACTATTTTCAAATAGAATTCCTTACAATGATAAAATTATATAAAAAGTTTATAAGACTAAGATATCAAGTTTTTATTTCAATGGAGGCCAATACCTAGGTTTTAATCATAATACAATTCTCTCCTTTTTCCATGGCCTTGCTTCCTAGTACCACTATATTTTGGACTTCTAAAACGACTAATTTTAACTTTTAAACACTTTAAATCTTATCTAAAAGATATAACAAAACAAAACATAAATCTCTTAAAAGCCCAACAACAAAATAAAACTTAGTTAAAACTCAAGCCCGAATTGTCTCTCCATAATCCTTACATTGTAGATCTATCACAAACCGGTGAGAAGTCGGGCAAAGGAGCTTCACCCACCAGGAACGATGCAACACTGTTCAAGCGAATGGGCCCAATTCAACAACGGCCACATCTATTCCAAAAAGTAAAAAATTGGTTTTCAAACAGAGATACTCAATAACATGATTAATTGGCTTTAAAAAAGAGTTGTATGACATACACAACGCCAAGTACAACAGATAAGCGCGACCTGAATTCTATTTGAAATTAGTGTTTTTTGCTACTCATACTCCTTTCATATTAGGAGCATACCCATAGTCCCTTCCAACCTGAACCAAAGATAGCCGAGCTACCCTTCGACAGTACAACCTGAAAAGGAGAACAAAAAGGAAAAGCCTCCAAATTCCATTGCGTTTGAATACAGGCACCTTCTCCGTTGATTGCGCTGGAAGGAAACACAGTCATGGAATTGACTGCAAATGGTGTATACACCCCACAAAGTGTGAGAGATTTCTCAGCACCGTGTGGAAAGATGGGAAAAACCAACCTATTCTGTCGATATTATGTTGACTGATTTGGTTTTAAGTCTCCATCGTAATTAAATCCATCTCGTGGCTTATGTCATTCAGTCGGTGGCCTAATCCTCTTATAATCACCAAAGCTTTTCAGCTTTCATTTTCATTACCCAAATAATGCTGAAAAGACCGAATGAAAGACCTGCATGATTTAAATCCTACGCAGAAGCAGACGTAAGTACCGGGCCAAAGGAAACAAAGACTAAACCTAAAGCCTCTCCCGCTGCGTAGGATTTAAATCCTCGTGTTGGCAAAATTAGCCACGCAAGTACACGCTGCACAAACGACACCGTTGCGTTAATGACCCTAATGGTCCAGAATGGCAGTACATGCCCATGAATTTGGCTGGCCGAAAACGAGTCACCCTCGTATTTTTTGGACTAACAACACATACGGTAGGTGTCATTTTTTGGTGTTTTATATTCTGGACGAATAATAACAAGCCCATGGATTGACTAATTAAGTACAAGTCTGGCCTCTTTTCTCCGCTCACTCCTTCCAGCCAAACTCGCCATTCACCAAGGACCTCTCAGAGCCATTTTACAACCATAGCAGAAAGGAGACTTAAATTCGCTGGAAAATTCCCTCAACCAACATTAACCTCCAGCAAGCATGAAAGCTTCAGCCTCCGGAGGTTTGGAGTCTCTTTTTCCCTTCTCTTGGCACCTCTAGGATTTGCCTTCTATCATCCCTAATCGACTCAAGAAGGAAATATCACTCCAAGTATTGAGAGCTTTCGGAGGAAGGTACTTGGAATAGTAAAGACACTTGAAAAAACGAGAATCCAGGAAGAGCCCCTACTTTGGGACAGATGACGCGAATTGTAAGGAAGCTGTAGATTTATTTACTTCTACATAAACAAACCCGAGAAGCACTCCTACTCAAAACGGACACATCAAATGCAAACCCTATTCACCCAGGTGGAACTTCTTGATTACTGCCGACTATTTCGAGCACCTTCACACCTCGCCTGCCAGGATACAGTAAAATGCAATAGACTTATTGTCAAAGGGTTGGATATTAAGATTTTCTGTGCATTCTGGTCTTGCCACCTGTAAGACGCTATGAACCGCTGATTAGTGGAGGCCATGGAACAGTACAATATTTTTCGTCATAAGGCATGTATATAAAAGAAACAAATATTCCAATGTAAGTGATTTTCAATGACAAGACAAAATTAAAAAATGATTCTCTGGCTGCACATCTAGTGCCAATAAGATCCACACGCGTGAGTCCACACATTAACGGACTTGCAAAGATTCCTTAATCAATCTCAACTGATGCCTATATTAGTTAAATTCGATATGACTAAGAACTCAAAGCACCAAATCTACTGGACAAGCTCAGGTGGATTATGATTCCTGGGGTTAGACAACAAATAAATCAAGAGACTCATTCAGTGTCCTCTATGAATCAAAACTAGCCCCAGCAGAGAACTTCAACGAATCAATGGCTTCTAGCTGTGTATTTGAGCTCCATGCTGACTTTCAGAAATCAGAATGTCTTCTTAGTCCGCGCGCACACCTAAGCTACCGGAAGCCTCTGCCTCGTCCGCGTCCACCCCACCCCCTCCCTCTGCCTCTAGTCCCACTTCTCCCACCATGAGACAAATCTTCCAATGCTCTATTAACCAGCTGATTTTGCAATCCACCAGCTCCGCGACCTTTTTTGGATGGCACATTGCTGGCCCCATTCGCAGCATTAGCAGGTCGCTTCCCTCTGCAAACAAAAATCATGAAAAACATAAATATGACCACAAACTTTCCATTTTACGAGGATGAAAAATCTTCCAGGAAAGTAATACTAGTCCATGAGGAAGTGTGATGGCACTCCAATGTGTCAAATCACCCTTCAACATTGGCACAACGAAAGGTTAAACAAAAAAGGTACCATCCAACAAAGTGATATTAGGAGATAGTAAAAGCTTGAACCCGTACACTGATAGCAGCAAGCAAAAATATTCAAATATAAAAATACAAGAGAAGACTGGAGAGGAAGGAAGAGGATAATAAGGAAGATTTATCCTACCCGGTTGTAGTTGTGGTGGTGGGGACAGAAGGCTTTGTCGCTTCTTTCCAAGAAAGGTTGATACTTTTATCTCCAACAAACGAAGGTGTTTTTGAATGCAGTGGCTGGATAAAATTGATTATATTAGCTTTCACAGTAAATATAAGCAAATGATCATACATGTAGAGACCAAAATATTTGTTTATTTTGCACCTTTGTCATTGCTAAAATGTTATTACATGTCCGCAAACCAGTGGTTGTATTCTGTTTTTGAGTTTTCTGCACAGTATAAGAGAACGATGGTCATAAAAATAGTAAAATAAAAATAATAACTCCGGCAGATATCAGGATCTCCTGAGAACAAACTCACAATGCTATTCTTTGCTTCATCAGATTTAGCAGCTGCCATAGCTTTGTTGTGCTCAGCCATTCCCTGAGTTAATTTCTTCATGGTAGCTCTAGTTAACTGTTCAACATTACTCAACCTACAAAATCAATTCTAACTATCTCATACATAGAAAAATTTGCATGTGTAAAAGTTGACCAAATCTATTATAATAATCATCAGAAATATAGGAAACGGTCTTCCCACCTTACTCTTTAATCAAATGAGAATCAAGACTGTAGTAGTATAATAAAAGTTCACAAATCTCTGGAAGGCTTAGGTCCTCCAAGATATTTATTCTTTGTAAATTAATCCTATGACAGACAATTTAGCTCTCTGATTTCTTCACAAAATTTTCAGAATCCTAAATCAGGTAATTGTTTTAGTGGATAGCTGGAACCTTAAACCCACATTAGGCTGCAACTATATTACAATCTCGAAAAAACACAATAACAAAAAGGCTTCAGTTCAGGATTTTTAGATTGCCTCCCAGCTCGTGCGACCGCATCTTAGACCCAGTACACACACAACCCAGCCCGCATGAGTGAGATCCAGTCCAAAGTCTGTGAACCGCAACCCGCGTGTGCAACTCGGTCCAAAAGCGTGACCCGCAATAATGTGACCCGAGACCCACGCTCGCTCCTAAGTGACAAGCGTGCACGATCCGAATTAAGCACCCGCAACCCAGTTCGACCCACTCAACAATGCCGTCAACTGAAAGCTCAAATTGGCCACCAAAAACAGCTCAAAATGGGGAAAAATGATGCAATTGAAAGCGATCAGAAATGAGAACAATTCTATGAAGAAATATCAAATACCCACTGCTCATAAAGGATTAACTTGAAGAAATTAAGGTGTTCTTCGCAGTTTGTGACCTAACTACTTAAAGGAGAAATTGAAGCCAGATTAGAAAGTATCTGAAGCCAAAATAATGGGGCTTTTGAATAGAAGAAGTTGATTTATCAATCTGTGAAGTGCCCACAATGATTTGCTTTAAGATTGAAGAGATTTTATGAAGATTTGAGTGAGATCCGAGTTTGACCCATTTTTTAGTCCGTGAAGCTCTAATTTAATAACTTAAAGTTATGGACGAAACGGTGACATTTTGGAGCACAATTTTGAATGGAATTAAGACAAAATGACCAGCTCTACCTTCTTCCTCTCTTAACAACTCAAAATTAAGAGAGAGAATACGAAAATTAGGAATCCAACAAGAAGAAAAGATGACTTGCTTCAAAGGTGTTAGAATGGTTCTTTGAAGTGAAATGTGAGTTTTTTTTTTTAATCTACTTAAGTGCATCTTACTCATTGATTATTAGTTGGTTCAAAAATCACAAAGAAAGCAAGCTTCTTTCAAAAACTCATGCTCCTCTCTCAAGCTCATTCAAACTCACAAAATTGGTTTTTTCATTTTAGTGATTTTACTTTGAGCTTATTAATGTCCCGACTTTTGGCATACCTCTCCATCCTTGGGTAATGGCTCTTTAATTCATATCATATTTAAGCTGATTTTATATGAGTAAACAATGCTAGGGTTCATGCGAATTTAAAACTTTTGTTTATATCATTTTATATTAAGTCTTTAGTATTTATTTAAAGCTTCTAAACTTGAATTCATATCTTATAGAAGCTGAATTCAAAATTTGTACTTAATTATTACTAATTGTTGAAATTCTTAGAGTGAGAATTTGTACATTAGAAGGCAAATGCTACAACAACATGTTCTACGAGGATATTCATTGGCCAAAAAAGATGAAAGTAAAATGACAACAACATATATGTAAAACATGATTTTGAAAATTGGGGTTTAGTTATCAAATTCTTTTCAAGATGGAAGAAACAAGTATTAATGTTACCTTGGGAGATAAGACAATTCATAAAAAATAATCATGCATTAAAATGAAAACCTAATATTTATAATGAAAAATTAGCTTAATCAGACAAAAAGGTTATGAACAATGCAATGTTCGAGGACCATCTAAACAATGCCCAAGTAGAGATGTTGCATGCTTTACTTGCTCCATTACCCAAGGTCAGGGGCACTGAACGTATCGTCAAACCATCCAATCCAACAACCAATAGCAACCAACTTAGTCATAAAGCCTTTAAGTCCTTTGTCATATTACCATTCACAAAATACAAACGTACAAGCATCTTTGCCTCTCCATCAATCCCTTTCTAAGTCTTCAATTTAATTTCATGAAATTTAGAGGAAGGATCTCCAATGCTCTCACTATCAAAGAAATAGCCTCTCTATTGATTCTTCAAAACTTGCAAGGAGAACATGGTTAAGTTACAAGACGAAAGAAACTAGATGGTAAAATATTTTTAATTGTAGTTAGAGAAATAAAAATTAGCAAAATATTATATATTAGAAAGCAAATGTTATAACAACATGTTCTATGGGACATTCATTAGCTAAAAAAGATGAAAGTAAAACGAAAACAACATATATGTAAAATATAATTTCCAAAGGTGAGGTTTGATTCACAAATTCATTTCAAGATACAAGAAAATGTTACTCTAGGAAAAAAGACAATTCATAAAAAATAGCCATGCATCAAATGATAACCTCATATCCATAATGAAAGATCAACTCAATTAGAGGATGAGATGATGAACGACACACCATTGAAGGACCATCTAAACAACATCCAAGCATAGACGTTGTTGCTCTACTCATTTCCCTACCTAAAGGGAAGGGCAATAAATAGATCGTCAAACCATCCAATTAACAGCCAACTCAGTCATATAGCATGTAACCCTTTTGTCACGTCACCATTCACTAGATACAAACATGGAAGCACCTGTGCATCTCCAAGGAACATCTAATGCTCTCAATATCAAAGAAATAGCCTTTCTATCGTATCGGGATATTCATTATGTTTTTGCTGATGAACTACATGTTACCATGTGCCTATCTATGATATTTTTCGTATTTATGTCAGGAGGTGTGACCAAACCTATTTATAGCATCCAGCCTGCATCTCGCACCAATAAAGTATGGCGGGAACAAAACTAACAAATTAAACGCTGAGAAAACAAAAGCAACGGATGGAGAGGTATGCCAAAAGTCGGGACAAAACAAGGAACCCAAAAGTCGCGAGAATGCAAAGAACCCAAAAGTTTTACGTTGTAATTAACAAATGGGTACCTGACAATGGAGTTGCAAGAGGAAAAGCCTCTGTAGGCAAGAGTCTCTCATGGGTTCACTTTATTGTAGATTGTCCTTTCTCTCGTGGGTCCAATTTTCACTCTCAATTAGTGTCAAAAAGGAAAGGCCGGCAATCTGTTTGCATTTTCTCTCTATCTGGTTCATTGCAGATTTTCTGTTTTCTTTCTATTAATTGTTAAAATTACTATTTGGAGCAAACTTGTCATTACTACGCCAAGTTTAAGGGGTACGTTAAAACCATTGATTTGAACAAGCTACAATGGAATTCCACCTTGCGTGCTAATTATGGTTGCATTATCTACCATGTTATCCGTTTTAGACAAGCAAACTACAAAAGTGTGGAATGCCATAGATATCATAGCATATATAAGCAATCCTTGTGCAGCCACACAAAGCCCAGTAGACATTTGGCAAGTCCCCACAAGCCAACATAACATGCTACTACACCATTGGAGCAATTAAGCGGGCATTCACCATATTCAAACATGTGGATAGTGAGTTGGCACACACATCTAATGGGAGCTAACAAAAAATAGCTAAGTCTCCTAGCCTTGGACAAGAATTCCTAAGCCAAGAAAGTCATCACATGAAGGATAAAGAAAGTACAAAGAAAAAAGAAGTGAGGAATAAACACCAAGCAATTAGTTTTATCTTTATGTAAAGTCTTCATGTAAACTTCCTAACAATTGCTTAGAAGTGTATAAGTGTGCTAAAATGCCTATATAATGATGCATCTTGTCTAGGAGAAAGTAAACCTCTTATAAGCCTTATGTAACCCTAATTAATCCAATCAATCACAACACTAAAGCTATGTATGGCTTTGGTAGTTGTAGCAGGGCCGATGGCCCTGCAATCATGGAATCCATTCTACTATTTTTGTTGTCTTTATTTCACCTTTTGTACTTTATTTTATATTTGTTTTCCTTGCACTTGCATAACTTACCAACTTCCATTTATTGCTTTTCATAATTATATCTTTATGTTTCCACTCAATCAGTCAAATTGAACCATAGAACCTGCCAAACTCTAATTTTCTTCTCCAATCACCAGCTTCATTGAAAAGATTATTCATACTGGTAGCTTTGTTTAAAAACTCTTAGGTCCGGTTGTTAGTATCCTTTCAGGAGTTTCTCATATATCCTCTCCGCATTTATTTGCTAAATATCTCAGAGGATTTGTGGACATTTAAATACTTGCTTCATTGTGTATTTCATAGGATTATGATCTATGTAAACTTTAGTTGGAAAATTAAAAAGGTAGCTTTGAGCAGTTTGATAAATGAGGTGGGTTAGGCAGAGAGCCTAATCACTTAAACCTGGTGTGCTTGCCATTTTGCGGCTTGCAATTTTTATATCTACTGTCTTAGTGTATGCGGAAATCTTTGTCCATTCTGCACTTTCTGATTTTGAGATGCTTTGTGTAAATTTTGTATTCGTTCGGCTCTTGCATCATTACTGGTTCTACACTGATCTAGCTTCATTGTTCACGGTAGCTTCATTTCACTTGACCTTGAGTTAACCGTGAGCAGCACATTGAATTTATAATTGGACTTTAGAAATTCTATTCAGGAAATATTACACCTATTTTGTTGTATAATTTTTCATATTAGATCTCACGTACAATCATATTTTTCATTATCACAATTCTGTAGTGTTTGCTCTCAGGCAGAAATTTATTTAGACTTATATAGTGCATACTCATCACACAAAAAAATGACTAGATTATTTAGAAAATATAATTCACTCTCCTCTTAAGTTGCCTCTAGAACCTTCACACTAACTCTCCAAAAACTTACCAAATTGTTCTAATTGCCATATAATTTTGTAGAAGTTGCGTAAGACTCCTTTTGAAACTATTTAATGGAATCTTGAGTCCGACCTCTCTTTTTTTTCCCATTTTTTTTTTTGGGTATATATATGTAAGAGTTGGGCCTTATGAATGTAAGAAGAAATCAATAAGTAGTTAACTCAGTTTGCTAAATTCTCTAGCTATTTCAATTCTTAATTTTTCTCATAAAATATTGTACAAGTGTTTTTTCATAGTAAGCATCATTTCTCGAAGATTGGATGGAACTTTTGTTAACACCGGTATCGTGTTAGCACAACCCAAGTCTAATTGTTTCCTTGTACTTTGGACAAGCATGAAGAAGGACGAGCCTTCGCTTACAATTGTGGAATGAGAGGCTATTTTTGTCGGGACAAGAACGACTGGCAACAAAAAAACATGCAAATATTTATTTAAAAAAAAAAACCAAAATTTACATAAGGAATGGCAATCTGTTCAAATTACAGATTACTATCCTATCTGCTTCAAAACTCATAAGGCTCATTTTGATGGTTGGGGAAATAAAATTGTATGCTTGGAGGTACCTTTTTATCACATTTGAAAATATTATGCTTGGAAAAACCAAAACTTAAAAAAAGAATTCACACAAAACAATAGGGTGATTCTTGCAATATACTTATTAGTTTGTAGGAATTAAGCGACATGTCTAGGAGCATAGTCAAATTGTCAATCTTTATTCCTTTTAAGAAAGACTAGTATTAGTAAACACTCCATATCTCCTTAAAAAAAATGGAAGTTTTGCACACAATATCCCTTCAAAAACACGTAGAAAATAAGAAAGAGGAATGGTTGCATAGGGAAAAGGGTGGTCAATGGGGGGAGAGAGAGGGAAAAACAGAATTCATGCTCTAATTTAAGTATCCTAATTTTATAGGTAATTCTTCTGTCATTAGTCTTAATAACTTTGCGTTCATCAACTTGTGAGTGTAGCTGAAAGTGACAATAACTTTTTTTTTCTTTTTATTATAGAGATAGAGTATGTAGAAAAAGCAAAAGCAAAAGCAATAACTTGGGAGTTCAGACTTCTGACAAAGATCAAATGCATTTTTAGATGACATACAGATTAAGATCTTTAAGTTCAACTTTTAGTTGGACTTGATGGCCGTTTAAGGCTTGTGATTTTTCCCTTATGGTGTTGGAGATGGATTGGGCTGCTTACCCTTTGGGGCCCATGAGTAGGCCCCATTCTCATTTGTAAATGTTTTATCTGTTTTACAATTATAAAACGTAATTGTAACAATTCTTTGCTAGCAATTGTGAATATCAGCTTGCTCTAGAGGCTTCCCATGCTCGTTTACCTTTTTTGCTGTCTTCAGTGGAAAAATTTAGTGCCTTGCCAATATCTTCCTTGTCGCATTCAGTCAAACTCTAATGCTGGTTTCTAACAAGGTGTTATAAGGAGACTTTGAATCATGACCTCAACTTATCCAAGTCGGCAAGCAATCTTTACATTTTTGTGGCTTGTGATTCTCCCTATTGGACGAGATGCTATTAGGAGACTTTGAATCATGACTTAAACTAGCCTCTATAGATGGCTCTACTTGTTTTGAGATACCAAACCATGCTGAAGTGTTCTCCTCTGATACACAAAGACAATTCTTTTATTAGTCGACGTGAGAGTCTTATTTTGACTGACTTTATTTTTCTCAATTGCTTTTTTAGTTTTGAAACCGAATCATTGCAAACAAACTAAGATAAATTAGGACCCAACAATTTCAAAAAACGTTTTACTGCACCACAATGTTGCTGTCCATTTTTCGTAGTGGTATTATTCTTTATCATTTCCGCTCATGAGAATTTAATTTACAAATCGAACCACGTAACCTTAGTGTTTTCTATTATTTTCTCTAATTGATTATTCCTAACTAACATTCTTCCTAGTGTACAAAGTATTGATGCCCTTTATTTCCCAACTTTATAGTGAATCAACAATTATGAAGAGGACTTTACACGTGGTATTTATGCCCGTATTGCCTAATCAACGATTAATTTCTACCACATGATCCCCGCGTAAGAATGCTAGAAATATAAGAGGAAGAAAAATTTATAAAAATTGTTACTCAATTTGAACACTAGATTAACTAGTTTTTCTATCCAAGCTAACATCAAGCTGGGTCTACTTAGGTACCTAGATGGTTAACTCAACTGCGAGTTCTAGAAACCAATTTTCAGATTCCATTTTGTTTAGGGGCTAGAATGTTTTAAAATGCCTAAAGACCCAAATTAAAAACTAGTTTGAGAGTTTAAGAGATATTTTTTTTGTTTGAGCTTCATCATAAGGAATCATATGTTCAATGTGAAACTTTCATTCTACTCACAAAATACTTGTTAGAAACTAAGATGCAGACTAGCATTTGGTGATTGTTTGATTGTGGTTGGGACGCACGTCCAATATTTGTCTAAGATACTATTTTCACTTACCACAATTGTGAGATGAGATATTATTTTTTTCTGGACATGGACAATTGGCAACAATAAAACATGCGTACAACTATAAAAACAGAAATATTTATATAAAATAACAATTTATTCAAACTACCAAATTTCGGTCTACAGTTTTTTATGGCTTAATCTCACAAATTTTTGGCTCTCTCTTAGCAAACTCAAACCTAGAAATTTAATTGCCTAAAATGGCATGATAATAAATTTACACTCTTACAGGCAAAAATTACGATTTTACTTCAGTTATAGTTTATCCTTGCAAATCTTAATTGTCCAAACAACTATTATATCCTAAAAATCATTATGATTGTATCCTTACTCCATTTTTCGGCGGTATACAAAGTAATATGGGCTTTGAGCTGCCAGTATGGCAAAGTACCGGATTGAAATTTCGCATCAAAATAATTGCCTTCTATTTAAAGGAGTTTAGGTCAAAGAAGTTAAGGTTCACTCCCCACTGCGTGTAAATGAATCCGCCTTAGTCCAAACCTCCCAGTTTTGGCAAACAAAGTCAAAGAAATGAAGTTTCACGCCCAGTTTCCTACCGATCTGTCATTTTCTTCGTCAACATTCCCAGCTATTTAGTTCTTGGCAATTAGCGAGAACCCATGCCATCCAACACCTCCCCATCGCAAATTTCCCCCATGGCTTTGTCTATCGTTACGGTTACCACGATCTCAGGACTCCTTCCACTCATCTCTTTTGTTCTCATCCTTCACCATGGAGCTGAATCCGCCATTACAAAAGAAGTTATAAACATAGGTGCCATCGTTGATGTTGGATCCCGAAGGGGTAAAGAAGAGAAAACGGGAATGGAAATCGCGGTTCAGAACTTCAACAAAATCTCAATGACTCGCGAACTCTCTCTCCACCTCCGGCAACCTCAGAGAAATACTTCTGTAGGTTAGTAGTCTCTAACTGTTGCAGATTCTAGTACTTCTCTAACCTGAAAATATTAGTACATTTGACCTGATGAAATATACAAATTCTGATTTCAGCTAAAGAGCTGATTGAAGAGAATAACGTCACGGTGATTATTGGCACGCACACATGGCAGGAAGCAGCGCTGGTAGCCGACGTTGGAAAGCAATATCAAGTTCCGGTTGTTTCATTTGCAGCCCCCGCCATTAATCCACCACTGATGCCACTTCGCTGGCCATTCTTAATACAAGTGGCTAAAAATGGTTCTGAAGAAACAAAATGCATTGCTGATATTGTTCGCGCTTATAATTGGCAAAGGGTTGTAGTGATTTATGAAGATGACGTATACGGCAGTGATTCCGGGAAGTTAGAACCTTTATCCGATGCTCTCCGAAATGTTGGTTCGGAGATTGAGTACCATTTGGTTCTTCCTCCATTTTCTTTTGTGTCTGATCCGGAAATTATTGACAGAATTGTTCAAGAAGAGTTGAGTAAGCTGCTGAAAATACAACCTCGAGTTTTTATCGTTCTTCAATCATCATTAGAGATGGTGACTCATTTGTTCAGAGAGGCTAAGAAAGTGGGACTGCTGGGGAGAGACTCAGCATGGATAATGGCAGAAACCATTACGAGTTTTCTGGACTCTGCTGACAAGTACGCTATTTCCTCTATGGAAGGTGCACTGGGAATCAAGAGTTACTATTCAGAGACCAGCAACTATAAAACTTTTTATTCCCAATTCCGGAAGAAGTTCAGAACTGAATATCCCGATGAAGATCATTCTGAGCCTGGAATTTATGCTCTGCGAGCATATGATAGCGTTGGAACCGTAATACAAGCCATTGAGACCATGGCTAGTAACGCCACTAGCCCAACGATGTTGCGAGATCAAATCTTATCAAGTAATTTCTCTGGTTTAAGCGGCAAAATAAGTTTCGAAGCAGGCCAACTTTCAGAAACTCGCGTATTGAGAATTGTAAATGTGGTCGGGAAGAGATACAAAGAATTGGACTTCTGGATACCAGATTTCGGATTTGCAGAAACCCCCGACATAGAAGAAGCCAAAAAAGGAAACGGAAGTAACGATCTTTCTGATACAGTAACGGGTTTGGCAGGTCATTATGAATAAGCACCTGTTGTGTGAATGCATATTTCAAATTACTCTGCTGAGATTACGTTTTTTGAAAGCAACTTTATAAAACCGATTTGAAACGCTTAAGAAAATACTCCGAATTTTTAAAACCGTTTCTGAAGCATAAAATTAATGGTAGACCTGGAAGTCTTGCGTTCACTCTCTTGGCGGCTTTTGTACATTAACTGCGCGTCCTATGCATGTTAACGAGATAGGGATCTCTTGCTAACATACGCCAAGCTCTGCATACAGACTTGAACGGAGCAAGAGATGATATGGGTAGCCCCGAAAAAACATCATAGGGGACTTCGCGTGAGTGGAGGAATCAACCTGAGTAAAATTTTTCTGATGGTGCTCCCAAAAATATCTTATGTTAGCAAGAGATCCCGATCTCCAATACATTTCTTAGTTATGAAGACATTTCTCTTTGCTCGATCCGTTTAAGAGATAGAGAAGCCTCCTGGAATGGCAATCCAGGGCTGGAGACCAAGAAGTCCCCGACCGAATGCAATATTGTTGGATTTTATATATGAGAGGCCTACCACATTTAAAAACCGATTCATAAGTGGGGTTTTATCTCTTCTATAGCTTTGTTTTCTTCTTTGTGCGGATGTGGGACCTCTTCCAATAGCCCCCGTCACACATCGGAAACGTGCTCTGATATCACTGTTGGATTTTATATATGAGAGAAACCATCACACTTTAAAACAGGTTCATAAGTGATATCTTTCCTATATATGCAGCTTTGTTTTATTTTTTGCGCTCGATGAGGGACTTCTTCCAACAAATATGTTGATTTCACTGTGCCGTACACGGAGTCAGGCTTAGCGATGGTAGTTGCAGCAAAAGATGAAGGCTCGGCTCTGATGTCTCTGAGGCCCTTCACAGTGGGAATTTGGTGGCCCTTGGAAGAAACAGGTTGGTACTGCATTGTGGTTCACCTTTTCTTCTCTCTTCTTCGCTCATCGTAAGTATCATTTCCATTACACGAGAACGGTTAAATTCTAAAAGCACTCTTCTGAATGGGATCATTTCTCGCTTGCGACTCGATGTTTCAATTGCAGGGGAAAAAATCCATAGCAACCTCAGCCGTGTGGTGATCGTACTCTGGCTTTTCGTCGTCTTGGTTCTGACCTCCAGCTACACGGCTAGTCTTTCTTCAATGCTGACTGTCCAACAACTGCAACCCAATGTTACGGATATAGAATGGCTGAAGAAGAACAACTTGAAAGTAGGCTGCGATAGTGATTCATTTGTAAGGGAATATCTGGAGAAAGTTATTAAGTTCAATCCAAGGAACATTTTGAACGTCACCAGCGAAGACAAATACATAGACGAATTTGCAAGCAAAAATATATCAGCAGCCTTCCTCGAACTCCCATATGAGAAAGTTTTCCTTAATAAGTATTGCAAGGGGTTCGTGGGAAACACGCCGACCGCCAGATTTGGAGGATTGGGCTTTGTGAGTAGTAACTTAAACTTTTCATCGGACGATATGCATCCCGTGAACCTTCAAGTTATAACCAGGATCCCCAGCTTTTTTCCTGTTTTAATTGCCATCTATACGAGTTTCTCTTTGGCGCCGTCCAATTTTAACATCCCCCTAAGCTGTGTTCTTGTTTTGGGCCAAAACATCTTCTGTAGTTCTAAGATTTCCTTCCCTTCCTTACGAAATCTCCTCATCCGAAACCAACACTTTTTTTCTTTACTGCGAGGGGTAATAATATAACTTTTTTCTTGCTTTCGATGCAGATATTTCAAAAAGGCTCTCCAATAGCCAAGGACTTTTCTAAGGCCATTCTGACTCTTTCGGAGAATGGCAAACTGAAGGCACTGGAGGACGAATGGCTGACTTCCCCGAACGAGTGTTCAACCAATATCACTTCCGGCGATACCCAACGCCTAAGCCTCCAAAGCTTCTGGGTTCTCTATTTGATATCCTTTGCCACTTCCAGCATTTTTTTTCTACTTTCACTAACTTCGTTAATGAGGGATCGCCAAGCACATGAAGGAAATATAAATCCAGATGATGAAAGCGCTTGGAAGAAGGCCGTTAGACTAGTACGGGATGTCTTCATATTAAAACTCCAGGAACAGTTCCGACTATGGCGAGCACGTTGGATATAAATAGAGACACATGGACGTAAATAATAGTTCTTCCAGCTAGAAATTCACCAGCACTTCTGACTCTCTAGAGCCTCTCTCCACATCAGCTAATATTGCAATGCTATGCGTTACTGAAGGAGATTTGAAACAGAGATTTAACTTTTTTATAGTGAATTGTTATGCATTTATATATGTTACGAAATTATTACAAATAGTTTAAACAAACATCTATTATTTAGGCTCAAGAATGGCCTTTAAAAAATTTCCGAGCTCCTTAAATTTTTATTATAATTTATAAGTTTACTTCATTTTTAATATTAACAACAATGGTTATACTTTGAAACTCTAACCACTAACTCTTCTTCTATTTCTTTCATTTTAAATATGATATATTGTATCTTTTAGAGACATTCTTGCTACAGTTGCTGCAAAACTCTTACTTTTATAAAACTTACTTCTTTCCTCTATTATTTATTCTGATTGCGATAGTCTACTTATAGCTAACATTGCCATCCATATGGATTTAGTGAACCTACAATTAAAGAATGAATTTTAAAAAAAGAAATTCTTGTTATTTGGATATTGAGCCTAGGCTTGAAATGGCTTGGGTTCGTGACTTGCCTACAATTTGTTCAATCCATCTTATATTAGCCCAACAATATTTAAATGTTAATATATGGCATTAATATTACATTTTGTGCAAATATTACATCAATTAAGGAATTGATATTTCTTTTACAAATATTTCTACTACAAAAAAATCATTTTCAAATGCATTTTTCCTTGTATCGTCATTAGAATAATTTTTTTTTTTTTATGACAAAACTCTCATTTGAAAAACTTTCATAAATGAAATATATTTCATGATCAACTTTGAAATGGAGACCTACAAGGTATTATACATTTTGATAGGACATATTCATGCACATATGGAAGGTAGAACATAGTTTGTGCTTGTGCCAGCATAAAAGAGAGATAAGGAAGGTATATGTAGTGTGTGTGTGTGTATTACTCATTTTGGCATCATGGGAATACAAGAAATTCATACTTGAAATGCTCCAAGCTCCTCCTCAAAACAATGCCAACCAACAACAAACAAGTAATAAAATAAACAGAATATGTAGAATATACTAGCTTATGTTGAAGCAAATAAAGATAATATTATTGAAGGATATTCTATCAAGCTACATACTAACTATGCCATACAAACGTATTTATCACATGTCATGTATCCTCCTCAAATTAACTTGTTGATGTTCTCATAAAGGTGTTGCCAAAGCAATCTTTTTTGGAGATTGAGGCAAACTTGGACTAACTACTCCAAGTTTGAGGGGGAATCTTGAAAAATATGTTCAGCCGAAGCCTCTCATGAGCGGTAAATGAGGAAAGCCCAAAGGGAAGGAGCCGAAGAATTTCTCAAATTGTAGACTCTTTTGCATCCTCCCAATATAGCTGTATTTCGTTGCCCTTTCTCTTTTTTGCGTCCTTGTAATTAATACTGAAACTGCGTAGGCCCTTGTATGTAAATTTGTTTTTGTTGTTGGAAATACACAAATTCTTCTTGGCACACTTTGTGTCTCATTTTCCATTATGGATACACAGGACTCTGAAGGAAAGAAAAAAAAAAAAATTCTTGACACCTGTTATGAAAGCTTCAGAAATCAATTACTGCTTTTCTCGCATCGAAACAGTAGTCGTACGTTGAACTTTCCAGGTCGGTCAGGAAGTTGTTCAGAAACAGCACACGGTCTAAAATTTGAGGAAGAGAAGCTGGCGGTATGGCGCTGACAAAAACAAAACGCTCCCCGCCTAAGACCCCAACAGGCTTGAGAAGAAAACTTGAAAACAAGCAATTGAAAATATTTTGGAAAATGACAACATAGCCTTCCAACTTCCACTAATTTTAAATTTCTAATTCTTCTTAACCATCCAAATTGGCGTTTGGATTTTTCACCACTATTCCCGTTTAATGGGAAGAAAAGTCAACGTAACAGAGGACAAAGTAGTCAAGATACCAGATTCCAACTGATATTAAAAATAAATAAATAAAACCCTCGTTAACTTATTTTAAAAACTATATATTTGCGTCCTCTCCGAGGATGCACATGTTGAGATGCTTGCGGAGTTGTCGGATCTCCTACCTATGCATCGTCAAATCCCACTCAGCGTTGTTCGGAGAGCTTGGTTGCTCTTCCCTGCGCTAATCTTTTGTCTTCTTACCGTTCCTTGTGCAGCTGAAGCCAACAGACGAAGTTGTAGGTGTAGTGCCAACTATGACATTCTAAGAGTGTATGAGTTAAAATTATAGAACAATAAATAATTAAACAAACATACAACAGTAAAATGCACATGTACCTTATCTGTCCTTTGATTTGGAAGGCGTATGTATACGATGAACCTTTGTTTCAATCAGCCTAGCCCAAAACCCATTTAGACCTGGGCTTAGCCTATTACAACACCAATCCAGCCCAACTCCGTTTGATGCTCCAATCTAGTTTTGGTCCAATCTAATTTGATCATAAACTTGACCCAATCTAATCCAAATTCGTTTTGATCCCGTTCATTTGATTTTTAATCTTATACCTCTCATTTATAGAAAAAGGTTGTGCAACCTTTAGTCACAATTGCCCTTTCTGACGTAACAAAGTTTTATTCTCGTGTTTTTTATGTAAAGGATTCGCCACCTATCTAATAATTAAAGATGAAATCCTATCCAACTCTCTCTCTTTCTCGTACTTGTATTGTGTTTTTTATACTTTATTGTTTTGTTTTTTCTTCCTTCCATATATGGTTAGGATTAGCTCTGATTAGAATGCATGCTTTGTCATGTCCGGGGAAATAAAGACCTATGATGCTGCCATTGGCAACATAACTATACTAGCCGGCCGGTTGCGATACGTGGATTTTACTCTTCTATTTACCCAGTCAGGCTTGGGAATAATAATTCCGGTGAAACCTCAAAGTTCACCATTAACCTTTACCAGGCCTTTCACCTGGGGAATATGGCTGGTGACTGGTGTCATCCTGACGTACACGATGATCATTGTTTGGTTCCTAGACCGACAAGCCAATCCAGATTTTGGTGGTCCATCGAAGAATCAGATTAGCCGTGCACTTTGGTTCACATTCTCCTCTTCGCTCATAGTAAGTGTCTATAGATATCAAGCCAATGACATTCTATTATGCTTTAAAGAAGCTAACTATGGGCAGCAACCAGTCCAATATTGCTTAACGGCAATCTGAAAGTGTTGCACTACGACATAAATGATTTTTTGCCTAATATAATTCACCTGCAGTCTCCTTTCAAAATTTCTTCGAATCTGTCTAAGTGAACGCTAGATCCATTCTTTGAACCGTAAAGAGCAGCTTTAAATTGGCCAACATATCCCAACCTGCGCCAGAAAAACCTGCGGTGGAAAAATAAGTAGTTAAAGAGGGATATCAACACGGCAAAAGGTTACCCTAAAAAGCGTGAATTTCGTTTTCTGGAAACAGTACTGGTTAGATGTTGTGAGAATGCTTCTGAATAGAATAAAAATTCCTTTACTTAAGTTGAAAGCACTAATAACACATGGTTTCATGTTGCTGGGGAAAGAGTCCACAGCAACTTAACACGATTGGTTGTGGCACTGTGGCTCTTTGTCGTGTTGATCCTAAACTCGAGCTACACTACAAGTCTGTCGTCAATGCTCACTGTGCAACAACTGCAACCAGACATAGATATTGAGTGGTTGAAGAGGAATAATGTGAAAGTTGGTTGCAGTTGCAGTGGCAATTCGCACGTACGGAAATATATGGAAATTGTGCTTGAGTTCAAGTCTGAGAATATCGTGAAGGTCCACGCGAGGGAGACTACGCGAGCGAACTAGAAAGCAACAATGTAGCTGCTGCCATCGAAAAACTTTTCCTCCATAACTACTACAAGGGATACATTGGCGTTCCAAGTTCCATCAGATTCGGAGGATTTGACTTTGTGGGTAGTAACTGAAACATTGCATAAAACATTGAGAACCTGCATGACATTTCTGAGTCGTTCCCTCTTCTCCACTGCCACTTCCTCGTACACCCACATCCACAACCAAATCTACCATTAAAATAATTCTTGCAAAAAATAAAGTGCATGACTCCTGGTATAATCATTTTCATGCATTTATGACTATAAAATTAAACTATGTCTACAAGATAATCCATTAAGCAAAGAAAAATTGTCCCTTTTTTTTTTTTTTTGATTGGCAAAGTGAGATTTTGATTTCAACTTAGACAAGGCCTATTGACAATTGTCTTTTTTCCTCTTATCACCCTTGGAAAATATTCTTAGAAAGTAAAAAACTTCATCGAAGCACTAGTAAAAGTAAAAGAACTAATGTAATCTTCTTTTTCCTCACTGAGGCCTTCCAAAAAGGCTCGCCATTTGTCAGGGATTTTTCTAAAGCCATTCTACAACTATTACAGAAAGGAGAGTTAAAGTCGCTGGAAGAATGGTTGACTCCAGATGAGTGTGCAACAAGCATAACTTCCAGCAAACATGAAAGCTTGAGCCTCCGGAGCTTTTGGATGCTTTATTTACTATCTTTCAGCACCTCTACAATTTGTCTTCTGCTATCGCTTATCCAGTCACTGATAGATCATTGGCGAAATCAACATACTTACGAAGGAAACTACAACTGAGGTTTGGGAAGAAGGTGGCTGGACGAGGAAGATACTTGAATATCAAGAATCCACGAACAGCTTCCACTTTGGCGGACAAAGATGACAGTTTGGAAGACAACTGTTGAACTGGGAAGATATTTCTATACCGAGAACCAAAGAAGCGCTGCTACTTGGGCAGATATATGTGTTCAAATAAGGTATATCATGTTTAAATGAATGTTGTTCGAGGTGTCAGTTCACGATTACTATTGATGCGTAATGCAGTTTACAATGCACTTATATGCATATTGAGAATATAAGAATGCCTCACTATTGATTTGTTTTATCACACACATGTTTGACCAAAGTGGAGATACAAAACCTTGAGATGAAGAAGGGAAAGCATTGCAACTTTTGCGACAGAAAAGTACAGAATGGGGAGCTGTAGGATGAAAAAAAAAAAAAAGCTGGGAACAACGGGCATCCACACCCTACTACATGCAAACCTTCTGCTGCAAAAGATAGGTTCATGTTATGCCTTGCCTTTCCATTATATGTTTGTGTTGTATTCTTAAGAGTTTAACGGATCTTATTACAGTTTTTTATGTCGCTGGATTTCTCTGTAATTGATAGATGTAGAATTTGATAAGTCCCAATAGATTTCTTAACCTTATTTCAATAGAATGAACTTGGGTGTGAATTACTTATAGTTCTAGAGGAAGTTGTCTTATAGTTCAATGAGTTAATAATAGTATAGCTTGTGATTTTTTCAAAACACATGAATGAAGTTCACATTATAGTCATAATGCAAGAATTATTTGCATTACTCAATCTCTTTTTAATACCCATTTGTATATCTAGATGAATGAATTTATGTATTTCAACATTTTTGACTTTATGAGATGGTATTAAAGCCTAGTCTTGCCGCATATTTGTTATGCTTTACACTTAAGCTATTTTGAAAACAACTAGTTTTAAATAGATTTAGTATGGATAAACATCATGATCCATTGTACATCTTAAACATGTTTCAAATGGACCTTTGCACTTGGGAAAGACAAGAAAGTTACTAACATCACTTGCATTGAGTTTTGCTGGACTATCATCTTTTAGTTATTAATAGGTTGCAAGATTTGTGACAACTAGTGATGTGGTAAAACTTATGAAACAAAAAAGAAAGGTTATATAGAAGCACAACACGGAATTCATTGAAGTTTGAGTGATTATGCAAGGAATACCATTCTAAATGAGAGATTGACGTTACGTAGCTTTGTCATTGTCATGTTAGACTGGAAATGCATATTCTTGTACCTGACCAAAGAATCTCAAACAATTGATAGAAAATGTTTGCTTATTTACTCAATTGTTTGACAGCGAAAACAATGGCTTTGATTATGAGTTCCGAAGCAATGAAACCAGATGTACAACTGCACATCTTATACAAAGCAAAGAACCCACAACTTTTGGAGGCACAATAATCGGCTACAGTTATTTCCTTGTTCGTGCAATGTCCAACCCTCAAGGAGAAAAAGGCCTGTTACTTTGCTCTGTAGGAAACTGCAAACACCCGGACCACGGTTCCCTGCTTAGAAACAAATCCAAACCTCCAACGTTTGATGATAATAAATTTATTAGGAGATTGTTGGGTTATTTGAAAGATTATGATTTTCATGCCCAGGATAAATATTCCACATGGTTGTGAATATTTATATTTGATTAAAATATTGAATTTATAGTCTCATGGATACAATTATTGGAATGGGTTCATGTGATTATTTAAATGGACGTTATACTTTAACGAGTTTATTATTTGATGGTCCAAATTTAGCAAGCCTAAAATCGGATTGAATTTAAAAATAAAATAAAATAAAATAAAATAAAAAGAAATCAGCCCATTCAAAAGAGATGGCCCGTGCTCCATGAAGTCCACAATGCAAAATAAAGGCCTAGCATGTGATGAGTCGAGATGTCTAGCAGAGCCCAAGCAAGAAGGAGAGCTAAGCCCGTGTGCGTGTTTAATAAAAATAAGTTAGACGATGTTGTGCTTGTTAGGCAAACAAAAAGAAGAAAAAGAAGAAAAAGAGGAAAAAGAAGAAAAGAAGAGTAGCCACGCACAAAGAGAAATAGAGAGAAGAAAGAGAAGAAGAGGGGCAACGAAGAGAGAAAGAAAAAAGGAGATGCTGGCACGGATGATTTCGACAACTTTGCCAAGTTGACCGTTTTGTTCTAAGCTCCAATCAATTGATTTCGAGATGAGCGGCAACTGACCGTTCTGCCATTGAAACGTTCGACCAAGCTATGACTTTGATCTAGCACTAATGTCCTGCTCTTGTTGCTGTAAAATTTTATTCACAGTAGTGATTGTATAAAACCTTGGGTTAGATTGTTCTCTTCATTTGAGAGATTTTCTTAGGATAGGTCTCCAATGTGCTTAATCTCATTTTATATTGTTTAAGGACAATATTATGCTTAACATGTTTCTGTTGTAGTAGGTAATCTGTAAGTTTGCTAAGATTTGTACCATTTGATAGGTTATCAAATGAGATGGGTTGAACATTTTGTCCAATCATTTAAAACATAGTGAAATCCTTTGAAGGGGAGGTCAATGGGTTGGAAGTGTGTTTCCAATCAGTTAAAAACATTGTATGCAATCTCTACTTTTAACTCTTTGTTTGATGTTGTGAATAATTTGATTGCACATATTTGCTTAAGTAATTATATCTTGAGCTTCAATAGGCATTTGTTAAAAAGAAAAAAATAAAACTTTTAGTTGTTATTTTGACTAACCTTAATAAATTGGTGTGTGAATTAATCAAGCAAGTTTGACTTTTCCATTAAGCTGTCACGAAGGCATTGTGGAGGTGCTTGAAACTTCATATAGTTTTGTGCTTGACAAGGATAACGTGTTTTAGGTTCATGTTTTATATTTATACCTAAGTACATGTTTTTTGAAATACTTGGATTTGTCCCAAGTGTTTACTGTGGTATATTATAGTGTATTGATTATACTTATGTATTCTATCATAAAATAAACAGTTGTATCATATTTGTCATAAAACACACTGCACACTGCACAATATAATCAAAGGTAAATCATAGTTAGTGGCAAATGGAACCTAGGAAATTAAATAGAATAACTAGAAAACCTAATTAAACAACTCCCCCTAAAAAAAACATTCAAAACCTATGAATGGCTATCATGATCTATTCTTGGGGCTTCTAATCCTTCTTGAATTGAGTCGCCAATTTGCTCAATAATAGGTGCTGGTTGTGACACTTGACTATTTGGACCTAGGTCAACAAATTCTATAGAAGGTGTTCCTAGATCTCTAGGGACAACAAAACAAGATTCTGGGCAGATTGAATAGCTTGATAAAGTTGGTGGGCAATTTTTGTTTGGTGATGATTCTATACCATGAACATTATCAATGCCACTTTGGTCCTGAATTCCTCTGTTTTTGAAAGTATGGGAGCTAAGGTCTTTCTTGTCAAAGATTCTAAGTGCATGATGAATTCGTTGCCATAGTGAGCCTTTTGAATCAAAATGTATCAAGATTTGGCATCTCTCCTTGTAAAGGAACATAGAAATAGAGACAACCAAGGCTATGGTGGAAGTAACACCAACAATGAGGAATAGACCCCAAAAGCTAGCAAGGCTAAGACTATCTGAAGAAACTTGGGGAATGGAGCTTGGATAACTAGCTACATTCCCAAACCATCTCTTTTCAATCTCTTTCATTTTCTCTCCTTCAGTCACTTCTAAGATTGCCCTTGAAACATCACTAACAAGACAAGAACCTCTTGGGAAGACCTATAAGTCATAATAGTCAAAACCAAATCAACAAGGGAAGACATAAGTATATAAAGATTTATACTATAAGAAACAAGAAAGCTTACAAAGCCAAAGCCATCAGTTTTGAATATGGATTCAACCATTTGATACTGTGAATTATACTTTGCCAATAAGAGCTTCATGTGAAGGGTTTCATCAAATGCAGCAGATATACCACCATTTGAGCTTCCTTTGGACAAAAGTTCATGACATTCTTCTACAGAATCATATGACTTTAGATTTTGCAACTTCATTCCAATTAAAATTTGGCGAACAAAACTACCTTTTTGGTATCCTACACATTCCCCATTAGTAACAAACTGGTTGACATCTGTAAAAGTTGGTTGTAACTTTTGCACTGTTAAAAGAGACGTCAAGCTTGCAGTATAGCTTTGTGTGAGTATAAGCACCACAAAAGCCCATATGATCACCACAAATCTAGAAAAATTACTTGATATTGACTCCCCTACAATTTACATTTAAAAGGTTTTAAGAAAGAACATAATTGCATTGATATTATACAAGAAAACCAATTCAACAATAAGGTTATCAACATTGATCAATTACAACAATTAATAGAAATAGCATACTTCAACATGTTTTAGATAGTTGATCTAACTCCACAGAAAACTAGGCAGTTTCTTAAAGGTGAGAAAACAAAATTCCAAACAAAAGACTTTATATCACAAAACAAACCATCAAAAAGCAAAAAACTTAACCATCCATGACCATCATAGTCAATTCCAAAACTAAACCCATAAGTGTAAATCTAACAAGTTCAAGCGTACGTAAAAGCGACAACTAGCAAACAAATCATTGAAGAGCTTAATTAAAAAATCAAAATAGTCATAAGATAGTAGTTGAAGCTTTTGAATGATGAGGTCATTAGTTGTAATGAGCTCTATCATTGTCAATGCTTTTGATAGAATTCCTTTTAGAGGGCTTCTTACCTATTTGGTAACAGCAAAATTATTTTCTATAAGGTATTTTATTTCAAAAATTTTTTAAAAAATGTTGAAACTTTGGAAAATTCAAGAAATCATGAAATGTATTCAAGATGTTTTCTAACTTAGTAGCTTTTAATTGGATTTATTGTACGATATTAAGTATTCAAAGTAGTTATAGAATTAAAATATCATTTATTAACCTAACATGGTCTTGAAATTAAATTTATGATAGACTAAACGAAGCCAACATGTCTAAATTTTGAATTATGCTATAATCTAACAAGGGAAAATCTGTAAAATGAATTTGCACATAACTCGGAAGGAAAATTAATCATGTTATTCATTTTGATTAAGACTAATTATTATGCCACTCATCATATGAGTACATTTACATCTATGCTCTAGGATAAATGAACCAAAAGAATCAAGACAAAGTGTTATGACGAGGATTAGGCCCCTTCTATTATTTAGGCCCTAGAAAAAAAATTGAATGGCAAAAATTATCCTAAAGAAAACCTAATAGGTGGTCATACTACTACAATATATGAATACAAAGGGTGTTTAAATTGTCCATGAAAACCCAAGAGAAAAAAGAAGGTGGCCATAACCACCTCAAAGACAAGATAATGGGTGGCCAAATTGTCGTCTCAAAGTAAACAATCACTACATGCATTACAGGAAAAGAGATATAGGAGACTCACAATCTAACCACAGTCTACCTATGTTGACTATGACCTATAAGGGTCTCAGGTCATAAAGGCTCCATAAAAAAGATAATGGATAATTACGAACTATCCAAGGGCCTTTACCTATGCTAGAGATGACTAGACTATCTGTCTCTAGTCATAGAGGCTTCATAAAATATAGAAGGTGTCCATGCCCCCAAAAAGAGTGAAGGGACAACCCATGTTTCCTCCCTTTCCCAGGTTGGTCATTCCATGGTCTTGGAGATTGATTTGTTACAATATGATTTTTCGTTGCAAAATAATTGATAATATTCCTAAAAAATCAATCACATGAGGACCCCCATATAATTTAACAAACAATTATCAACAAAGGAGGTGACTTAAAGGAGTTGATTGCCACTTTTCATTTTCTTTCATTTTTAATACTCACACAACCTAAGACCATGATATTCTAGGTCGCCTTAGTCTACCATTGGACCAAGGTGTCTTGATGTGACTATCACCTTGCTAAGTTTAATAAATCTAATTTCAAAAATGCTTTCAAACTAGTAAGCAAGTTTTATATGTATAAGAAAATAAGATATCTAAAGTAAAACTTAAACAAAAAAATAACTTTCTAATTCTTGAGTTAACTTTTGAATTAAATTTTTAAAACTTCTAACATAGCATTAGAATCTAAGTTGATTTTGCTTTGTTCTATGCAAACTTGAGCCTTAATGTACAAGATAATGTGTGAATGACAAGAGTCCCACACTAAAAAATAACATCATTAAGGTAAAACTTAAATTTAAAAAATTTAAAAAATTTAAAAAAAGAAAAAAAGAAAAAAGAAGATTCTCTAGCCTTTGAGCCAATTTTTAACCTAGGCCTTTTGATTAATACAAAAGAATCAAAATTCTATACATTCTATTTCTACAAAAGAAGTTTTTAGAGCTAACTTAGTCCTACAAACTCTTGAAGGAAGTATATGTACATAAAGAAATAAGAGATCTTTCAATGAAATTCAACTAAGAGGGAAGGAGAAGAAGGAATAAAGGCTAAGTTTGATTATCATTTGAACAATATTAGATTTGAAGTTAATGGTTAATCAAAGGAATTCTTTAGTGGAATTCTGTTTATGATCTTTTTAATCCAATGTTTTTTTTTTTTTTGTAAAAATGTAACTTTGTATTAATAAAAAGTAGTGTACAAAAATATAAAGGCATATCTCAAGATTTCTCTATAAGGCTTTTATATTTTGAAACAAAGAAACTCTTCCTTATACAATTTTTCTTATTTTAGCCAATATGATTAAAATGTGAACTATTAAATTGTATTAAAAATATTTTATTTATGATTGTAGTCAATTTCCATATCAAGTTAATCCGAATAATTTCAAAATAACAATTTGGCTCACCCAACTCTTTACCATTATGTAAGAAAAAGTAAAGTATGATGAAAGGAAACTTACGATGTGCAAAAACCATTGTCGAGAAGGCATACCATAAGCTTGTCCCAATCTGGTGCCAGGGAGGCCCACGAAAATCATCATTTATTCGGTGTTCCAAAAGCCATACGACAAAGCCTACGAAGACAAAGAAACATCCACTTGTCATCCAAAGTTCCCATGTTAAAGGCTTCAAGAACACCCATGCATTTTCCCTTCTATCAACCACTGGCACCACCATTGAGACTCCAGATTCCGCATAGGGCAATGTGAAGTCCACAAAGTTAGACCTATTCGCTATGATCGTTACATCTCCTACCACGGCGTCAAATTTCTGTCAACAAGGTCATATAAAAAAGTATAAGATTTTTGATAAGTTGTTCGAGAGCATAATCAAGCTCTAACGTTTTTTTTTTTTTTCTTGTTTCTAGATGGTATATTAGTTTTTAAAAGTGGCAGAAAATTTTTACTGACCTGAAGAAATACTTGGTAGACCAATTCGTTATAAGTACCACCCGATGTACCGTCAGGCTTTGTGAAGGGAATGAACTCGTAGCTAATAGGGTATGACAATGTTTCCATTACAGCAGTGAAGACGTCGATGCAGTACCCTGTGACATTTGTTGTCTTAGTGACGTTAACAAATTCACGAAAGCCATTCTTCACTGGAACACCTATTCGTAGTTTCGTCCCATTTGTTGCAATCCTTGAACCTTTTGGGACAGAACTAGAGTCACCGGGCCATATAATGGGTCCTAGGTTTTTCTTGGAAGTGGAATATGTGCTTGTGTTCTTTGAATTCAATTCCCTAACGAGTCCAATTTCTGAAGTCCAAAATGCGACCACTCTTTCTCCACTACCATTCACATTAATTATCTCAAAACTTGTTGATTGTACTTGCCCGTTAACAAGACTGAACTCTCCAGCAAGGCCTGTAAATCTAGTACCTAATAATGCTTCTCGAAGTCTAGGACCATTTAAAGATACCCCAATATTATCAAGATCAGTTAAGCTGCTTGAAGCATTTTTCTCTTCAAAGCCAAGATTTTTGGTCCTAGCTTCCTCAACTGCCCTAGCCAATGCCAAAGTAGCATCATAAGCCCGTAAACCGACAACATCCAATTTGGCATCGATGAAGTTTGGGTTATCTTGTCGGAATTTCCTTTTCCATCGAGCTGTAAAATCTTTGAGTGCTTTTGTCTTTGGCACATAAGTCTTTATACCTAATACCCCCTGTAATGAGTCCATAATGGAAGGATCTAACGAACCCAATGAATTCGCTAGTCCACTAGTAATGATCCAAACATAACCTTCACTCATCATTCCAAGCTCTTTCGCCTTGGCGAAAAGCCGAGAACCAAGATTGCGTGGCATTTGCACAATGAAGACTCTTGTTTGCAGTGTCATTAACTTGTAAAGTTCTTGACCAAGTTGGTCATTTGTGGCCGATGGAGGAATGACACTCCGATAAGGAACACTAGCATCAACCTCATGTAAGGCATCGAATAAGAAAGGAATCATACCTTGTCCGTAACTATTGTCTATATAGATTGGCACGACTTCCCTCCATCCAAAGGCTTGAATAATCGCACTTACAGCTTTCACCTCGGATGAGTCATTCCGCGCAACTTGATAAAAGTACGGACTTTCAAGTGAAGTAAGGGAAGGGCATGTTGCTGAAAATGATATAATGGGCACCTGCGCTTTCTTCCCTAAGTTGATGACAAAGCTTGCTTGCATCGAGCTTTGTGGCCCAATTATGGCTTCCGTTCTTGCATTCCTTATCAGATCGAGAGCTGTGTTTCGAAAAGAAAGAGAAATCTGATCAAATGACTAATCAAATTCAAAATGGTCATCATGCCTTTACAAGTCATGATAACAATCCCTGAATATGATTAAAATCAAGCTATTATTTTCTCTTCAGCATAATAATCCGTTAATTTCGATTCCATAACAAAAAAATGAATACATTTTTACATCCATTCCCCATAAGCTCAACACAAATTATCTTAGGTAGGTTATTTTTCTGAAAATTATTAAAAGAAACAATTTTTTTTTTGGTAATTGTTTCGAAAAAAGTTGAGATAAAAGTGATTGTATCTACCAAAAAAAATTCAATTAAAAATAAACTACCTATTGAACCTAAATCCCAAAAAATCTTAGAATTAATTTATAATAAAATTTGTTGTCTAGGAAGACAACCAACAAGACCAAATCTTGTTTACGAACAATGATATATGCACTTTTAACACATCCGTAATCATAACCCTCATTTGGTGAAACTTTTGTGACGTACACCAATAGTTGACCTTGAAAATTCCTATAAATTTTCTGAGTATGGTTTTCCTCCGTAGCTTTATGTAACAAAACTACTAGGTGAAATAAACACTACCTATATCTAATTTGAGTTCATTTGTGGTATCCCTAAATTGATGGCTTAAATCATATGATTGAGGTTCATATCTGAAGAAGGGTACTAGTTTTGTCAAATTTTTTGATATTGTCATTAATGTTGATTTTTTTCTGTTAAACTAGTTCAAAGTGACCCAAAAAAAAAGGAACGGGGATCTTTTCAAAATGAAAATGTTAATTTGGTCAGATTGAGCCCATTTAATCGGAATTAGGAATTCTACTTATGCAATTAATGTTTCAACTTTCTCATATCATGAGCGAAACTAAATAATGCACGACCTGTTCTATGGCTTTTAAATTTTTTTTATTTGGGAGTTCATTTAAGAGTTGAGCAGTTAAATTATAATTTTCTAATCTTAATTTGTGTCCACAAGATTTGGCTGGTATCATACTGTTGGAGTGATATTTATGGTAACATTGAAGGTTCTAGTTGTTTTTTTTGAAAAATAAAGAACTTAGCTCAAGGCATGTAAGTGAAGCACTTCATTTATTATGAAACTAATTTTTAAAGGGTGAAAGGAATGGTCAAACTAATTTAGTGACTTTCATAAGAATCTAGTTGAGTTCATCTAAATCACTAAATTAAAGAATTTAAGATGATTACCAATTGGATAATCTAAATATTAAAAAAATCAAAAATCATGTTATTACAAAATAAGTTCTATTAACTATTATCTGGGCATCTTTCGCTCAAATTAAATTATTTCCACTCAATATTTTTAATATTTACTTTACCTCATTTTTGAAAGTTGCTTGCATAATTTGGTCTTATCTTATTGTGCTACATATCACCACACAACAAAATTTAAATTATATATGATCTAAGAAGAATTTGATTGACATACAAAAGTACGTTTCGATATAGAATTAGAATTTTTTTTGTCTAGTAAGCAAATGCAATACTATTCAGACTCCTGTTTTATGGTGTTAGGAACTTCGACTACCATACTTTGGTTAAGGATTCGACACCCCTCACACCCTCCCTAGGTGTGTGTTATTTTCAAAAAAAAATTACCATACTTTAACTAGTTTCTATGGTGGCATAAAATGCTTTAAGCTTCTTTCCTTCAAAGAATACTATGGAATCACAAAACAATTAAATCTTTTATGATACCATTCTGTTTTCTGGTGGTAAACTTTTAACAATGCAAACAACACTTGCACTTGCTTCATCTATTAATTCATTGTTACAAAATGAAAGCAAGAAGATATTAGAGAAAGCAAATAAAAAAATGAAGCTATCTACTATAGAAAAAAGGCGAATAAAAGAGAAAGAAGAACCTGCTGCAGCTGCTCCAACGATGTCCCTTTTGGAATCCCTGGTGTAAAGAATTAACCTTGTTTTATAGTAATCATGAAAGGCATAGAAATCTGAAAGAGCCATGCTGATGCAACTCAATCCCATCTTCCCATTCAGCGTATCTAAGTTCAGAATGACACCCACATTAACAGGGATTGTTGTGTTTTTTGCCTCTACCAAAAGGATCCATTCCGAAAAAGTAATAAAGAGGAAAAGAGAAAGACTAAATCTGGCAGTGATCTTCATGATTATGGATGTCTTGAAAGCTTTTGTGGTCTCAAGTCACAACAGCTCTTATTTATAGGATGAGTGTGATAGTATTAAGAGAGAAAGGACTTGGAAAGTAAGAATGTTTATGCTACAAGGTGAAAAAAAAAAATAATAGCTAAAATATTTTTAATTGTAGGTAAAGAAATAAAATACTAGCAACATATTGTACACTAGAAGGAGAACGCTATAATGACAAGGTTTAAAGGGACATGCATTGACCAGATAGACAAAAGTAAATTGACAGCAACATATATGTAAAATATGATTTCAAAAACAAAGGTTTGGTTCCCAAATTCCTTTCAAGATGGAAGAAACAAGCATTAATTTTACTTACAAAATAAGTCAATTCATAAAATAACCATACATAAAAATGAAGACCTAGTATCCATAATGAAAGATCAATTGAATTACAGGATAAGATGATGAACAACAAAAACATCATAGGACAATCTAAACAACACCCAAGTAAATATGTTGCGTGCTTTACTTACTTAGCTACCAAAACTTAAAGGCACTAAACAAATAGTCAAGCCAAATCCAATGGCCAACATGAGACAACTTAGTCATAAAGCCTATAACCCTTCTGTCACAGCACCCTTAACAAAATACAAATATGGAAACACCTCTACCTTTCAAGATAACTTGGAGAGGAAGTTGATTTCCTCTATTTTTCATCAGTGATTATACAGTCCATCAATCCTTCTTCGAGCCTTCTATCCAATTTCTATGAAATTCAAAGGAAGGATCTCCAATGCTATCACTATCAAAGAAATAACCTCTCTACTAACTTTTCAAAACTTTGAAAACCACGGTTAGGCTACAAGATAAAAAAAACTAGCTGCCAAAATATTTTTAATTGTGGTGAGAGAAATAAAAGACAACTAAGATATTATACATTAGAAGGAGAATGCTACAATGACTGGGTTTATAAGGAGAATGCTATAACCCTTCTGTCATGGCACCCTTAACAAAATACAAATATGGAAACATCTCTCCTCTCAAGATAACTTGGAGAGGAAGTTGATTTCCTCTATTTTTCATCAGTGATTATACAGTCCATCAATCCTTCTCCGAGCCTTCAATCCAATTTCTATGAAATTCAAAGGAAGGATCTCCAATGCTATCACTATCAAAGAAATAACCTCTCTACTGACTTTTCAAAACTTTGAAAACCATGGTTAGGCTACAAGATAAAAGAAACTAGCTGCCAAAATATTTTTAATTGTGGTTAGAGAAATAAAAGACTACCAAGATATTATACACTAGAAGGAGAATGCTACAATGACTGGGTTTATAAGGAGAATGCTATAACCCTTCTGTCATGGCACCCTTAACAAAATACAAATATGGAAACACCTCTCCTCTCAAGATAACTTGGAGAGGAAGTTGATTTCCTCTATTTTTCATCAGTGATTATACAATCCATCAATCCTTCTCTGAGCCTTCAGTCCAATTTCTATGAAATTCAAAGGAAGGATCTCTAATTCTATCACTATCAAAGAAATAACCTCTCTACTGACTTTTCAAAACTTTGAAAACCATGGTTAGGCTACAAGATAAAAGAAACTAGCTGCCAAAATATTTTTAATTGTGGTGAGAGAAATAAAAGACTACCAAGATATTATACACTAGAAAGAGAATGCTACAATGATTGGGTTTATAAGGAGAATGCTATAACCCTTCTGTCATGGCACCCTTAACAAAATACAAATATGGAAACATCTCTCCTCTCAAGATAACTTGGAGAGGAAGTTGATTTTCTCTATTTTTCATCAGTGATTATACAGTCCATCAATCCTTCTCTGAGCCTTCTATCCAATTTCTATGAAATTCAAAGGAAGGATCTCCAATGCTATCACTATCAAAGAAATAACCTCCCTACTGACTTTTCAAAACTTTGAAAACCATGGTTAGGCTACAAGATAAAAGAAACTAGCTGCCAAAATATTTTTAATTGTGGTGAGAGAAATAAAAGACAACCAAGATATTATACACTAGAAAGAGAATGCTACAATGACTAGGTTTATAAGGAGAATGCTATAACCCTTCTATCATGGCACCCTTAACAAAATACAAATATGGAAACACCTCTCCTCTCAAGATAACTTGGAGAGGAAGTTGATTTCCTCTATTTTTCATCAGTGATTATACAGTCCATCAATCCTTCTCCGAGCCTTCAATCCAATTTCTATGAAATTCAAAGGAAGGATCTCCAATGCTATCACTATCAAAGAAATAACCTCTCTACTAACTTTTCAAAACTTTGAAAACCATGGTTAGGCTACAAGATAAAAGAAACTAGCTGCCAAAATATTTTTAATTGTGGTGAGAGAAATAAAAGACTACCAAGATATTATACACTAGAAGGAGAATGCTACAATGACTGGGTTTATAAGGAGAATGCTATAACCCTTCTATCATGGCACCCTTAACAAAATACAAATATGGAAACACCTCTACCTTTCAAGATAACTTGGAGAGGAAGTTGATTTCCTCTATTTTTCATCAGTGATTATACAGTCCATCAATCCTTCTTCGAGCCTTCTATCCAATTTCTATGAAATTCAAAGGAAGGATCTCCAATGCTATCACTATCAAAGAAATAACCTCTCTACTAACTTTTCAAAACTTTGAAAACCATGGTTAGGCTACAAGATAAAAGAAACTAGCTGCCAAAATATTTTTAATTGTGGTGAGAGAAATAAAAGACAACCAAGATATTATACACTAGAAGGAGAATGCTACAATGACTGGGTTTATAAGGAGAATGCTATAACCCTTCTGTCATGGCACCCTTAACAAAATAAAAATATGGAAACACCTTGTTCGGTGAAATCTAAATGCAAGTGAACATGTCGAACAAGTAATATAATGATAAGAAAGATATCGTCCCACAGAGATTGGTGATTACTAGACCAACTAATTACTAACGGTGAATAACTCCTAGAATTTATCTAGCAAACCAAATTGATGGATGATAGATTAACTAACTAAGTCTAAGAAAACTTAATAAAAGAAATATGTTAGAGCATATGACTTCAGCATAATTACTAGGTACTAATATTGATTATTTATGCTTGCAAGAGAGATAATATCTATGTGATGGTGAAATTTCTTAATTTATTTACTATCCTATGTCTAGGTATAGTAAACCTACTTAGTTCATTAATTCACTATATCTCTATATGTGAATTGAAACAAACCAAATGCATTAGGATCTATGAATATTCCCAGTTTACACCAAAAGCCACACAAACAATATGGTATATGTCTATCTATATTTAATTTATGGTTACATATTACAAGAAGCAACTGCATGCTATTTCCTGTCGGTCTTTAACATGCAAATCAAGTCATCTAAGTGGTAGCTAATCACCTAAAAGCATTAAACTCCGTAATATGTAACTTCACATAAATAAAATATCTTGCAAAACATAATAATCATAAGATTCATACCATCATAATTAGGTTACATCGTAGCTCTAACAAAAATAAACTAAAACATAAAGAAATAATGAGGAAGAATGGTAATAAGAAATAAAGAAGGCATCTTGAATCCAAGAACAAGAAGTCTGTCACCCTTTTTGTCTTCTCTTCAAGAAAACCTTGAATTCTTGGCTTCTTTCTTGAGTTGTGCTCAATTTCCCTCCTCCCCCCCTTTTTTTGCCTCTTCTCTTCTCTTAAATAGGGTTTAGGTTTAGACCTATCTCCTATCCTAGTAGAATTGGGTTTTAGAGACCTAAAACAATTGGGTTTTGAACTCCTAAATTAATTGAAACTTGAATTCCTAACATAACTGGGTTTTCTATTTATTTAGAAAACCCAACAACAATAGAAAATCTAATAACAATCATCCAAAGCCCAAGCCCATCTTGACTCTCTTAATCTTGATATTATAATTTTGCCACACAATAAGCATCAGGTTCTTCATGTTCATCCCTTTTCTCTTTACCTCCTTGTGCTACAAAAACAAGAAAAATTTAAATAAATAAGAGGAGTTCAAATATTTTCTCATAAGCATTGTATTATTTATTACCTAAAAAATAGGTAAAATAACTCTATAAAAATAAAGTTATCACACCTCTCCTCTCAAGATAACTTGGAAAGGAAGTTGATTTCCTCTATTTTTCATCAGTGATTATACAGTCCATCAATCCTTCTCCGAGCCTTTAATCCAATTTCTATGAAATTCAAATGAAGGATCTCCAATGCTATCACTATAAAAGAAATAACCTCTCTACTGACTTTTCAAAACTTTGAAAACTATGGTTAGGCTACAAGATAAAAGAAACTAGCTGCCAAAATATTTTTAATTGTGGTGAGAGAAATAAAAGACTACCAAGATATTATACACTAAAAGGAGAATACTACAATGACTAGGTTTATAAGGACATTCACTAGCCAAAAAAGATGAAAGTAACAAAACAAAAACATATATGTGAAATATAATTCCTAAAGGTGAGGTTTGGTTCAAAAATTCATCTCAAGGTAGAAGAAACAAGTACCAATGTTACTTTAGGAAATATGACAATTCATAGAAGATAGTCATACATCCAAATGAAGACCTTGTATCTATAATGAAAGATCAATTGAATTAAATGATAAGATGATAAACAATGGAAACATTAGAGGACCATATAAACAACACCCAAGAAAATATGTTGCGTGCTTTACTTGTTTCCCTACCAAAACTCAAAGGCATTAAACAGATTGCTAAACCAATAAATATAATGGCTAGCATTAGCCAACTTAGTCATAAAGCCTATAACCCTTCTATCACACCACCATTCACAAAATACAAGTATGGAAGCATTTTTACCTTTTCAGATGACTTGAAAAGGAAGTTGATCTCCTCTATTTTTCATTAGCAATTATACAGTCAATTAATCCTTCTTTGAGCCTTCAATCTAGTTTCCATGAAATTTAGAGGAAAGACCTCTAATGCTCTCACTATCAAAGAAATAGCATCTTTATTGACTCTTCAAAACTTGAATGAAGACCATGGTTAGGCTACAAGATGAAAGAAACTAGATACTAAAATATTTTGAATTATAGTTAGAGAAATGAAAGATTAGCAAAATACCATACATTAGAAGGCAAATGCTACAACAACATGTCCTATAGGGACATTCATTGGCCAAAAAATATGAAAGTAAAATGACAACAACATATATGTAAAATGTGATTTTGAAAATTGGGGTTTGGTTCACAAATTCCTTTCAAGATGGAAGAAACAAGCATTAATGTTACCTAGGGAGATAAGACAATTCATAAAAAATAACCCTGTATTAAAACGAAGACCTAATATCCATAATAAAAAATTAGCTTAATTGAATTATGAGTTGATGAACAACGCAATGTTGGAGGACCATTTAAATAATGCCTAATAAAAGATGTTACATGCTTTACTCGCTCCCTTACCTAAGGGCAAGGGCACTAAATATATTGTCAAACCATCCAATTCAATGGCCAACACCAGCCAACTTAGTCATCAAGCCTATAAACCTTCATCACATCACCATTCACAAAATACAAATGTGGAAGCATCTCTACCTCTCAATCAATCCCTCTCCAAGCCTTTAATTTAATTTTCATGAAATTTAGAGAAAGGATCTCCAATGCTATCCCTATCAAAGAAATAAATTTTCTACCGACTCTTCAAAACTTAGTGAAAACCATGATTAGACTACAAAATAAAGAAACTAGTTGCTAAAACATTTTCAATTGTGGTTAGAGAAATAAAAGGCTACCAAGATATTGTATACTAGAAGGAAATATGCTATAATGACATGGTTTATAAGGACATTCATTGGCCAAAAAAGGTGGAAGTAAAACGACAACAACACACATGTAAAATATAATTTCTAAAGGTGAGGTTTGGTTCAAAAATTCATCTCAAGGTAAAAGAAACAAATATTAATGTTACTCTAAGAAATAAGACAATTCATAGGAGATAGCCATGCATCCATATGAAGACCTAATATCCATAATGAAAGATCAGTTAAATCATATGATAAGATGATGAACAATGGCAACTTTAAAGGACCATCTAAAAAACACCTAAGAAATATGTTGCATGCTCTACTTGCTTGCCTACCAAAACTCAAGGCTATTAAATAGATCATCAAACCATCAAATCCAATGGCTAGCACTAGACAACTTAGTCATAAAGCTTGTAATCCTTATGTCACATCACCATTCACAAAATACGAACGTGGAAGCACCTCTACCTTTCCAAATGACTTGAAAAGGAAGTTGATCTCCACTATTTTTCATTAATGATTATATAGTCCATCAAACCTTCTCCAAGCCTTCAACCCAATTTCCATGAAATTCAAAGGAAGAACCTCAAATGCTCTCACTATTAAAGAAATTGCCTCTCCACTAACTCTTCAAAACTGGCATGAAGACCATCATTAAGCTACAAGATGAAAGACATTAGATGCTAAAATATTTTATAGTTAGAGAAATAAAAGATTAGCAAAATATTATACATTAGAAAGAAAATGCTACAGCAAAATGTTCTATAGGGGCATTCATTGGCCAAAAAAGATGAAAGTAAAATGACAACAACATATATGCAAAACATGATTTTGAAAATTGGGGTTTGGTTCACAAATTCCTTTCAAGATGGAAGAAACAAGCATTAATGTTACCTTGGGAGATAAGACAATTCATAAAAAAAAAATAACCATGCATTAAAACAAAGACCTAATATCCAGAATGAAAACTTAGCTTAATCAAACAATGAGTTAATGAACAACTCAATGTTGGAAGACCATCTAAACAATGCCTAAGTAGAGATGTTGCATGCCCTACTCGCTCCCTTACCCAAGGGCAAGGGCACTAAACATATTGTCAAACCATCCAATTCAATGGCCAACACTAGCCAACTTAGTCATCAAGCCTATAAACCCTCTATCACATCACCATTCACAAAATACAAAAGTCGAAGCATCTCTGCCTCTCAATCAATCCCTCTCTAAGCCTTTAATTTAATTTTCATGAAATTTATAAGAAGGATCTCCAATGCTATCACTATCAAAGAAATAACCTCTTTACTAAATCTTCAAAACTTAGTGAAAACCATGGTTAGACTTCAAGATAAAAGAAACTAATTGCTAAAATATTTTCAATTATGGTTAGAGAAATAAAAGACTACCAGGATATTGTACACTAGAAAGAGAATGCTACAATGACATGGTTTGTAAGAACATTCATTGGCCAAAAAAGATGAAAGCAAAACAACAGCAACATATATATATAAAATATAATTTCTAAAGACGAGATTTAGTTCACAAATTCATTTCAAGATAGAAGAAACAAGTTTTAATGTTACCCTAGGACATAAGACAATTCATAAAAGATAGCCATTCATTCAAATGAAGACCTAGTGTCCATAATTAAAGATCAGATGATAAGATGATGAACAATGGCAACATCAAAGGACCATCCAAACAACACCTAAGAAAATATGTTGCGTGCTTTACTTACTTGCCTACCGAAATTTCAAGGGCATTAAACAGATCATCAAACCATCAAATACAATGGCTAGCACCAATCAGCTTAGTCATAAAGCATGTAACCCTTTCATCACACCATCATTCACTAGATACAAACATGGAAGCGCCTCTGCATCTCCATAAATTTCTAATGAAGGATCATCTAATGCTCTTAATATTAATAATAGCCTCTCTATTGTATTGGGATATTCATTATGTTTTTGGTGATGGGCTACATGTTACCATGTGCCTATCTATGATATTTCCAATATTTATGTCAGGAAGTGTGACCAAGCCTATTTATAGCGTCCAGCCCGCGTCTCGCACTAACAAAGTATGGCGGGAACAAAAGTAACAAATTAAACACTGAGAAAACAAAAGCAACGGATGGAGAGGTATATGCCAAAAAGTCGGGACAAAACAAAGAACCCAAAAGTCACGACAATGCATGGAACCCAAAAGTCTTACGGTGTAATTAACAAGTGGGTCCCTGACAATTGGAGTTGCAAGAGGAAAAGCCTCCGCAGGCAAGAGTCTCTTGTGGGTCTAGTTTATTGTAGATTGTCCTCTCTCTCTCATGGGTCCAGTTTTCGCTCTCAATTAGTGTCAAAAAGGAAAGGCCAGAAATCTGTTTGCGCTTTCTCTTTATCTGGTTCATTGCAGATTTTCTGTTTTCTTTCTACCAATTGTTAAAATTACTATTTTCAGCAAACTTGTCATTACCATGCGAAGTTTGAGGGTTGTGTAAAAGCCATTAATTTGAACAAGCTCCAATGGAATTCCACCTCACATGCTAAGTGTAGTTGCATTGTGTACCATGCTATCCACTTTAGACAAGCGGACTATAGAAGTGTGGAATGCAGTAGACATCACAATAGACACAAGCAATCCTCGTGCAGTCACACAGAGCATAGCAGACGTCTAGCAAGTCCCCACAAGCCAACACAACATGCTACAACACCATTGGAGCAATTAAGTGGGCATTTACTACATCCAAACATGTGGACAGTGAGTTGGCACACAAATCGTATGGAAGCCAACATAAAACAGCTAAGTCTCCTAGCCCCAGACAAGAAGTCCTGAGCCAAGAAAGTTATCACGTGAAGGATGAAGAAAGTAAAAAGAAGAAAGTAAAAAGAAGAAAGTGAAGAGTAAAAACCGGGTGATTAGTTTTACCTTTATATAAAGTTTTCATGTAAACTTTCTAGCAATTACTTGGCAATGTATAAGCATGCTCGAATGCCTATATAATGGTGCAGCTTGTCTAGGAGAAGGTAAGCCTCTTGCAAGTCTCATGTAATCACAATTCAATCCAATCAATTATAACACCAAAGCTATGTTTTACTTTGTGTAGTTGTAGCAAGGCCAATGATCATGCAATCATGGAATCCATTCTATTCCCTTTGTTGTCTTTGTTTCACCTTTTGTACTTTATTTTATATTTGTTTTCCTTGCACCTACATGACTTACCAATTCCAGTTTATTGTTTTTCATGTTTACATCTTTACATTTCTGCTCACTCAGTCAAATTGAACCATAGAACCCACCAAACTCTAATTTTCTTCTCCAATCACCAACTTCATTGATAAAGATTATTCATACCGGTAGCTTGTTTAAAAACCCTTAGGTCCGGTTGTTAGTATCCTTTCCGGAGTTTCTCATATATCCTCTCCGCATTTATTTGCCAAATATCTCAGAGGATTTGTAGACATTTAAATACTTGCTTCATTGTGTATTTCAAGGGATTATGATCTGTGTAAACTTTGGTTGAAAATTAAAGAGGTAGCCTTGAGTAGTTTGATAAATGAGGTGGGTTAGGCAGAGAGCCTAATCACTTAAATCTGGTGTGCTTGCCATTTTGCGGCTTGCAATTTTTATATCTACTGTCTTACTGTATGCGGAAATCTTTGTGCATTCTGCACTTTCTGATTTTTGAGATGCTTTGTGTAAATTTTGTGTTGATTCGGCTCTTGCATTATTACTGGTTCTACACTCATCTAGCTTCATTGTTCACGGTAGCTTCATTTCAATAGACCTTGAGTTAACCGTGAGCAGCACATTGAATTTATATTGGACTTTAGAAATTCTATTCAGGAAATATTATACCTATTTTGTTGTATAATTTTGCATATTAGATCTCAAGTACAATCATATTTTTCATTATCATAATATTGTAGTGTTTGCCCTGAAATTTAGTTAGACTTATATAGTGCATACTTATCATGAAACAAAATTACTAGATTTTTTAGAAAATATAATTCACTCCCCTCTTAGGTTCCCTCTAGAACCTTACATACTAAATCTCCAAAAACTTACCAGACTGTTCTAATTGCCACATAATTTTGTAGAAGTTGCGTAAGACTCTTTTTGAAACTATTTAATAGACTCTTGAGTCCGACCTCTCTTTTTTTCCTTTTTTTTTTTTTTGCTATAAATATGTGAGAGTTGGGCGTTATGAATGTAAGAACAAATCAATAAGTAGTTAACTAAGTTTGCTAAATTCTCTAGCTATTTCAATTCTCAAATTTTTATCATAAAATATTGTGCAAGTTTTTTTCCATAGGAAGTATTATTTCTCGAAGATTGGATGGAACTTTTGTTAACACCGGTATCGTGTTAGCACAACCCAAGTCTAGTTGTTTCTTTGTACTATGGACAAGCCTGACGAAGGACGAGCCTTCGCTCACCTTTGACCGAATAAAAGTCATGGCGCAGTTGTCAAAGATGCTCTTTTCATCTTGATGGTCTTGGCTGGCCAAGTCATAGATGGGTGGTTCGTGAATTGCTTATCAAGTTAGGCGAGAGCAGACTATGAAAGAAGAAAATCTTAAATCTCGTTTTCCATTCTTCTCTACTTTTCTTCCTTAGAAGAATGTGTCCATCCAACATAGCTTCCGTGGGGAAGCAGCTACTAAGAAAACTATTTTGCCGGTGCTATGCAAACGATTGACTGAAGACAAACATCTAACTTGATGTAGAAGTGAGAAATAAAGTCTAGTTCTCAATTCATACTTCTCTTCTCTAACCGGTGGAGGCTCTGTCCAAAATTTTCCTGCTTAAAATTGAAGTAATGTTGCACTGAGAATTGAGTATATGTAATATCTATGTTCAAAATTTTGCATATGCATTTCGTAAACATAAAAAAAGATTAAGGAATGATACAATCTCACCAATTCACAGTGAGTTATGGCCTAAATTAAGGATGATATCATTGTTTCAACAGCGCAGCAGCAACAGATAAGCGCGACCTGCATGCTTGAAGTGGGAAAGACCGAATGAATAAGCCAGAAGCAGACATGCGTCCTGGGCCAAAGGAAACAAAGACTAAACCTAAAGCCTCTCCCGCTGCGTAGGATTTAAATCCTCGTGTTGGCAAAATTAGCCACGCAAGGACACGCTGCACAAACGACACCGTTGCGTTAATGACCCTAATGGTCCAGACTAGCAGTACATGCCCATGAATTTGGCTGGCCGATAACGAGTCAGCCTCATCTCTTTTGGACTAACAACACATTCGGTACGTGCCAATGAATTGATTGGTCAAGTACGAGTTGGTGTTTTATATTCTGCATACCTTCCAGCCAAACTCGCCATTCGCCAAGGACCTCTCAGAGCCATTTTACAACCATAGCAGAAAGGAGACTTAAATTCGCTGGAATACTCCCTCACATGAGTGCTCAACCAACATTAACCTCCAGCAAGCATGAAAGCTTCAGCCTCCGGAGGTTTGGAGTCTCTTTTTCCCAGCTCTTGGCACCTCTAGGATTTGCCTTCCATCATCCCTAATCGGCTCACGAAGGAAATATCACTCAAGTATTGAGAGCTTTTGGAGGAAGGTACTTGGAATAGTAAATACACTTAAACAGAGAATCCAGGAAGAGCCCCTACTTTGGGACAGATGACGCGAATTGTAAGGAAGCTGTAGATTTATTTACTTCCACATAAACAAACCCGTGAAGCACTCCTACTCGGTCAGATGCGTCGGGTACAAAACGGACACATCAAATGCAAACCCTATTCACCCAGGTGGAAGTTCTTGATTACTGCCGACTATTTCGAGCACCTTCACACCTCGCCTGCCAGGATACAGTAAAATGCAGTAGACTTATTGTCCAAGGGTTGGATATTAAGATTTCCATTAGTGGAGGACATGGGACAGTACAATATTTTTCGTCATAAGCATGTATATAAAAGAAACAAATATTCCAATGTTAGTGATTTTCAATGACAAGACAGAAATAAAAAATGATTCTCTGGCTGCACGTCTAGTGTCAATAAGATCCACACGCATGAGTCCACACATTAACGAACTTGCAAAGATTCCTTAATCAATCTCAACTGATGCCTATATTAGTTAAATTCGACATGACTAAGAACTCAAAGCACCAAATCTACTGGACAAGCTCAGGTGGATTATGATTCCTGGTGTTAGACAACAAATAAATCAAGAGACTCATTCAGTGTCCTCTATGAATCAAAACTAGCCCCAGCAGAGAACTTCAACGAATCAATGGCTTCTAGCTGTGTATTTGAGCTCCATGCTGACTTTCAGAAATCAGAATGTCATCTAGTCCGTGCGCACACCTAAGCTACCGGAAGCCTCTGCCTCGTCCGCGTCCACCCCACCCCCTCCCTCTGCCTCTAGTCCCACTTCTCCCACTATGCGACAAATCTTCCAATGCTCTATTAACCAGCTGATTTTGCAATCCACCAGCTCCGCGACCTTTTTTGGATGGCACATTGCTGGCCCCATTCGCAGCATTAGCAGGTCGCTTCCCTCTGCAAACAAAAATCATGAAAAACATAACTATGACCACAAACTTCCCATTTTACGAGGATGAAAAATCTGGCAGGAAAGTAATACTAGTCCATGAGGAAATGTGACGGCACTCCAATGTGTCAAATCACCCTTCACCATTGGCACAATGAAAGGTTAAACAAAAAAGGCACCCTCCAAAAAAGTGATAGTAGGAGATGGTAAAAGCTTGAACCCGTATACTGATAGCAGCAAGCAAAAATATTCAAATATAATATACAAGAGGGGGCTGAAGAGGAAGGAAGAGGATAATAAGGAAGATTTATCCTACCCGGTTGTAGCTGTGGTGGCGGGGACAGAAGGCTTTGTTGCTTCTTTCCAGGAAAGGTTGATACTTTTATCTCCAACAAACGAAGGTGTTTTTGAATGCAGTGGCTGGATAAAATTGATTATATTAGCTTTCACAGTAAATAAGCAAAGGATCATACATGTAGAGACCAAAATATTTGTTTATTTCGCACCTTTGTCATTGCTAAAATGTTATTACACGTCCGCAAACCAGTGGTTGTATTCTGTTTTTGAGTTTTCTGCACAGTATAATAGAAAGATGGTCATAAAAAAAAAAATTAATAATAATAATAACTCCGGCAGATATCAAGATCTCCTGAAAACAAACTCACAATGCTATTCTTTGCTTCATCAGATTTAGCAGCTGCCATAGCTTTGTTGTGCTCAGCCATTCCCTGAGTTAATTTCTTCATGGTAGCTCTAGTTAACTCTTCAACATTACTCAACCTGCAAAATCAATTCTAACTATCTCATACATAGAAAAATTTGCATGTGTAAAAGTTGACCATATCTATTATAATGACTGTCAGAAATATAGGAAACAGTCTTCCCACCTTACTCTATAATCAAATGGGAATCAAGACTGTAGTAGTATAATAAAAGTTCACAAATCTCTGGAAGGCTTAGGTCCTCCAAGATATTTATTCTTTGTAAATTAATCCTATGACAAACAAATTTAGCTCTCTGATTTCTTCACAAAATTTTCAGAATCCTAAACCAGGTAATTGTTTTAGTGGATCGCTGGAACCTTAAACCCCACATTAGGCTGCAACTATATTACAGTCTCAAAAAAACACAATAACAAAAAGGCTTCAGTTCAGGATTTTTAGATTGCCTCCCATAATAAATAATAAACAATAATAAACCCTACAAAGAGCAAAAAAGATATGGCAAGGCTATTTTGGGATCTTAGAAGTGCTAGAGGTTCCAACTAGCTCACTGAAGTTTAGAAAGTTGCAATCAAGTTCTCAAAAAAACTAAAAAGTCAGTCGGATCTTTTCAGCTGACATGATGGAAAATGATAATACCCCAATTTTGAGTCAAAGAAGGGGGAGATAAACAAAAGGAAATATAGATAAAAGTTTTTAATTTTCACCAATAAACATAGCTGCCACACAAGAACTTCAATCAAAAATGATCATTTTTACTGGTGAGACTGATGGAAGTACTACCTAACATTGTAACTTTCAAAATTTTATGCACTAAACTGGAATTTAAAAGAGTATTTTTGAGGGACTGAAAACAGAAATCTTGCCAAAAGATAACAAAATGAAGAAGCAACTTTGCTATTAAAAAAAAATAGAATTAATTCCTTTATAGAATAAATGTATGCAAGAGTAGTATTTACAATATAACCAATTACCTCTCTGTGAAGTCCTTATAAAGCTCCGAGAAGTCCTCCCCAAGCCTATCCGATGGTTGGCCGGTCACTATCTTGTAACCACAAAGACTGTTTGTTGCATTGGGAACCTACAGAACAACAAAAACTAGATAAGGTATTGTGTAACAGTGACATATAGGATTATTTTGACAAAGATCATTTGAACCCAACAACCTTGTGAGCTAGATGATGAAATGTGTACAACAAGCACTCAACATAAGTGAAGTTTGTCTCTTCTCCAGTCTTCCTCCGAGGCATGTACTTCTAACAAGTAAAATAAAACATGTTAGCAGATTCAGGCACAAATTATTTACACAGCTTAATTTAAAAAAGAAAAATGTAATCTGAACAAGGGTTGAACACTATGAAAGAGAATCCAGGCAGGGAAAAACAAAAAATAAACAGTAACTTAACAATTCAGAGTACATTGGTCCATATGTGTTCGATTATTTACAACATATGTACCTTTAATAGCTGAACTACATTAGGAAGAATCTGGCGTGAATCCTGTGGTGTTGTGTAAGGAGAAATTTCTGCAAGGGCTTTGAGCAGATCTAGCTTTCTCTCCTCAGGAAGCTAGCACAAACAAATGCCAACAAAGTTATGTTTTGGAAGATGCCTTTAGATTATAACATAATTAGGTATCATGAAACTCTCTTCCTACAATGGAAATCCTCTAAAGCTAGAGAGAACTTTCCAAATAAATTTTTCTTCCCATGGAATACTTCATATAATTACACTGAAATGGGAGAAATGAAAAACCACCCAATAAGAAGCTCGAAAATATGTGTCTATATGAGTTTCAAAATCTTTAGGATGCACGTAAGGGGTCTATAAGTGACCTATTATTGGCGTGAATCCATTCTCATTATGTTAGACCTAAGCTTTCCCCACTAACATTAAGGTCTTTGCAATACTTATTTTTGTCTATTATTTTCTTTTCTTTTCCAATTTCTAATTTCACATTTCTAGCCCATTTACAAATAAAAGAATAAACAGAAAATATCATAACAGAAGATAGAAAGCTAAGAAGTTTATAGTACTCTATATCAATAACAAACTTATTCTTTAGAGCTAGTACACATTATAATTGGTTCATTTAAAAAAGGGTATCAGAGTTCAATCTAGATGTTAGAATTGGTTCAATTGAAAAAGAAATTAACATAAGCATGCAACAATATAAAGTAGATAACTACCAAAGTGTGCATAAAAAGAAATTAGATCCCAAAAGCATAATAAGCCAAGTTTAGAACCAAATACAAGGATATTGAAAATTTATGGAAGCCCAATGAATTCAAATTAAGTGCTCACCATTCCAAGAAAAGGAAACCAAAGTATTACCTTATCAAAAACAGGTATGATGTGTTTATTTAAATAGCTGAGGAACTTGCTGCTTGAGGCACCCCTCTGGTTAATTGAGGCAATAGTGCTGTCAGAAAGAGATAAAACAACTGATTTAAAGGAAAAAGTAACATCAACACAGTTCTTACCACAACAAACGGAAGAGCCATGTACAGGCATGATATCAACCTGTCAATATGGTCTGCATCTGAAACCTGCATTTTGAAGTCATACTCAGCAGAGGAACAACAGAATAATTGAGCAAAGGATATTTTTCAAAAAGGCTAGACAATCTTAGAAGGAAGAAGATCAAGACATTAGACAATAATATACTGCACAAGGAAGATAAAGATTTGCCAAAATGATTATTACAAAGCCATGATATGATTACAGCACTGAGCATAGCTCAAAATATGGCATCCACATTTTCAAAAGAATGACAGTGAACCTCCCAAACGCATGTCTCAGTGTTTAATCCTCTCAAAACTCGGTCAAAATTACATTCATACCTCAAACATCAATGTACCCCTAGTATCCTTTGATTATACTTCATTTGATGTAATTGCCTAACCAGTAAATTGGCTATTTCAAGGGGTTTTTTTTATCACTTTATTCTCTCTCAGCTATGAAAGATTTAAACATAAAATTAACCCCTTAGACCAAATCTAATCAACGTATACAGGAGAAGACATCATCCAAAGCCACAAATCCCTTGGAAAGACTGAGTTGCTCAAATAATGCACCAAAGCCACATGGGAAGTGTGTACTATATGTGGCTATTAGAATACACTTATTTAAGCAACCGTATTCTACTTACACAATTCCAGACAACTCAAAGTCATTACACACTGTACTGGACTACTTAAATCGTTGCTTCTCTTACATCCACATTGTTACAAGGAAACAAGTACTCACATTGAACTGCGCATCTAAATCAGCTTGTCCTTCTATAATTCCAATAAGTTCTTTCATTCGTTCTGGGGGAGCCTTTTCTCCAAAAATGCTTAAGCTCTTTAAGAAGTCCATAAACATTCTAAACTCTGCTCCAGTTACATCTTCCAAACTCTGCGATGGATTTCAAATCATATTAGGTATCCATCTACTACTAGAGATAACAAATCCAGACTGACGTTATTAGTTTCAAAATCTTTCAAATAGGAAAAGGACAATGCATCAATCACAATAGTAAAACCAAAAAATACTTTTTTTATCAAGTCAGTTATATGTCTTTCCATTTCTTCCCGAGGCTTCAAGAGTTCAGCTTTGATGGGAAAGACCTGCAAAGGAAATTAATAAGTCTTCAATTATCAAAAAGAGAAGTGGGGTACAATCCATGGATAATACAGATTGGTCTTCTTACCTTATCCCTTATAAAGCTTAGAACTTTTTCACGAATAACTTCATCCGTACTCGGCTCATCAACACTCCCAATGTGCTTAAATAAGGCTGTCAAAGAAGCTGCACCAAGAAAATTTAAGTCCACCATTAATGAAAACAATAAGATTGCAGCATATGATGAGAACATGAAACAGGCAAAAAGACAGATGTACAGCATTACAAGAACAGTGTCCAAAAGAATCCAATTACAAAATCAACAACCAATGAGCAACAGCCATGTAACACAAATCTATCAATTTCAGTTTTTAGTCACATATTCCAACAAAGACACTGTTCAGTACATAAACAAATTTCCAGCCATAGCTTTCCAAAACTATGACCTTCCCATAACTAAACTTCACAGTAACCTTCTTCATGGAGCACTATGATCCATTTTGCATTTTCAAGATTCCATCATTCTTGTACAGTGCAATCTACTGGATGAACTTTGAGGTAAAACCAAGAAACAAATACGTGCAATTTTCTTCTTGAATGAACCTCAAGCTGGAAATCAAGATAATCACCATGACCTAATGATTAGATACATTTGCTAGCATTTCATTATCAATGAATTTTAATCCAAAAGCCATCTCATTTTCTGCTGCAAAACAGGTCTATATTTGATAACAACCTAGCTCCACTAATATTATATTAGCTTTTAGCAATTTGTTATTGATGACCACTTACAATCCACTAGTTGATTGTAATATTTATGTACTAGGGCATTTCGAGTCTATGACAAATGGTGTAAACTCTTCCATTTAGACAGCATTCTATCTACAATAATGCCAAATACATTGAAATTTACAATAGAAGATATGATGATTACTGCACTTATGTTGAATATGAGAAATTACTTCAAACCATTTCCTCCACAATAATGCATTATTTGACATGGATACAGAATTCTCATCCAGGTAACTGTTCCATTTGCATGAAAGTTGTACAGAGGAGCATATCTTTATTAAAAATTTTCCCATTGATGAAATCACAAAATACATGCAGCTTAAAATACTTTTACTCCTACCTACAACAAAAAGATATAGTCTTTCATAAAGAGTACAGCTAAAAACATATCCAAAAGATACTCGAAGAGGTAAATAATCTCATTCATCCTCTATAACACTCATTCTAATTATGATGAATCATCAGAAAAACAAATAAATGTGCACAACCTCTTTTAACAGCTGCATTACAGAAAATGTACTTAGATAAGATCAACAGAGTACAAGAAATGGCAAAAGTACCTTTCACATCCTGCGTCAACAGTGACATTAAAGCTTTATGGACAGCATCACGCTCCACAAATTCCTCTAAAGCATGAAAAAAAATCCAATATTAGATCCCCATAAAACCAGTGGCAAGGACACATGTAGACCAGGCATGCCATGGACTCCACAAATGACTGGGAAAATCTATTAACATGTATACTTAAGAGTAAATCCAAAGAATGTACTTGTAAGTGCACAGCCCTTATTCAAATTAAAACTTAGAAAAATACAATCAGTAAGCTGTTTCTTTCAACAGTGTAACTCTCTTTTGGATGTCCAGAACAGCTCAATTTCACTTAACTCATAATACTGTCATCAACAATCTTTATAACAGTTCACCAATACAGATTGACAACACAATCCTTAAGTTATCCTAAACAAAAGATCGAAAATGACAACACAATCTAAGCATCATGTATACTACTTTTGTATTTGCTTCAAAGCTTCTTATGAGAGAATGCACCAAGATACAGGTGCTTTGACCAAATACGTCAATAAATTACCAAAGTTCATTTTTCTCCCTTTCTTTCTATTTTATCTTTTATCAAAAGTTTCTTTAATTTGCATCTTGTTGGAATTGTCTCTCTGAAAATCTTGTTAGGCCTCTTCCTTTCTCCCTGTTTTATCTTTTATCAAAGTTTTCTTCAATTTGCATCTAGTTAGAATTGCTTCTCTGATAATCCTTTTGTGGCACTGTAGATATCATTATTTTAGTTCAAACCCCCTCCCAAAAAGGAAATGGAAAGGATAAAGTGTTAGGTTCCCCACAGCATAAAACAACAATCAAAATACCCCCAGAAACCACCAAAGCCATAATTTACCTGCGGCTAGGAGTTGCACTAGAATGTCTACAATCTTAGCAATTTGCTCTGGCGTATCTTTGCAGAAAAGGGGAAGTCCTCTAATTGCTTGCACCCGAACCTATACAGCAAAGAAGCATTTCAAAAAAAAAAAAATCCCTTGAAATAAATTAAAGCATCATCCCAACCAACAGAGGAGGACTAGATAACGACTCTGAGTGCACTAGCAAGACCATGCAGAACCAATTACTTGTTTTCCACAGATGTAGCAGCAGACCAAACTCAGCGCATCAACCAATAAAGAAAGATGCAGATACTCAACAGTGGACATGAATTTTTTTCTTTTACTATTTCTTATTCGGATGACCTCTTAGTTTGCAGGGAGGTTTGTAGGCCACAAGTCCCGCACCCAAGCCCTTGGTTAAGTTTAAATGAAAGAAATTTCTTCTAACCCATACTTTAGCTTTGGGGTTGCTCTTTAGGCCTTATAACATGGCATTAAAACTCAGGTAAGTCCTACTCCTACCCATTACCAGCATGGCATCACTACTATCAAGACAGCGTCTTGATATGCAGGGAGTTTAAGAGGTCATGAGTCCCGCACTAGAGAGGAGGAAGGCTGTGGTTAAATTAAATAAAGGAAGTTTCTTCCAACCCTAACAATAGCTTTTGAGCTGGGCCTTCTAACACTTAGCAACCAAATAAAGCTATAATACGAGTTTATACATATTTTGTCACGCACGAACAAGACAACATAAAACTGAATTATTTTGAAAGAAGCAACGGTACAGCAAACTCTAAGATTATCAAGGAAAACTCAACCCATCAAGAAACATGAAAACTTTTGGTAAATGGTAAGCATTTTCCATTGACTTTCTTTTCCGTTTTCCTTCTCTTCCCACATTTCCTCAGCTACCAAATAAATTTAAAACAGACTAGTATACAAATATGATACACCATCCAAAGGTTATTGCATATAATTACTGACCCCGAGCTCCTCTTCTTCGATCAAATCGATATGCGTATCAAGGGCGGGGCCAGAGAGAGTGGGGAAGAACTTGAAGAACCTCGGGATGAACTGCGCAGCCAATTGCTTGGCCTTGATACTAGACTTCGCAGTATCGATAATTCCTTGGTAGTCCTTCACATTCTACGACAACACAAACAAAACCATTACAGGCGGGTTGGCCCCACAAAACCCTAGAAATGAGAAACACGAGAAGAAGAAAGAGAGGAAACTAGCATTGAAGCACACCTGCGACTTGTCCTTGGACTCATTTAGACTCTCCACGTACTGGTAGAGCTCCTCGATGTGCTTCGAGTCGTCGGCTGCGGAGGCGTCGCTCATCGTGGGACCTCAGAGCTAATTCGAGAGACAACGAAACCCAAAGCTGAAGCGAGATTGCGAAGTCAGAAGTGCAGATTAAGCTGGGGCCTTGCAAGGATCGCTAGTTTTCGAGGAAAAGGTGAAAGGGCTCAACAAGGGTTTTGATTCGCGAGCAGAGTGACGAGAGTGTAGCACGGTGTCCCGGTCAAGCTCGAAATGGTATATTCTTATCCGCTTCTATCCGATGTCGTTTACTTGCATTTATCGTTGACGTTCTTCAAATTTTCTTCCTTTTTTTTACAGTCTGTCATTTATTAGTTAAGACTTTGAAGGATGCTCGAACCCCTGCTTTCCATTTTTGAGAACTTTCTCTGACAGGGATCGGGAAGCCTTTATTTTGGATCTATACTCTATGTCTGCTTTCAGTTATGGCAGTGACCACTTCCTCTTTTACTGGATGGAGAGTTATACTGTCCTAATCTGGAGAAAATGTGCACCTTTGCTTTTACGGATGAAGCCGTGAGGCCGCTGTTGAATATTGTAGGATTATTACAAAACTATTCAAGTATTCACTCGATTCAACGCAGTTCAATGACATTTAAAGACTATACCACATGAGAGGCTAAGGTTGGCTCTTTTCTCTCTTAATAAATTCCTTTTTAAAAAAAACATGAAATATGGCAAAACCATGTCTCTCGCTAAGTTGTTTGATATGCGGGATGCAACGCTGCTTATTCAGACAATTCCTAGCAGATCACAGAGTCGGCATGTCTAAAGCTTGCAAGACATCCTTGAACTCGAAGTCATGTGTTTCTTTGTTGAAGCGTTCAACCATCTTGTACCTTGCATCATTCAAATAAAAGGATTGGGTGGTCTCCAGGAGCCATTTTGCCTCCTCGTCAGTCAGCTTGCTCGTGAACACAACATCACCACGGATAAGCACCAAGTCCTTGCTTTCTGCGAATTCTTTGTAATAAGATACGGTGAAGTATGGACTAGCTTGTGTTCCTCTTGCCTTGTAATCTTCAAGACCGGTGAAAATCATGTGGGGCATCTGCACTGCACGGAAGGTTTTGAATGAACATTTGAGTAAACTGGTAAATACAAGCGGAGAATTTGTTTCCATCTCTCCATTGACAGTGAGTTCAAGTGAATGGTAAAAGGTCATGACATGAAACTTGAGCCCATCATTCTGGAGATCCCGATGCAAATAAGCCCATCAATCTTCTATAGAAGATTGCAAATACATTAATCATCATAAACGATCTACTACAAGCCTAGTTACAAATATTATTTCAAAGAGCACTGCTACCACACCAATAAAAGTTCATGTGAAATAGCTTTTACAGACAAAAATTATAGACATAAAAGATATAAAGGACTAAACCATCACGAGAAGGCAATTACAACAGACAACTATAATTCTCATTTGAATGAACAAGCTAAACCTGTTATTTAGTTGTGAAGTTTACTAAGGAGCACATCAATAAAAATATAAATAAATAAAAGCATCACGATGAAAATTCTGTCTAAAAGTTTCTTCCAACAAGGAAACTAAAGTAGAGGATAAACTCCTTTAACATTATTCATTGCTCGCAAAATTGAGGATCCAATCATCATTTGGTGCATAATAGTTTTCCTTTTGAAATTATTATCAGGTTATTAACATGCATACAGAAGCAATAATAGGACACAAATGAACTGAAAAGTCTAACTAATGCATTTGTTTGTTCATACACTATCTTCAACTGTCTTGTTTTATGCATCACTGTTAAATAAGAATAGATAGAGCAAGATTTAATAATTAGAAAAAAGACGTTTTTCTCTGCAACCCCAGACCCTGCCAATTTATCCTTCTCCTTTGTACTTTCCATTCCATAGGCTTCACATAATGCTTGGAAAACATGAAAGAATAAAGTAGATACTTCCAAAATTTTAATGATGACAAACTGATACAAGCTAGATTAAGGGTGGGTACCAGCCTCTATTTGAGGTTGCTCATATGTGGCAACTCCTACTTAAACATGTATATGCTTCACTTGAAAGAAAAAAAAAAATACACGTGGCAGTTCCAGTAGAACCATTACTTTGAATATTTTACACATAGGTGCATCTGACATGTGACCTACTAACTCTATCCATTTCCAAGGGTAGATCAATCCACCAACTGGGCCAAGGATCACTAGCACAAGATACATATGGATCTCAAAAAGAGACAATCTCTGGAAATAATTAACAACAGCATTTATCATGTAAAGCCAGTGATTAGAAGCCTAACCTTGAGCAAACATCGTTGCATAACCACTTCCTTTCCACAAAGGAACGACAAAATACCGGCTACAAGGATAGAAAGAAGCAAGAAGCAAGAATACCAAAATATAAATGAGCGGATGTATATGCCAGGCGAGTAAGAATTTAACAATGAAGTGCCAAAGGGAATACAAATGTGGTCAAAATCGATTACCAATCTGCTGCTCTTTGCTCCATCAAGTAATAAAGTTTTGCTGTCATAGATGCCCCAACATGGCCCCTTCCCAAGTGATACTGCAAATCATAAGACATCCAAAATAAGAAATAGCTATCAGAATACGTATGTGTAGGCCATAGTCCCAGAGTTCTATGTCAAAATAATTTTGCCTAAAAATAATGAAGGAAATTAAGTTCATTCAAGAAACCTAGTTTGCATTAAAATTTTATCTTTCCCAAATATTTGACATTAAAGTTTAAGAAGCAACATCTCATATGTAGGCAAAGTCCAGATTAAAATACTCAAACATAATAATTTCAGGAGGTTGAAAGCAGAGGGGAACTCTCCAGATGCTTTCCTATGAAGTTTTAATAGCTGTTACATTAAGCTAATTCCATGAGAAAGTTTTGTGTTTGGCCAACAAATTCAGAGAGGCTCAGAAACCTTGAAGGAATCATGAAGCATGCTTTAACTGGCAATCTTAACCAAAACTGTTTATGCTCACGAGCAACTAAATTAGGACTCTGGGATTCTGTAGACAGAAGCCATTCCTTCCACAAGAACCAAAAGAGAAAACATACGTGGATTTTCAAAAAATGCAGTTTGGTGACACCAAACGTAATGTAATGATGTCAAACAATACAGGGTTAGATGTCCACATAAAAGATAATATAAAACCGATCTCTTAGAAAGATCAAAACAACAAAGGTAGTCTAGAATAGAATAGCCTTGAAATAACAAATTGATTAATTTGCTTCTGAGAGCTCCTTCATATTAAAGTCCTAGCCCTAGCCTAGTCCTCTTAACACAAATTCCAGAACAGTCGGAAGTTCTGATACCATCTCTGTCATAATAACTCAACAATGTGAGATGGATAACATACATAATTAGGTACCTATACATGGCGTCACAAAAATGTGGTTGATATTATTCTTCCCACAAACAGGTCACCCGATGTTCACTCCACAATTCGATTCAGCTCCCCAGGTATGCACCCAAATGGACAATGCGAGGACCTACACTAGCGAAATTAGCCTAATGACTGTTTATTTATGCAGTCAGTCCATGTAGTCTCCCATCCATTCTTGAAGCGTAACATGAAACGATTTACTTTCAGAAAAAAAAGAGAGAAACATGACATAGGGGCAAAGCATCTCATTTTTTCCTGAGCAAATAGTCTACATTAATAGCAACTTTCATCCACCAGGAGTTCTTCCCAACTTGAATCTGTTGTAACTTCTCAAAAAGTAATTAAAGAAATGAATGCATTAACATGGAATCCATATCAAAAAAGAGAGTACATATTGAACTAGCATTCATACGGAAACTCAAATCATGGTCTAGAGAATTTAAGAAATTACATCATCCCAAATCGAAGTGATGTCGTCAGGCGAGCGGTCCTTCACCCTCTCGACATCCATTATCGAGTCCAAGGGCTTCGGTTGCAATGGCGTGAAGCCAGTGGCAAACCTTGAGGTTCTGTAGCAACCAAGCGAACCCCATTTCACAAGATCGCCTGGAATCGCTCTCTCTTGCAGTTTCTGGAGATTTGGTTGCAAAGACAAGCCACTGAAAGACTGTTTCTTTACGGTACTGGCTGATGAAGCATGACTGGATAGAGCTGTCGATGAAGAAAAAGAAGGTAGGGTCCTTAAAATTCTTGACGACAAACGTTGCATTGCTGAAATGAAAATTTCGAATGGAATTTACGATTACTGAGGCTTTAAATGCAAAGTTCAAAACTTTGGGAGGGGGATTGGTTGTGAGTTGGGATTCAAATGAATGAGCCTAGATGTGTCAGCACACTCTTCGATTCAACTCAGCAAGTACTCCTGAACCCGATTTCTGAGCTGGGTCCAATCTGTGACCGTGACTATTGGCCCCAAAGCTAGCTGCTTCGAGAAAGACTATGGAGGGGCTTACTGAAGAACCTTATCAAGCAGTTGGAGTTCGATACGGTTGGGGAGGGACTGAGGAACAAAACACTGTAGACCATGAGCGACGGGCGAGGGAATACGTTGTTGCGAGTGGAGAATCAACTGGGCTGAAGCGTTGAACTCGACCCGAGCATGTTTCCCGTCAAGCCCTTCCTCCATGGGGCCATGGCCGGCTACTGAAGCGCTTTCCAGAGGCCCATAGGATCCATAAATAAAAACGCAGAACTCAAATCCCCTCTGCCCCCTTCCTTAAGTCTCATGATCCATGTAACACATGATCCGATCCATATTTACACGAAATTTTATTTTTCTTTATTATCATTTATTTTTCATCTTTTTGTTGATATCGTGCATATTGAAAGTAACCAAAATACAAGTATGGCATATAAAAAAAAATTAGTAATATATTTAAGGTATAAATTTTGAATGATAATATTATATAATAAGAAGTTATGTCATTTGACAAGCAATGACAAGTAAATTATGATTTTATATATATTTATATTTTAGAACTATAACTTGTCACAACTTAAACTCATAAACATTTAAACATTTTTAGTTGTCTCTTGTACTAAATCTAGACATTATTTTAAATAAAGATCATACGAGTATGTGTCATTTTTTGTTCGAGATATCTTTGGTTTTTGGACAAAATTACAAAATTGTTCCAACCTAAGGTGACTTTTGTGGTGTAAAAGGTCATGAATATTGCATCCGTACAAGAGTGACTCTGTATACGAAAAGTACATGCATAAAGAGTAAATTAGCAATAAATTCAATAGATATTTAAATGAAGTATTTTTTTGGTTTTTAAGAAGGAAAAAAAAAGATAAAGTGGGATATTAATAACAACAAGAGTGATTACATTATGTATTTTTTGTCATCAGCCAATGTTTTAACCTTAGTTTTTAGAGAGGTGATTTAGGACAACAGTGACCAATTCCAGAGAAGTTGGTCATTATCATTCTCACCTCAAGGATCATTTTATTACAAGTTACCACTCCATCAAGGTCATACTTCCATCCCTCAAACGTGAACTACCAAAAAAAAACCATACTAATGTATAAGATGGCTAGCATTCTTGCATGAACATGCACTTATATTTAGGTTAAAGATAAACTTAAAACATCTTAGTAGAGAAAAATTCACAGATTTATAATATAATGAGTTATATTTTGAAGATATAAATGTTGCAACCAGCACATTTACCTTGCTATTAAGGTTTGGAAATGTCTTAAGAAATAACACTTGATTCTCCCTTTCTTTATGTTGTTAATTGTATAAAGATTTAGCAAAGACTATACATACAAACACTTGCTTGCTAAAGATCAAGATTTAATAATCTCTCATAAGTGCATAGATGTTACAAAAGTGTATAAGTCATCCAAACAACACTTCACAAATTTAACTAAAATTCTTAAGTACTGTATCAAATAATGAAACAGACTTTTGGTAAATTGTATTTTGCTTCCCAAATTACAATTTCCACTTTATTTGCATCTCTAAATTATGACTTATAATTTTAGATGAAAAATACGTCATATTTTAATCACATGCATATAGTCTTACATTTGTTTTTTTTTTTATTTGGACAAAAAATAGCTTCGATGTCAAGGACAAAGTACATACGATCCCTAACATACGGGTGCCTTTTGGGATGGAGATTATTCCAACCACTAGGACAAGAATATGAATAAAATAACATCAATTTGATGTTAAGACAAAGAAAAATATCAAGTGGGACAAACAAAAAAGATGAATACACCATGTATCTTCCATCTCAAGCAATGTAATATGAGGAGACAATCATCCTCACTTTAAAAAAGGACCACAATAGCTATCCCCCTCTACTTAGTAGCTTTGAAACTAATCCAACCCCCATTCAAAGGAAATGAAACATGGCTATCAATGCCCCACGCCATGAGGTTAGCCATGACCACACTTGTTACAGAAACCACCCGATTATGGGTCACCACTCTTAACTAGACCTGAAAGTGATTCATGGCTATTCTTACCTCAAACTAGACAAGTAATCATGTCCACTATTGTTATGGAAGGAATACCTAAGGACTTATACCTTAATTAGCATAACTTTAGGAGGAATCGAAGTATCACTTGCTCAACAATCAACATAAAACAGACTTTAATTAACAACATGTGACTTTGGTGAAAAATTTAGCTACCCATCATGTTCCTTAACACTATAACCTCCCGCGGTACTTGGAAATCGTTTTCTATTTGAGTTTAATCGAAAGAAAAAAGGTTGTCGCCAAGGAAAGGTGAAAAGCATGGGTTGTGGGCTTCTGCCAAATTTACAAAAAAGAAACTATTAGTAACTGCACTTTCACTAACCTGTTTTGGCTTCTGTCTCTGACTACGAACATTATTTTATAAGCCCAACAAAGCAGAGATGACAAAAGTCATATACAAAAGTTAAAGTGGCCATCAAAGAGTAGAAAAGGTTGAGGAAGTGAGAAATCACAGTGGGAGGCTACAACCTCACACTTGAATTAACTTTTTTTTCACTCGATGCACGCACTCTAGCTTGTCCACTACTCCGAACTGTACATAAAATAGAAACCAATTACAGCACAAATTATAATCTTATATTTACTCATAGAAATGATATTTAAGATACAAAAATCTGATTAGGGAAAATAGCAGGATCACTAAATTCAGCTTCGAAGCCTGCCTAGCAAATCTTTCTTCATTAGTTCTCATTTAAAGGGCTTGGCATCTCTTTTTGTTAAGTTTTATATAGAAAATATAGAAGTCTTTAAAAATTTTGAGTTAGATATGTGTGATTCTCTATAATTTCTAATACTCTTACTTCTTTTTTTCAGGTCTATAAGTTTGGCCATTCTAGCAAATCTTTTTTCAGTAGTTCTCATTTAAAGGGTGTGGCATCTCTTTGTTAAGCTTCACATAAAAAATTAAAAGTCTCTAAAAATTTGAGTTAGATATGTGTGATTCTCTGTAATTTCTAATACTTTTACTTTTTTTTTTCATGTTTATAAGTTTGGCCATTCTAGTAAATCTTTTTTTAGTAGTTCTCATTTAAAGGGTGTGACATCTCTTTGTTAAGCTTCACATAAAAAATTAGAAGTCTTTAAAAATTTTGAGTTAGATATGTGTGATTCTCTGAAATTTCTAACACTGTTACCTCTTTTTTTCAGGTCTATAAGTTTGGCCGTCCTAGTAAGTGCCATGAATGAGAGAGTAACATGGTCCACCGGCTTTAACTGTTGTCACAACAAAAAGCTCACTCCACTTAAATGGAGACCTTAAAAAGGTAAAGTAAATACGAGACTGATCATTCATGTATATCCTATTCATTATTCAGTGAGGTCCCAGGCTGCACATGCCTGCATTTAAGAATTCATGTGTGGGTTGCTTGTGACCTCACTCTATCCTTCACCGGTTCTGCTCCCGCCTCCTGCTTTTGCCATCCCTCGACTGCCTTTCATCGCTTTTGTCGAGCTCTCCCAATGAGCACTTGGCAGCGCTGCTAATAATGTCTTTCAAGTTGGTTTAGTTCCATTTTTTTTAACATTTTTGTCGGCCAAGAGGAGCATAAAACAAGAAGGTTTGTTAGATGGAGATTGGCGAAGCTGTGGATCATGATTTGGCCTTGAATATTAAGTTCATTGGTGATGATTGATCATTGCTCATACCCGTGAGTGAGGGAGGACAGAGACTCACTTAGGACATCGTATTTTTATTTGACTAGGCTCCCAAATATGATAATATAAAGCTGTCACCAAGCCATCTCAGTTGGGATCCACCTTGAATTTGTTTCAACAATTCTAGAGGCCTTTCTCTTGGCTCTTTCTGAATTTTCACCATTATACTTCTCTTCACCCCATATTTGATGTACCGAAAGAGCATCTCTCTCTTTCCCCGCTCAGCATTTTTTCATCTGATGTTTTGGGCTTCACGGGTCTTGATTATCTTATTTTTCTACCAAGGCAATTTGTCCTACAACAGACTTTCCTCACCTTGTCTTCACTTTTTATATTCGTCCCCTGTTCCTGCTTTGTCCGGAGCTGCCCCAAAGTCCAAACCATGCCTGTCCTTTCTTCCTCTTCTTCTTCTTCTTCTTCTCCTCCCCTTGTTTTCACTTGTTTTCTCATTATCCTCTTGATTACCATCTATTCTTCAAATTGTTTGGGCAAACCGAACAATGCCACTCGCCTCCCTCGCCAACTTTCCGTTGGCTACTACGCCAAATCATGCCCTCAACTCGAGCAGCTTATCGGGTCTGTCACCAGCCAAACCTTCAAAGAAGCACCCGTCGCCGGCCCTGCTACCATTCGCCTTTTCTTCCATGATTGCTTTGTAGAAGTAAGCACAGTTCCAAATAATGCATGCCCATGTCAGCATACTGTATCACATCCCTCTTGCATGCACCGTTCCTCTGATGCATATTAGATGAGAATGCCTGTTCACCAGTTGGGTTTTATGATTCTTATTAGGCCTAACTTGACATGTTGTTTTTTGTTGTCAATCTACGCCGGGGAAAATGAAGGGCTGCGACGCATCAATACTGATATCATCGACGCCGGGAAGCAAAATGCTAGCGGAGAAGGATGCGCAGGATAACAAGGACCTTAGGGCAGAGGGGTTTGAGAGCGTAAGGAAAGCAAAAGCCTTAGTGGAGAGCAAGTGCCCTGGTGTTGTGTCCTGTGCGGATATTCTAGCAATTGAAGCCAGAGACTATGTCCATTTGGTCAGTCCCTTCTTTCTTTTCAACTTTCTAGTCCTACTTTCACTTCTTTTTATACAAAAATCTGCTGCAACCGACACAAGACATGAAAATCACAACCCGTGTGAACTTGGTCAAAATTTCCTTCTCCATCTTTTATCTTTTGCGCCCTGTCATGCAATAACGATCCAGAGAAATGTATCTCTAATTTGAAAGTGGTCCTCCTAAGAATTGCAAGTATCAAGCACGTAAACTGCTGCCCATATGAGGAAATTAGTTCAGATTAAAACTTCCACTTTGTTCTTGGTACATGAGCCATTTGATCAAATTTGATTTGGGTCAGATTAAAACTAAAACATTTTTTCTGTCATGTTTCTTGTTTTGGTTTCCCAAGCGTTGTCAGTACTCATTTTTGGGTTCAGGATTTTACCTGTTGAACAGCCACACATACAACAAGATTAATGCAGATCTCCATGTGCCTGATTTGTCGTTGTAATTTTTTGTCTTACACCGATCTCGGTTGCAACAAGTTGGGTCTCTTGCCTGTAATCAAAATGTTGAGCTGTTTCTTAGAGCCGACAATGGCAGGCTCTAGTCAATGAGGCCAAGCTTAATTTCTATTAATTAAAAAAGGAAAACTGATTAATTATTCTTTAATAAAAAATATAAAACGAATCATATTTTGAATTAACACAAATACTTTGATATCAGTTAAATTAATGTTTTAATCATTGGAGAAGAGATTTAGGATCAAAGGGGAGTCAGTGAGGGCATGCTGAATCTCATAGTGATTCCAAATTCAGATGGACCTTGTGCCAGGCTTTCCCAAATGTGTCAGGGCCTGAGTTGACGTTCAACAGGCCAAATTTCTGTCCGTTTTCGCCGCTGCTGTTCGCTTCAGAAAAGCTGTAATTCAACTGTTCCTGCTACCCATTTTTCTCTCCGCTTTAATTTTCTGAACTCGTGGTGTAGGCCGGGGGTCCTTACTACCAGGTGAAAAAGGGGAGGTGGGATGGAAAAAAATCAATGGCATCAGCGGTAGCTTCGAACATCCCCAGCGCGAATTCCACAGTCGATCAGCTTCTCAAGCTGTTCAGCTCAAAAGGGCTAACGGCGGAGGACCTCGTCGTCCTCTCCGGCGCACACACAATTGGGTTTGCCCACTGTAAGAATTTTGGAAGCAGACTGTATGACTTCCGCGGCACCAAGCAGCCTGACCCAACCATCGACCCGAGGCTACTCAAGGAGCTGAGAATGTCATGCCCACGTTCCGGCGGCAATGCGGACATCGTCGCTCCATTTGACGTCACCACCCCGTTCTTGTTCGACCACGCTTATTATGGCAATTTGCAATCAAAACTAGGCCTTCTAGCGACGGACCAAGCTTTGTTTTTGGATCCTCGCACCAAACCAGTAGTCCAGGCTTTGGCAAAAGATAAGCAAAGATTTTTCCAAGCTTTCGCAGCAGCAATGGACAAAATGGGTTCGATCGGTGTGAAGAGGGGACCGAAACACGGAGAGAAAAGGAAGGATTGTAGTATGCATTTCTCCCGATGATGACAAATTTGTGAATGCCTGGAGAATTGGAGACCAACAACTTCAATTTAATCCCATTTTTTTGTCAAATTATGAGGATTTTCATTTTGTTCAATCCATTTTTTTCACTTTATTTGCATTCAAATGTGTTTGTAATGTTTTCTTCTCTCCATTTTTTTTGGGGGTGAGAGAATTTCAGAGAATTTATTGAAGAGAAGTGTTTTGAATCCGAACAATCAATTACATATAATATTCTCAGTTTATCCATTATTCTTAATTTGGACTTAACATGTAACAAAAACAAAAAATTTAGATTAGTTTACAAAATTTCTTGGCAGATAAAGAATTATATTAAAAAACTGATGGAAAATATTTTCGTAGTCAAGAAACTATGTCTTAAAATCTGGTTTTTGTTTTCTATATTGTAGCAGCCTTAACAGTGTTTCCAAAAGTGGCGTTTTAAAAAGAGTGAAGAATAACCATGCTTGCCCTCTCTGCCCTCCCTTCCTTGACAACAACGGTACGCACCAAACCCACCTCATTAGCCTCCTCCCGGAGAGCCCAACCAATCAGAGCGATGCGAGCCGTCGTTCAGCGAGTCGCCTCTGCAAGCGTCGAGGTTTCTCTCAGTCTTCTCTTGCATTCTCTCTGTGTCTTATTCCATGTCACCGGCGCTCAACAGCATTTTTCCAGGTCGAAGGCCGCATCGTATCGGAAATTGGACCGGGCCTGCTTGTCCTCGTCGGAGTTCACGAGTCCGACTCCGACTCTGACGCCGACTACATGTACTGAATTTATTGCTTCCTTCTTCATGTTGTCTAATTTCGAGTTCCGGAGAAGTAATATTTATCTTTGATCGGAATCTCGATGAACTAATTTCGTGCAGATGTCGTAAGGTCTTGAATATGAGGTTGTTCCCTAATGAAAATACCGGCAGAGGATGGGACCAGAATGTAATTTCAATGCTCCCTCTTTTTCTTTTTTGCATTGGCTGTAGTTAACTGTATTGACTACTATTTTAACATTCCTCTTGAATTCCGATTCGGTTGCAGGTGATGCAGAGAAATTACGAAGTTCTACTTGGTAATACAGCGGAATCTTTTGTTTATAATGTTGTTTGGTGTGGTGTTAAAGCGTAGTGTAAAATCTTTGATGGTGTATGGTGTTTGACAGTGAGTCAGTTCACATTGTATGGATTTTTGAAGGGTAACAAGCCTGATTTCCACGTCGCAATGCCGCCGCAGACGGCAAAGCCCTTCTATGCATCTCTTGTTGAGAGGTTCAGGAAGTCCTATAATCCGGGCGCCATCAAAGGTAGTTTGATTATTCCTTTTATGCCAAAAGATGGTTAAATTAGTTGTCCTAAAGACTTAAGTTGATAATTGAAGATTCGAATTTAGGACTTAAACTCTCATATTATGTTAAGTCACTAGTTATTTTTAAAGTTAAAACTGATGAATTCTAACCATAAAACTAATATCCAAATAAGTAGATCATTTATAGAAATCTCGTGTTTGTAATTGTTAGCAGTCTTGTGGTCATTTCCATTGTTACTGATGATTCTACATTAGTGGTTTTTCGATTTACTATTTTGGGAACTATGCCAAGATTCTATTGCTGCAGGCTAATATTTGCAACACATTGTTACCCTGTTTGCTAGAAGGTTCCTAAGTGACTTGTGGGGAAACCCTTGATAACAATTTTCGTTGTTACTATCAACCCTAGAATTGTTCACTCCACAAAGCAAGTCGTTTACTAGTTTCAATATTCCTACTGTATTTATTCTTTGGAGAGATGTGCGCTTTGCACTATCTACACTGTTGTAATTAATATTTCAAGGCTTGATATCTCATGATTGTTTTCCTCTCTGTTGTGTAGATGGTGTATTTGGAGCAATGATGAAGGTAAGAACTTGCCCCATTCCTTTCCTTCCTCGTATGCTCTAGTTTTTGTTTCATTTATTTTCTAAAGATCACCTGTCAGACTTTGATGTCCATTGCCATATAGGTCAGTCTAGTTAATGATGGACCAGTCACGATGCAACTGGACTCAAGTGCCCCGAAGTGAGTACTATCTGCCTCACTGAGCTTAGCAGCTGCATATCATTCAGTGTCTTATTGTATTGCTTCATTTTTCCTGTTACTTTAAGTAAAACAATTTTAACAATTTCAGGAATTCAAGTGATACTTCGGAGGAACAGTAAAAGATGGCCGTGCTTGGATAAGCTGAAATTGGGCTGCTTTCCTAATTCTCTAAATCGGCTGCAGGATTTGGAAAGTAGCCTTACAATATCCAGGAGATGATTCACTCCCCTTTTTCGGATCTCTTCCTTCTCGCTCTCTTTATTCATGAATCGCTTTTACTGTAGTTTATGATTTCTAATGTCGATGATGCATTAGATTAGAACAATACATGCTTCTCACGGATGTTTGACCATTATGCTGTGCTACGAAGGAGTCTACCAACGGAAACAATTTTTGTTTTTCTTTAAGAAAAGTCCCAAACATCAATTTGAGCTAGTTATTGTTTTCATCTAGTGAATTGCCGAAGAGATATGTACAACTAAGCATATGAACTTCGGCCCATAAGCTTAGATGATCGGGCTCGTAAGTACGACGTGCCAAGATATTCACTCAGAGAAAGAAGACAACAGAGATGAAGAGAAATAACTTAGATAGCTTATGATGTCGCGAAATCAGCAAATGTAACGAATGCGACAAGCCTCATGCAAATGTGCTGCTGGCTCACAAAAAGGCTACGTGAACGATACATCCCTCAGGACGAGTCAACAATTCCCATTGCTACAACTTTGTAGAGAGAATTGTTTGTGCCGTAAATAGGGCTTCCTTTCCAAATGACGAAACCTCCATGTACCTACACCATGAAAATTTATTCAATTAACGATAAAGAGCACGATGCTGACAAATCTGAACCTTGAATTACGTATTAGACACCATATCTTGACATACATCCTGATTTTAGATATAGCCACACATCCTTCATGCGTAAAAGACAAAAATTATTTCGTCCATGGTATATGTGAATTCTTGTTTCCTGTTCATGGGGGACATTGACTGCTGATAGAGATTGTAGAAGCTATCATGGAATGGTAATGTTTGAAATATAAACCAAAGCTCAGTATCAAGACCGGGGTCCTATCTTAGTTTCAAAATAGTATAGTCATGCTTCAAAATGAATATGATGAGTTCCATGAATATGATAAGTTCCATGTGACTCAAAGGTAACCAGAGGAAATAATATGTCCTTTGTGGACATGCTTCAAAATGGGTATGCCCTTTGTGGAGGCGTGTTGAACGCGGGGAAAACTGTATTGGAAAGACAGAAGTTGCATTTTTACTTTGGATAGTAAGGGCTGTTCAAGGCCAATAACATCGGAGAAGGTCACACCACAACGGGACGTGTGGTCTGTGAGTAAATGGGTATGGTGAAAATGTAAAGCATTTAGTCTAGGTTATACTTACTCGAATGTACAGCCATCGCAGATACCGGACTACCATAGAACAAACTTTTTTTTTTCTTTCTTTTTGTTTAGTAAGTACCATTGGCAAAACTCATGGAAAGAAAACTAGCGAAAGCAAGTTAAACTGCTGAATGCCAATGGCCTTACTCATCTGCTCTTCCCAGATTACTGAAAGCAGAGATCATACTCGCACATATTTCCACAAGAGAGTCGCCTCCTACATCTTCCTTGTGTTCTGAGATGCCAAGAGAAGGACGTTGATCAAATGATAGGAACAACTGGGCCTGAAAGAGATTCGTCTAAGCAAATTAAAATAAAAAGACAAAAATGGCCTAGATGACTACAAAGCGAACTAAGAACTGGCCAACATTTCCAAATGGTAAACCTAGATATATAAAAATAAATCATATCAATAGACGAAAATGTATAATGGCAGATTAAGTACAGAGAATGCACAAAGCAGTAAAATTACACATTAAGCCTGTAGCTTTGGATATCAAGGAATGGAAAGAAGGCAACTAACTAATAGCACCACTCTAGCTCATATGAAATATAGATGTTGCTCAAGAAACAAGAAAAGTCACCTTAAAACCATGTGCCAAAAGCAACTGAATTACTTCCATGCCAATCTTTTTTATGATGCCTTTTGTGCTAGTATTACTTGAAAAACACTTCAAAGCCCCACTAAAAGTTGTATCATCTGAAGAAACATTCGACCTCCGAGTGCGAACAGAAGGCTGCGAAATGTCATATCAATACTCAAACAAAGAACGTATTACAGTGGGAAACTCAGGCGTTACTTTCTTCATGACTAAGTTAAAAAGACTTTAGGACAACATAACAGAAACACCATAGACAAAAATTGCTGGGAACAATTTAAATGGAAGTATAAAGCGTCTGTTCAATCACCTTAGCTGTGTATGTCCAGAAATACTGCAAAATAATTTCCAGCTTCCACTTGGGTTCATTGAATACCTGCAAAAACAATCCTCTTTACTGAGCCCCCGAAATGAAATTAAAAAAAAAAGAAAGAATCTTCGCCTCCATAATCAAATTACTCCAAAATCATAGCCAACCAAAACACAAACAGGAATTCTTCGTCACCAAAAACCAAAAATCACATTAAAAGCAAATACTAATATGCAATAAATTCATAGAAAACCTAGAGTCATGTAAAAGAAAAAGTCTGCCAACTTAGAACTTAAATGATTAGCTCAAACTGTAGCTGTTTAAGAACTAATAAGACCTGCATAAAACAAGTACTGAATATCAAGATGACCTAACACGTCCCCGTAGTCAGTTTGTAACAAGAGATTGACTTTGTCCGTATGTGGTCAAAGGTGCAAGCTGACACTCAAGCCATTGTTTCGCGGGAAAGGCCTGATGCCTATGAAGAAAATCGCCATAGTTTCATGCATTATAAGAAAGAGAAAAAAGAGACTAAAAGGCATATCAGGGAGAATACCTGAAGAAATGGTGGAAGGATCCCCTTGTTGTAAGTTAGTTCATCCAGAATTACCTCTAACAGTGGCGTTCTGCATCAAATTCAATTACACATTTATCTTCCAACGAATCTACATAGGCACATACATACCAAGTATGTCACTTTATAAGAAACAGTAACCTCACACCATCAGCTCTGGTAGTATAACCTTGCATTTCTGCTTTCTTCTTTGATTTATCAAGCTCCATAATCTAAAAGGTCGACCATATTAGAGACCATGGTAATATACTGATATTAAATGTTCTAACTAAATGAAGTTGTTAACATACCAGTATCAGAAATTTCTTCATGGCAACACAGGTCTTTTTTCCTATTTCAGGCAAAGCAATTGCTACAGAAGCGTCACCATTATCAGATGGTTTTGCCCCAGAAGTTTCTGGATATATCTGATTGGTGGCAAGAGTAGATTGGATTTGAGATAATCCACACATAATGGCCAAGCACTCCCTCACTAAGCCTTTGTAGTTTAATTTTCTCGACCCCTGAAAAAGCAATTGAGTTGAGCAACCTCATATTCCTTTAAATAAGCATGAAATAGTACTTCCTAGGAAGTACCCAAAAATCAAATGCAAGTGTAAATGAGAAAAATGAAAGAACCACGATATAGAGCATCACTTAATGACGAGAATTTTAAAATGGAAGACACATAAATCCCTTGAACATTCATGGTTTGAAGGACAGGAATATACCAGAAGCATGTTGAGCAAGGATTCCCTCAGAAAGGTCCAGTTCATAGTCTCTGCAGCACAACAGTTAGATACTCAGAATTTCAGAGATTCAAGGCCAATGACAGCTATCAGATTACCTTCATATACACTGTTACGAGGCAGTAAATCTTCTTCAAGAACATTCACTAGATATTGGAACAGCAACATGCTCCCTAGGTACTGCATATAAAGATAAAGAAATAAGAACCTAGCAAAATTATTCCAAGTAAAATGATAAACTCACAATAATGATAGCAAAAACCAATAGGATATAACACACTCAATTATATAGCAGCCTCAAATAACCACTCCCTTTCCAATATGAAATTCACAGAATCACGCTGAAAGCAGAACAGAAATGTCAGGTTAATAAATCTGAAACAAAAGAGAATATCTGTACAGGGAATCTCTCAACCAAGAAGATCCATGGACTTGAGAGAAAGAAAAAGGTCCCTCTTTTTCTATTTTATTTTTTTTTATTCAGTTAAACCGTCTATTTTTTATTGTCTCAAAGCATCTAGTTCCAATGCATATCATACTGTTGTATATTTTCTTGTTCCCCATGATCTATATAAAACATCCCAGGAGAGAAAGACTAAAGAAATCTTTAACATAAGTAACAAAAACATTAGGTGTGTGCCATCAAAAAGCATAATATAATAGATTAATGCTGGTAGACATAGGCTTTAGAACCAACAACCATTTGTATTCCAAAAATGAATCAAGAAAATAAGTATCCATGCTTCATGTGACTCCACGAGGCATGTTTGGCTTCACTATAATGACCTACAACAAAAAATGCCATGCCCTAACCAAAAAGACTTAAAATAAAGAAACTCACCTTGGCGTCTAATGTTTGAAATTTTGCTTTATGATTCACTTCAGCAAGCTCTTGTATCAGAAGTTGGAAACCCTGAGATTGGCAGAGAACTTAAATGAAAGGCTGCATTAAGTAATTAAGCCAATTATATACAACTTAGAAAAATATCAAATCCTAGTGAATATATATTGTAAGGAGAGAATATCATCCAGCACAAATATTTTTATTTTAACATAAAGAAGTATCATCAATAAACTCTCCCTGTGTGCCATGAACCATGACCTCTAGGTTCCACCTTACCACAGAAAAAGTCTAAATGCACAGCTAATGTAAACATCTGATATATATTTACATGGAAGTGTGAATCGGATTCACAACTAAGTTACTTCTCATTCAGCAAGAACTCCTCTCTTTTAAGACAAATTCTGAGAAACAATGGAAAGGAAGAAAGGAGTAACATAGAGATACCTTTGATCATCCAAGTCTGGAAGAATGAAGGAAAGCGAAAGGAAAGTAATAAAATGTTCAAGGAACTTAACTTCTTAAGCAATTAATGATTTCATTTCCAATACATGGGGAAATGTATATGAGGAAAGTTTTTGGAGAAGACTTTAAGCAGCTTTCGAAGTTACAAAGAAAGGTGTGGATTAATCTTGTGAGCGGTGTAAACACTACTTAGAGGGGACAGTGAAACAAAGGTAAAAGAGCAAATCAAACTCACAGAGGAGAGAAGTGGTCCACTAGAGTCTTTACTGCCAGCTTTCCTCTCACTGCTACTGGTACCCAAGCTAAGAAAAAATGGTGACCAAGCCTAAAAGCAAACAGAATTGGTATTTATTATCATGTAGATGTTCAGCTGAATATATCTTATACCAAAAGAATGAGTAAGCACATTAAGCAGTCATAAGCTATCTGCTACCTCTTTAACCACAACTAGTTCAAGTGGATCACTGGAGGATGATTGGGACTTATCTGAATTGGATAAATACACCCGAGGGTAACGCTGCAGTTAGAAATAAGTTAGCACCAGAGTGAAACTTGTGAGAATTAGGTGGCATCCGAGACTGTGAATTAAATTGAATTATAGTAAAAGGGACCAACTAACCCTATCTAACTCAATCAAAAGCTTAAAGCTTGCCATAATCAGTTCCAGAGATTTCCCAACCCTCAAGACTTGGAATACCGCCTCACACATTTTGCTTCACAATCAGATTCACATAAAAACGTGGTTATTCACAAAAATGAATGTAAAATATCCTCACAAGAAAAAAAAAAAAAAAAGATGAACATTTATGGTTTTATTTCCAACTGAAAATTGAAAAAATAAGAACTCATATGGGGGGAGTTACTTGGTCGGAGGCATGCCACTCTCTGGAACAATCGTAGCAGCGCGTACAGCATCCAGAAAAGCAATTCCTGTGCATCAAACAACATAAATGAAGTGAGAAGGAAAGAAATCAAAGAACAGTTGCTCGTACTCTAAACCTCTGTTAGGCTATTGATAAACTGAAGAAAAGTTAGGAAATTCAAACTCTAACCTAAAAATCTCTCATAGGAAACAGATAAATAACTAGATAAGAAAATCATAGAACAATACATACTATCATCGATGGCGTCCCGAGAGTCTCTAGCCTCGGAGGCATCGAGAATAGCCAAGATGTTCTCTTCGATTCCTCCTCCGAGGATTCCCCTACTGCTAGAGCTTTCCATCTTCCACTTCTCCGCTGACCCTAAAACTAAAAAATAAAGAAGAAATATGCAAGAAAAAAGAGAAAATAAAAAATGAATAAAATAATTTTTTTTTATGTTTCCCGCCACATTCCCAACTCGCTCTGTCGGATAAGTGGGAAGGGAAAAAAGGGTAGTTCCGTTGCCGGGACTTGAACCCGGGTCTCTCGGGTGAGAGCCGAGTATCCTAACCAACTAGACTACAACGGAGAGATGATAAGCTGGTCCATCAATATTTTATTATTCTTTTCAATTCTTAATACTACATGTGAGATATCTTACATCATCAGAGAGCTCAAAGATTCTGAATTCCATATTAGGCAACGTGCTTTACTATTCTACAACAATAAGTTGGCACTAAAGATACTTGTAAATTGATTTCTTATAAGCAAAACATATTGAAATTGGGGGGTACTCTTGTTCTCTAAGTCAAACCTTGACTGAGTCCCTTCCATTTTCAGAGTACATGCATAAAAAAAAAAACATATTGAATCAATTTCCATTATGTAAGAGAAATTTTTTATTAAAGAATTATTTAAATTTCCTACTTGGGGCTAATACTAACAAAAAGGTTCTAATCATGATACATTATCATAATAGACATTTGATTTGCTTGGTTTGCCTCTTGATTATATTCGTATTATTGTTATTTTTTTCTTTATCACATGCCTTATATAGCAAATTACCATATGTGGTAGACTGCGGCTTGTATATAAAGTAGTAGCAATGTTTAGCTTGTTCTTATCAAACTTTTGACTCTCTCATTTAGTGTCTGTGTAGTCACACATCAAAGATGTAGAGAGCCCTTCCTCGTCATTGCTGTTGTTCTTTGTTTGATAACAACTTGTATAATGATTGAGTGCTACATCTCACATAATTGATAAGGAACCTAGAAAGCCAACTGCCTAGAATTCTCTCTGTTTCTACTCAAGACACAACGCACCCACAGCGTTGCTAAAAGCAACCACAGGTCCGGCACAGCAGGTTTAGTTTTCTTCAAGCGAGCGCATAAGGGTCGTTGCGTGCAGAGATTAACTCAAACCTAATTCAATTAGCACCAGGACGAAAAGCATCATAGCTGGTCCCTTGAGGATCCACGGTTTGCTCCAAATTAACATCAAAAGGCCTGGAGTTATCCGCCCGTGTGGCTTCTGATGGAGACAACCCATATTAAAGCACCGCCACGCTGGTTATCTCTTGCCCAGCGGGTCGTAAGCTGTGGAGGCCAACGATTTATTGAAGCCACGCTGCTTGTCTAAAGGTGGAGCTCTATTATATGAGAGAGATCCATGAAGTGGACCAGAATTTGAGCGGGGACCATGAGTGATCTTTGAATTTCACAAGTACAACTAGTTAGCTTTCTCATTCTTGAACATACGAAACCCACAGGCTGTTATAACTCTTGGAGCCTGGAGGGCAAATCCTGCCACCCAAGGGCTTGGAGTAACTAAACTTGTACTTTCTCATTCTACTCTGCTAAAGATCTATACGACCGCATTTCAGGATTTTACACCAACAACGTCCTTATAGTTATCAAGTGCCATGAGCCTATAAGCCCTCGCTACTCTGGAATTTAGTAGTGAAACCTTAAGACTAACAGTTAAAGGTTCATATACGTATCATCGTCACCAATGCTCTTAACACTTTCAAAGAATCCCATAAACAAAAGTATTGCAGTCCCTAAAGTTCTTTTGACAGAACAGTTTCGTACTTATTCAAGCTAATCAAACCAGAAACCAAAATGTGAATCTGTTTCACTTGAATGAGGATCTGGTTACTCCAGTTATGTAAAAAGCTAGTTCTTTTTAGATAAGAAAGGATAGAAGCTGCCAGTGGTTGAAACTTCGAGACTTCTAACTTGAAACTTGGCGCAGATAGCTCAGAACAGAGGCGACCACCCCACGTATCCTCGTCCCAGTAGATGTCATCGCCGATTGAGAATAAATGCACTCATCCATCACCCACTAACCTTTATTCACACCAGTTTTGTCGACTTCAGCCTCAGGTTATTGCAGCTAAGAAGATAAACCTAACCAAGAAAATGTCGCAACCCATGTGTTAGCTGGGCAGTTGCCGACCCAATTAATATTATTGATTTTTAAATGTTAGGTTTGGTTCACCTATAAGTTTTCGGCCTTCAAACGACTGCCTTCCATACTGACAAGGACGCAGAGGATGGCTGACAATTATTTGTTGGGAAAACCGGACGGGTTTCATGTTATACAGTATGGTTTGCAGGGGCAAATTGTTTGTTCCAGGTTGACTTATGCTTAGCAGAATACTGGTTTTAAGTTGATACTCCAGGGATATGTTGAGTTTAACAGTTGCATGGGGTTTGTCAACTAGTCAACAAATGCCACTTCAATCAATATCGTTTGATTAAACTTGTTACCTAAATGTCTTAACTTATAAGTGACATGATGAAGGTGTCACATTGGCTGTCCACTTCTGTTTTAGTCACCAAGCATCACTTCAATCAAGATCATTTGACTAAAAGGCAACTTATTAAATTGACATGAAGAAGATCTCACATTGTTTGTCCACGCTTCTTTTTATTCTTTAGGAATGTATATCTAGACATTTAACATGTGTTATCACTCAAATCAATAGGCTTTGATGCTCAAGTTTCCCCAACTCTAACTACAATTCATCATAAAAAATGATAGGGAAAAACGGCTCACATGTATATATACATTTTGAAATTTGCAAACCACTATTTTTGTGGTTTAAAATAGTTGAGAATAAGAAACTAAAAATGAAGGATTCAAGGAAGTATATTGTTAAAATATTGGGATGACCCACCTACTTTTTAAACCTCTCCTTGTAATTGAGGGTAATTAGACAATTTAATATCTAAAGTAGGAGTATTTGAATCATTCACGTCACGGGCATTCCATTTGTAAATGATAATTTGAGGAAGTTATATGTTTGGCCAAATACTAACTCTTCCCGATATCAGGCCAAGTGTAGATCTTGCTTTCTTTCTTTCACAGGGGCGGTTCCCAACCTTAGGGGGAATTGTCATGAAGCAGATTGACTGTTCTGTCGGGAGGCGTTTCAGTCCGGACACCATCTTCAGTGATTTCGTATCGTTTGGTTCTTTAGACATTAAACCAATTATAGTCTGCACAAGACCCTTAACGAGTACAATCTTGTTTTGGTCTCTACTAACACTGATGGAGTCCGGTGTTTATAAACTATCTGAGTCTATTTTACAAGTGCTCAACGGAGGAATTTATTCTACAAGCGGTTGTGAAGTCCGCAATGAAGGCATTGTTCCCCTATTTCAGATGCATTTTCCGGAACTTGTCAGTGATGTTGGGAATTGTGGTGAGAAGATGGCTCATAGGCCAGCATTAACAGAGTAAATATGGCCAGTATGAAATGATGGCTCCGAAGCATTCTTCCTTTGTTCTTTCACTCAAGCACGATTAGCCAATATCAATCAATAGTGTAAAAACACCTCCAATTTTTTCCATTGTAGTTGCAATAATAGGTGATCATTTGTCTTTAGTTTTAGCTTTTAAAACAACGAGTCACTTAATTACTGCTGAAGTATTAACTTTGGATCTAAACCTTTTCATATCTCTCATTTTAATTAGAAGTTAGACATGATGAAACTTTATTGCTTAGTAGAAAACGTAACTGGGACTGATGAAATAAGAAGGATGAACTTCCGTCGAATAAGATTTGTGTCCACGTCAAAGAAATAATGATGGATCCTGCCTAGAATTCAAAATTTAGCCTACAGTCGAAGCCTTGACAAAAGGGCCCAATCTTCATTCAAGCCTTCAGACATGTCATAAATGCTCAACAAATATTGACGATTCTTACAGGCCTATTTAACTAGAAGCGGAGGCGTTCCTCCGGATTACAAGCCAAAATATCTCTCAGCTCTCCAGCACTAGCATTCTCAAAAACCAGCTGAAGATTGCTCAAATATGGCAAGGATGGTGGCGATGGTTATGACTTTAGCTTTGGTTCTGATGCCATCTCTCTCACAAGCTGTGAACATGGGTCAAGTAAGGGAAGTGGCAGCTCGACATAATGTGTCATGTATCCTTGTTTTCGGCGACTCTAGCGTTGATCCTGGCAATAACAACATTCTTCCAACGACCATGAAGGGCAACTTCCCTCCTTACGGGAAGAACTTCTTCAGGGGCCGCCCGACTGGACGATTTAGTGATGGAAGACTTGCCACTGACTTCATTGGTAATTCGCAGACACTGCACCCAAATGGTCTTCTGTCGTAAATTAACTTTGCATTTTTCTAGTTCAGCATGATGTTTTTAGGTCGAAGTTCTTGTGGAAAGAAGAGTGAGTTTCATTTTCGTTTAGGCTCTCTTTGGTAATTCGCAGGCACTGCACCCAAATGGTTTTCTGTCGTAATTTAACTTTGCACCTTTCTAGTTCAGCACGATGTTTTTAGGTCGTAGTGCTTGTGGAAAGAAGAGTGAGTTTCATTTTCGTTTGGGCTCTCTTTGGTTCTTCCAACAAGCTCATTAGAGGAAAACATTCTAGTCTTCCCTGTTTGCTTTGCATTTCCCAGGTTTTCTAATGAAAAACATAGATATTTTCTGCGTGTAAGGAGGGAAAAACAGAGGGTTATGAACTGCTGGTCCCCCACCTTAGAAAAAGGCAGTGAAGGTCATGATGTTACAGGAAGTATTGATGGCCTGGAAAAAGAGGTAACACAGAGTTGTTAAAATACCGTCACTCGTGTCTGGCAACTGTCACGACACATGGACTGATGATGTTGAGTGCAGTTGATAATTTGAGTTGCATAAGTTATGCTTGTCAGAGGATTGGGTTTGTCTATTTATCATGCAAACCTCCATTCGTCATCGCCATTAATTTGTTGGTGCATACTATCATTACTTCTTGCGGTTTAGTGAACGACTACCTTAAAATTTAGTGTTTTGTGTTTCGGTGTCCCTTTACAGCTGAGGCCCTTGGGTACACAAAAGTCGTTCCAGCCTTTCTTGACCCGAATTTAAGGCCTTCAGATTTGCTCCATGGTGTTAGTTTTGCATCAGCTGGTTCAGGTTACGATGACCTTACTGCCAATATGTCGGTAAAGTCCTGAACTTTCTTCCTTTTGCATTGACTCACCACCATTGAAAGGTCCACATAAGGATATTATATGGTTTTCACTTCTTTTCCTTTGTTTCTCGATCAAGCAGAATGTGCTGTCCGTTGCCCAACAGCTCAAGTATTTTATGCATTACAAAATCCATCTGAGAAATTTGGTGGGTGAGAAGAGGAGTAGCGATATCATAAGAAATGCCGTGTTTGTTTTGAGTATGGGCACCAATGACTTTCTGCAGAACTACTTTGTGCAATCAATGCGCACCCAGCAATTCAGCCTGTCTGATTTTCAGAATTACTTGGTCTCTTGCGTGTCTCATGACATCAAGGTGCTCTCTCTCTCTCTCTCTCTCTCATTATGCTTTGACCCATATGCACATGAACGACTCTTCTTGTTCTGGGCAAGTTGTTCATTACTTCTTTTAGTAATCGTACTTTAACATGAATAATATTCATTACAGACATTCTATTGAGTTAACGTGCGTCACGAGCCTATTCAGTCTTCTTAAATTCTCATGTTTAACAACGGTGCTAAAAGACTAAAGTTTCACAAGGAATCCATTTTCTCGCAACCATTTCTGGTACGGGTGGGTGCTCTCAAGTTTCATATGGATAGGAGGAGGCATTTAGATGGACAGTTAGCTTCCCTAGGACCCTAGGGAGCAGTGTTTCAAGATTTAAGGAATTACGTATAGGTTTAGTCTTGTTACATGGAGTAAATAACGCCTTCTCTGGTCCAAAACTGATGCTCTGTGTTGAAATTGCAGTTAATGCATAGACTAGGGGCCACAAGATTGGTCGTTGTTGGGATACCACCACTTGGCTGCATGCCGCTGGTAAAGACAATAATGGACAAGAAAACGTGCGTGGAAAGTTACAATGCCGCAGCCTTCTCATTCAATTCCAAGATAAGGAAAGAGCTGGCAATCATCAAGGCAAAGCTAGGGATGCATATTGCCTTTACTGATGCATATGGTATTCTAGAATCTGCAGTAAAGAACCCCAAGAAATACGGTTAGTAAATTGCAGAACGGAGTGCTTGCAAATTTCAAATTTACATCTCTCATCGACTTATGATTCTAACTTTTGCTTGTGATATCTCTTAAAATATGCAGATTTGGCGGTAACTTCGAAGGGATGTTGCGGAACAGGAACTGTAGAATATGCTGATTCATGCAAGGGCCTACGAACCTGCAGGGATCCATCAAAGTACGCATTCTGGGATGCTGTTCATCCGACGGAGAAAATGTATAAGATCATAGCAGATGAGTCTATCAAAGCGCTCAGTGAAGAACTCCTAAGCTAAAAACATTTGTGGTCTGTTTTTTCAGCAGCTAGCCTCCTTAGGTGTCAAGTCTTAGGAGGAATAGAGATTGGTGGCCGATCCTTGGGATTGAAATAAAAGTAATATTCATATTTCAGGTGTAAGGATTGAATAATAATGCGTTCTTTTTATTATTTTGTGTAAACTGGGGGCTTTGCAACTAGATTTGTTGGTAATGAGTCAAGACTCGTGACATAGATAGCAAAATCTTCGTCTTTTCCTTTGATCCAAGAACTCAAAGCATGTGTTTTCTAAAGGAATCTGTCATCTCCCAACCCAAATCAGGCATGATAATGGACTAAAATATTACATTCTCAACAAACTATATACAAAATTTCTCTAGAAAAAAAAAAGTCATATAGTGAAGTTTTTAGGGTATGACAGGTAATATTTCTTATTCAGGAATATTAATGCTTCCTATAAATCAACAATTACTATAATTTACTATAAAACTAAAATAAAAATTGATTACTTTAACCTTTAACCTCGATGGTTGAATAAATCTCATTTTCCATAGCCAAGAAACATGAAGCATAATATCTTCTGCACGAAGTATCTAAAAATGGAACTTAAGTAAGAAATGAACTACATATCGATCTCTTAGAACTAGTACTATCATGGAATCTAAAGAAAAAGGATAGCAAGCAATAACAAGCAACTAATTCTATATCAAAAAACTCATTGCAGTTTAGGCTTCCACCGAAATATGTGGTGATGGATTTTTAGACCGACACGTATGACCATGTCTTATAACAGTTCATATCTCTCCTTATCTCCATGTTCTCTTCCAGCCATAGTTATGAGGAGGTTGATTACTGACGGACGTGTTTTTTTTCTTTCTTATCAATTAATCCATAACATTTCACAACTTTGAAACTATTCGTAACACATATTAATTATCATCAGAGATAACTTGGGTGTTAGAACAAAAAAATTTAAACCCAAAGGGGTTGTAATACGATCCTTTTTCTTCATTAAATAGCTCAACTTAGTTGGTGACTTCATATTTGATTTTTTTTTTTTGTTGAGATTTCTCCTTTCTCTCTCAAAAGGCTGATGACTTTTGTTCTCCTAAAATTTTGTGGAGAACATACTTCATTTCATTAAATAGACCAACTTGTTAGGAATATGGGTTATTCCTATATCTATTTTGATGAATTCCAAATAGGAAGATTTGTTTTTTGAAAAATGATAGATTTATTTTTAACACTAGAAATGTGCAATGAAGAAAAAGAATGTAAGGTAACCTTTGTGTAATATCTTTCGTGTGGTATTATATTAAGGCCAAAGATTCAATGTGGGAATATTTATATTCCCTCCATTATTCTATTACCCCAAGTATTTATTAAACACTCAAGGTTCAAAATATTCAAATATAAAACTTTTAGATCACTTCCTGTTTGCCTTAGCTCCAAAATCTCAAAATCTAATAGATGAAAAAGAATCAAAAGAAAAGAAAAAAGAAAAAAAAAAGAATTTTGTTGTATATCTTCCAATAATAGTCCTGGATAACTTGTGCATTTCAAGTTCAAATATATCCGAGTATAAATTACATGATCATTTTTCATTCATTTTATTCACAACAATTAAAGATAAAAACTCGTTTCCTTTACCATCCGTGTGCATCTTAATCAAGACCTTTCCACGCAGGACGTGGGGGTCTCCATGGATAAGGATAGGTCTGATCTAATGTGCTAGATAATGAAGTACCGAAAGAGATACAACATGATTACAACATTGAGCAAAATGAAAAAAAAAATCAAAAGAAAAGGGCAAGGAGTGCCAATAAATAGAAAGCAATTAAGGCCCCCCAAGTGGGTGAGATGGCGGTGAGGGAGGTCCTGGAATGCAACAGCGCAATGCAAATCAACAAAAGCAGATTGTGACAATTTTGATGAAGGAGCTAAGGACTAATTTAATTTTAGATTCTAGGGATATGGTGTTATATACTTTGAATACAATGGCTTTGGCAGTGCCAAAAGGATGGGTTAGGAAATCTTCTGTAATTTTGATTAAATTGGAAGTGAAAAATTACGAGCAAGCCTGCAAATGATCAACTAGCTAATGAGAAGAGTTAAAAGATAAGAGAGAATAATTTGGAAGGTAATGGAGGAAACATGGTTGATGAAAGATTAAGAACATCTGAGATTTTATTGTCCTTTTCATTTTTATCGATCACACTAGGAGTTCTTACAAGACAACGTGCTAAAGTTAAGAGCTCATAAGAACATTGAGCTGTAGTCTATTGGGATAAATAAGAAAAAGTTCTTGACTAGTATGAGAAAAATACAAAGCAGCAAAAAGAAATTGACCAGGGAAGGAGAAAATGCTACTCAGGTTGAAGCTCTTAAGCAAATTAATGACGTCCTCATGAAGCAGATTTATGATATTCATGACCACATAAAGTATAAACATGGATTTCCTACATCTAGAGTGAGAAAGAAAGTGCCAACTAGATGTACCAAAAGTCAACATATAAATGTTGAAGTAAGAATAGAGATTCCAAGTGAGGAAGTGGCAATTTGGAAGACTAGAGATAAAAGCAATGCAAATGCTAAAATCCCCGAGTTTTTGAAACATAAACATATTTTGGCTGGCAAAAATTTGGCTACTGGTGTATTTCCTCCACAAAGGATTAATGATTCATCATTAGCAACCAATGATAGTTCAATTGATTCCATTCCTGATTTTTCTACTAGAGTCCTTTATAGGATAGAAAAGTTAACAATAGTTTTGCATATATATGATTCTCAACTAAGAACTTATAGGGGATTGGTTTCGCCTATTGTTAAAGGGCTCGATTTTCATTTATCCCTCTGTAGAGGGCATATATGGATTGGGTTACGCTATCCCCTACCCGACCTTTTTGATGTCAATTGAATAAAAAAAAAAGTTTGTGAAAAAAGGCCATTTTGAGTGGGAAAAAAGTTTTTTAAAGGAAGATTAAGTACGTTTTATCCTAAAAAATTTGTTATTATTACTCCTTCTATTATTTTTTTTTATAGGTAGTCCTCTTATGTTGTAGAAACATATAATTAAATATCCTTGAATATTATAGAATTTGTTCGGTATTATAGTTTGAATTCATTTGTACATTTCACAATGGTAAAAAATAAATTGAAGTTGGAACTCATTATATTGTGGAAGTGAATTTACTGATTCTGGTACACCCAATGGATTAGAAGCTATAGAGGCAAATGATTGTTTCAAAGAAAATAATACAATATTCGAAGGTGAAAGCGCTGAATATGGATCAATGGCTTCTCATTTAATCTGGACGCATTCATAATGTTAATCCGAAGAAAAAGTTGAGCTTTACCTGTTTTTTAAATGAATAGATATGAATATGGTTTTTATTGTACCAAACCATGTTGAAAAGACTAAAACACAAGGTACTAGAAGCAGTGATCATTTGCTTAGATTTTTCTTAGTTCGATAAACTAGTCAATAACATAAAGGAAGGTCCCAGGAAAGTCTCCACCGAGCTCCCATCATCACTCTTAGAACATGCATATCATAAAAACTTGGATATTGTAAGAAATGCTATATCTTTATGTTTGATGGACCATGCATGGGGAAAAATGAGTTGCTATCTTTTATGCGGTGATCCCTTGTCAAGTCCTGATGATGAGATCTACTGTGGAACGAAGCTGCTTGAAAACATTGTGATATGCCTCTTCAGTAGGGTGAATGGAGTCCCAAAACACGTACTTCTTTGCATCAGTGCACACATAAGACATTGGATTACATAAGAACGACGCTTCGAGATATCCACTCCCACAGCATCCGACATTAACCTGATCAAAACCTGCAAGAACCATCATAAAGGATCTCATAACCACGATTATAATCCTCTACAGTCTTAAACTGCGGGAATATGAGAAAGAGTCGACTCACCAAATTTTTTATGGCGTTGAATCATATCGTTCAGTGGTCCATATATGTCAAGGTAATGGACTCTAGAAACACGATTTGCTGAACTGTGCTGCATCAAATTCTGTTCATTCTGAAGTTTTTGATTGTAATCCCTCGCAACGAAGGAATACTCTTCGACACAACCACGTTGCGGAGTGGAACTGTTGGAGTTAATGGTTATAACAAGTGGTATGCAGCCCATTGGAGGTAGCCCTGCTACAGCTATCTTCCGTGCCCCTTCGTCCCACAGACCCTACAAACATCGTCAAAATATCATCAACTTGGCGTAATAAAAGTTACCCAACTTGTCACTTAAAAAGCCTCCCATTGTTATATAAGTTTCTTCTGCTCCTTTTAAGGTCCTTGAGTTAATATTGTAAGTTGAATATGATGTGAAATATTTCAAAACCCCAAAATTACAACTGTTATAAGGTAAAATTATAAGCTTTATATGTGATATTACGAAGGGAAATTTGTACTTAAATTATGGACCATAATAGTATTTTACTCACCTAAATCATAGACAGTAACAAAAATTTGTTTACTGAATCATTGGTTCTAAATATTATATTAAAAACTCAATTTTTTCACAAAAGCCTACTTTTAAAGAGGGAGACTAATTTTTCATATGTAGAAAATTTAGAGTAGGCTACAAGTAAGGTGAAATTTCCAATAATTCATAAGATCTGCTCTGACCAAAGAAACAAGCTTTCCCATAGAAGTATCAACATGAAAAACCTCTAATAACATCTTAATTCTTAGTTGTTTGAACCGCATTCGGTCCCCGAGTACCAAAAATGGTAGCGTGGACCCCCGAAGCCCTATTAAGACAGTTTATCGGTTCCTCTACTGACCCAGCGATTTGGCTGGGTTGAATCAAATTTAACCCCACATGGCTCAACCAGATTAGCCATACACTAAGCCATGAAACTGTGCTAGACCATCTGTCACTGTATCTGTTCCTCTTGTAGTACCGGCTGTCAATAGATCTATTTGATGACGGGTAATAGCAGTGGTGCGAGAGACAAACCTGTATGAGCTCTTTCAACTGTTGAAGCAAGAAGTCTGCGTAATTTGAGACGGTATAGTTCTGTCGTCTAACTGGTAGAGTAAAGTAGTTGACTACGAAGTCGTTTGTGCCGGCACTAATGATGAAGAATGCTCTCTTAATTTGGCTTTTGGTTCTTCGCTTCCCAATGGCTGACTCGAGTCTTTTCTTGTACTCTCTAAAATACTTCAGTTGCTGTGATATTGGTATTACACTCTGAAACAAAGTAACCCAAGCAAGTTGAAAAGTTCAGTTTCCAGCTAAGAAGACGTTCATATGAAAATCAAAAAAAGAAAAGTAAAACATTTAAAGTGTTGCTGAAAATATACTGAGGCCGATCTGTAGTTAGTACAGTAGAACTTGAGTAATGCTTACCCTCCACTTTCAGGGACTAATAAAAGGTCTTAATTTGTGTTCTGTCATAAGAAAAATACGGAATTATGTACACGAAGTACATAATAAGGGGAAAAGCCATTGTGCCAGAAAGTACAGAAATGGAAACAAGAAATGATTTCAGTCATTGACAACTAAGACTGGTGAAAGAAAAAAGTCATTTCGATTATATCACGCCAGCAACGAATGTTGTGAAAATCAAACCTTGGAAATATCAGCTTCAAATTTCAAGCTGTTATAATCAGAATGAGTGAATAGTATGATCGGTTGTTCTATATTGGCGAGAGTTGCAGAATTACACTTATCGTTGGTGTAAGTGGATCATATCCAGAGCCTGCCGATGCAAAACTAACTCCTGTCATCAGCTCTTGAATGCCGAGTCTTGAGTCCAAATATGGAGGAACGTACTCCTTTACACCTAAATATGAAGCTGTACCAGAGACAACCAAACCAAAGCAATAAGATTTTTCAATCGTAGAATTCTTCATGTTGAGGAAAAAAAGAATAATTGCAGAAGCAGAAGGAAAAAATGATGTAGGACAAGAGCCAACACAGAACAAAGAAGGAAGAAGAAGATCTGAGGCTGTCAGGCAGCCACATCTATGTCAATCTTTTCCTTCAAGGCAAATATCATTGGAAGCTTTAAACTCCTACGCAAACTTACAAATGAAATCAGTTGTAAGCCGTCCATTTGTGAACCTTCCGGTGGGCATCTGGTTTACAAAGTCTCTCCCATAGGGAGGAAAATTGCTTTTAAAAGCCGTTCTTATATAGTTATTATTTCCCGGGTCGACGGTGGAGTCACCAAACACTAACAGGGCCGAAACATTCTTCTTCAAAGGTCCATGCGTCGGTAGATCGTGAGCTTCTGAAATCAAGCATAACAGGTGGAGAAGGAAAAGAAGAGATAGAAAATGCTTCTGGGGGGAATCCATATTATCTGAACCTGAAAGGAGCTGAGCAAAAAGGTGTTGATAATATAAGGATAAAACTTAAAAGAGATATCATCTTCTGTGCTGTCTGGCAGGTTCCCGTAGCTGGCTTACGTACTTATGAAGGGCCCGTAAGTCAGCGAGGAGATTGATTTCGGTTTAATTACCGCGTCGGTTGCTGTGGTTTGGGGACCAAACCTTCGCTGATTAGTCTTAACTTCTCAACTACTTGTGCCAAGTGCAGCTACCAAGTGAACACTCCAGGCTTGTTTAACTACGCCATTTGATGGCAACACAATCTCATCACACGTTTTTACATAGATCTATTTTTGGCAAACCATTCATTCTTGTGGCTCTTGAAATGTTGATTTTGCATCAACGGCAGGTTAGACCATAGAACTTCTCTGCAAATCCTGTGCCAATCCATTTCCTAGGTGACCACGCCATCACTACCATTATTTATGACAGGCGGGCAAGTTCAACAGTCTCCTGCCTCCTCTCTCTCCAGCTGGGAAACGCTTACCATCCCTCTTAATGTCAACCTCTTTATTGGGTAATATGCAAGGGTCCGTGGTATAGCCAGGTCTGTCATCGACCTTGAAGCACATTATTTTTGCAGGCCTACACAGTTTCACAAGGTACTGCAAAACCCCGTAATGGCGTTAAATGGACGGTAACAGGATGGCCACTCATTTGTGTACAATTGAAACCCTTTCTTTCTTTGTAGATGGAAGTGGTTGGGAGTGTTGGCTGTTGTCAAACGAAAAGGTAAGTTTCACGAATTTTATAGCTTACCATAGGAAGCCAAGATCTGACATTGGGCTTCAGGAAAAATGCCAGTGGGCTTCCTACGGTTTCTACCATCTCGGATGAATCACTGACAGCGGTGTTCAATGCTGGCTTTTCCATTTTCATTTGGGTCTAGGCAACTGGTCCTATACTTGTTCCAAAGATGTGATTGCGCCTTTTCTTGACGACCATAGTGGGCTTCGTTTTCAATAATTACGCTTGGTCCAATACCGATCTCCTGTCCGCCCTCTAAAAGAATAAAAAAAAGGAAGGAGTTGCGACAGTATCAGAGCCAAAGCTTGTTTCCATATTTCAAAGGATGATTACAAGTTTAGCTTTACAAAATATACATAGATGTACAAGGGTGAGCCTGGCATAGGAAGCGTTAATGAATACATACAAAAACATCATGAGGATGGTTACCTACTAATGACAGTTGCCCTGTGCAGGCTCTGGACGTAAGTCGGTGAGGGCAAGTCTGACGAGTGCATGCTGAGATCCATTGGAAAATTGGTCTTCAGTGACCCAGTAAGGTGGGTTATCTTACTGGGTTCCCCATGCTGCAGTCTTGGGGTGTTCCTTACGGAAAGTTTGCTTGATGAGTAGGCTGTGTAGACCTTGTGGTTTGGGGGTCCATGTTCCAATGTAGCCCCATATTGACATTGCCGTGCTTGAGATTTATCTTTATTTTTGTTTTTTCAACCCCCCACGAACTCAGCATGGCTATTGTTATTTTTAACATAAGTTGCATTGTTGATCTAATAAATTATTTTATACAACCGCTCAATTTATTGTGGTTAGTTTGATGTTATAATATAAATTAGTGATTAGTTGTGAAAAAGCATTTCTATTATGTAAAATTTTTCTCCAATTCCAAGTTAGTAATACCCTCATCTCTACTTCCCAAAACATATATTTTCCTATATTTTTCTAAGATTATCTATCTTGCCCATAAAAAATTTGATTGATTGTTTACAAGACATCATAAAAGTTTGTCAATTGCTACCTTATCCTAAAACTATATGTTCATCAATCCCAATCCTCCAAAAATATTAGGATAGTAGATTGTTTCCAAGCAACTTTTGCTATACATCTCCTATTAGATGTACTTGCCCATAAGAAGAGTATAATCATTTTTTAATTTCATATAGTGTCTAGTTGCATAAAGAATAATACAGTTTTTGCTAGTTGTAGTCATCTCCCATAACTGATGTACTTAGTCTTTGAGCCTTCAATTTTCCTTAATATTTTCTCACTTAGAGGTTTGTAATACATATTAGTAAGTCTATTGGAGACATTTTTAGGTATTTAATAGGGAGCTAGCCCTCTTGGATAAGGACATGTTTAAGTATTAGTGCCTTTTCTACTTCAAACATGCATGAGAAGAAAATTTGACATTTACAAAAGTGTATCTTTAACCTTATGAATTTCACAAATTCCTGCATAGCATCTAACAAATACAATACAAACTCAATATTTCCATGAGCAAGTAAGAAAAGGTCATTAACAAAGCACAAATGAGTGAATGATCTTTTCCTTTAAGCATTTCTAGTGAAATTTGAAAACTATATGAGGATACTTTCTTTTGTAGAATTCTATTGAAGATCTCCATTGCTATAACAAAACTTTAAATTTTGGACATTTTTGGTACTTTAGTTAAAATATTCACATATAAATCTTGTGGATCACATGTTGTTTGCTTTAAATAGATGAAAAAAAAATCACAAGAAAAAGAAGAAGTTTTTGTATATCTTTAAATAATAGTTTAGTGTAACTTGAGCCTTTCAAGTTCAAATATATACAAGTATAAATTACATGAACATTTATCATTTTTTTTTATTCACAAAAGTAAGTTCATTTCCTTTGTTGTACTAAGAGGTGCTGGACTAGGCTCATAATTAGCACATTTTCTCTTTCTTGGATCTTTCTTATTATTGAAGAGATGAAGTGCAGCTACCATTATCTAGGGAGAATTGCTACACGTGGGACATCTTTTATTTGTTGAAGCTAAAAAGATACTCTAAGAAAATGAACATCGTGAGACACAAGAAAAAATACAAAAGAGAGAAAGAGAGAGAGTGTGAAAGAGAAACACCAAGAGAGAGTTTGAGCAATTAGAATAGTAAAGAAGAGAAGAAAATATGTAAGTCTTTCTTATTCAACTCTTGTGCACTTCTTTGCATCCTTAAAGGAGTATTTGAAAAGCATGTTTGGTAGAGAATTCTTGTGAATCTAGTAATTATTAGCATGTTTGTGTGTTACCTTGTGTGAGTTTATATTTGCTAAATATTGTACACTAATTTGTTGTTTGATACAACTAGAGGATAATTGTCAAAAAATATCAATTACATGGCAACTTTAAAAGGGTAAGTACATTTTGCTAGAAAAATTCTATTACTATTAGTCCTATTATTTAGTAGCAACATATAATAAAATATCCTTGATAATTATAGAATTCGTTTGGTAATATAATTTGAATTTGGAATTATTATATTGGAGAGGTGAATTTACTAATATTGGTACACCCAATATTGGAATTATTACATGGCTTTGAACTAGGAAGCACTGAATATCGGTCAATGGCTTCTCATTCAGCTGGACACATTCATAAAGTAAATCCGAAGAAAAAGTTGAGCATTACTTGTTCCTAAATGAATAGATATAAACGCGAGCTTTATTCGACCAAACTAAGTTGAAAGGACTAAACCATAAGGGTACTAGAAGCAATGACCCTTTCTTTAGATTTTTCTAAGGTAGCTCGATAAACTAGTCAACAACATAAAGGAAAGTCCCAAGTGAGTCTCCACTGAGCTTCCATTATCACTCTCATAACATGCATATCATAAAAACTTGGGTTTTGTAACAAAGGCTATATATCCTTATGTCTGATGGAGCATGGAATGAAAAAACTCAGTTGCTATCTTTTATGTGATGATCACTTCTCAAGTTCCGATGATGAGATCTATTGTTGGACGGATGTCCTTGAAGACGTTGTAATATGCCTTTTCAGTAGGGTGCATGGAGTCCCAAAACACGTACTTGGATGTATCACTACATAGAAAAGACAATGGATTGCATAAGAACGACGCTTCAAGTAGTCCAGTCCCACAGCATCCGACATTAACCTGATCAAAACCTGCATTGACCATTATAAAGGATCACATAATCACGATTTTTAGGTTTCGTCATACTCCAACTACAATCAACTGCAGGCAATGCGAGAAAGAGTCGACTCACCGTAACCACGGCCTTGAATCATGTCGGACAGTGACCTATATATGTCAACGTAATGGATTCTAGCTCCACGATTTGCTAAACTTTGCTGTATTGAATTCAGTTCATTCTGAAGCCTTTGATTGTAATCTCTCGCAATGGAGGAATACTGTTCCACACAACCACGTTGGGGAATGCCAGGGTTGGTGTGAAGGGTGATAACTATTGGTAAGCAGCCCATTGGAGGTAGCCCAGCTACCGCTATCTTCCGAGCCCCTTCGTTCCACAGACCCTACAAATAGCAAATTGTAAGCAAGGTAAAACATTTCAAAACCTCCTAATTACAACTATTATAAGGCGAAAGTATTATATCTGTTGCTAGACTATCTGTCAATATCTGTTATTCTTGAAGCATCGGCTGTCAATAGACCTATATAATCTGGGTAATAGCAGTGCTGCGAGAGACAAACCTGCAAGAGCTGTGTCAACTGTTGAAGCAAGAATTCTTTGTAACTTGAGGTAGTATAGCTCATTCGTCTAACTGGTAGAGTCAAGTAGTTGACTACGAAGTCGTTTGTGCCGGCACTAATGAGAAATAATGCTTCCTCAATATGACTTCTGGTTCTTTGCTTCCCAATGGCCGACTCAAGTCTTCTCTTATACTCTCTAAAATGCTGAAGTTGTTGTGATATTGGGATTACATTCTGAAACAAAGTAAACCCACACAAATGGATAAGTTGAGTTTCCATAAAATTTACCAAATAAAATAAAATCGAGTGAGGAATGAATAGATATAAACAAATTTCAAAATGTGATAGTCAGAATGAGTAAATAATGTGTTTTGTGGTTCTATATTTCCAAAAGAGTTGCAGAATTACACTTATCATTGGTGTAAGTGGATCATATCCAGAGCCTCCGGATGCAAAACTAACTCCGGTCATCAGCTCCTGATTGCTAAGAGTTGAGTTCAAATAAGGTGGAACAGACTCCTTTAGACCCAAATAGGAAGCTGTAACAGAGTCAACCAAACAAATGCAATAAGATTTTTCGTTCATTAGCAAAGTTCTTCGTGTTGAGGAAAAAGAAGAAAAATGACAATTGCAGAAGCAGAAGGAAAAAAAAGAAAGTGGGCCAAGAACAGGGAAAAAATAAGGACGGAGGAAGAAGTTCTGAGGCTGCCGCTCCGCCTAACAAATATCCGTGGAAGCTTTACAATCCTACGCAAACTTACCGATGAAATCAGTTGGAAGCCGTCCATCTGTGAACCTTCCAGTGGGCACATGGTTTACAAAGTCCCTCCCATAGGGAGGAAAATTGCTTTTAAAAGGCGTGCTTATATAGTTATTATTTCCCGGGTCGACGGTGGAGTCACCAAACACTAACAAGGTGGAAACATTCTTCTTCAAAGCTCCATCCTTCGGTAGATCACGGGCTGCTGATATCAAGAATAACAAGTGGAACAAGGAAAGAAGAAGCAGAGAATGCTTTTCGGGAAAATCCATTATCTAAATCTGAAAGGAGCTTATCAAAAGGTGTTGATTATATTAAGGATGTAAAAATAACTCACGATTAATATAATTTTGATGTGTCTTGTAATTTATAGGCATAAAACCAAAATTTAAATTCAAAATTTAGTTATGATTTATCAGATTTGGTTGGTTAACAGAAGATTTGTTATGTGATTTGGAGTTAGCTGATTTGTCTACCGATTTCATATGGTTTAAATGGATCATGGATAACGGTACTCTGTTGGCTTTTCCTTCCTAACTGTCCGACTGGGTCTCTCTCTCTCTTTTTTTTTTTTTTTTTTAATCACACGGGTGGATGAAGAGGGGTGTCGATCTGATCTGATATGTTTAACGATACTTGAAAAATACACGTACAGGTCAGGTTACATACAATCCCTAGCACAACAAAGAAGCGTTGTCCAAGGGCCCAATATTTACCTATTCTTTACCATCACTAACTCAAGAATGCAAGAGGTAGATTCAGTGACTGAAAGCCTCAAATTAAATCAGAACCCTCTGCTTTCACAACATATTCAATTCAAACGTTGAATAACGTAGTCCTGAAGGGATTTCAAATAAGGTGAGAGATTGCATGATGAGAGAGCTGTTTCCTTTGCCTCGGTGCTCAACTTATAGGGCCAGTACCCATGAGAGCTCAGGTTCAGGGGAGGCTCCGCGACTTCTCTAATTTTCATATAGATAAGCCAATATTTTTATTAAGAACCACAAAAAGAAGAGAGGAAGCTGTTAAAAATCGACTCAGAAAATGGTGATATTCATCATTAATAGCTCTATAAACTTATGCCTCACTAATGTGAGATGAATTTCATATATTGTAAAATACCCCTTAATCATAATAGGCAATCGTTATATCATCATATAATGTCGTAAGATAACTTAAGATTTAACTAAATTTTAATATTATATTAAAAAATTATTATTCAATTCAAAAATAGACTTAAAAAAGTAGTTATCATTGCACGCACGGTATCAGAAGTGATCAAAGTCAAAAACATTCGGCTCACTTTTCCATCAACACCGTGCCTGTTGGGCGGTGATTGAAAGTCAAATGCGCCGCAGTTTCCATTTTCAGACTCGGATCACGCCGCCACATCAAATTCGTATCACCGCATCTGTGTATTATCCCTTCCTTAGATGTTAAGCACATAGAAAGCCACCCTCTTTGTCTTTTGGGTTCTATGTTTTCTTTCTCATATTTTATTGTGACGCGTGCAGCTCCCAAATTGTTCTCTTTCATATTCATCCAATCAAACCATTCTTCGGAGTCAAGACATCGCCAGCTAATGATGAGTATGCAGATTGGTTTTGGAACTCTGAACCACCCAGCAGGAATCATAAACCCCACCTAGAATTTCAATTCATTTAATAATATTTTCACATAAGGTGACAAAATTAAGTGCCAAAACGACAAGAAGAGATTGTTTTCGGGTTTCCAAATTCAGATGATTGCATGCATCGCATCATGATGTTTCCTATTCTTTTACTTCGTTAGTTTTGAGCTTCAAACATGGTCCCAAATAGTTTTTCGAAAAGATGAGGAAAAAGTGGGGAGAAAAATTAGGGTTAAATCATAGGGATTAAAGAAATGTAAGTCATACTTGACTGGTTGGCGGTTTCAGTTTGGGGGAAGAGAATGTCTGAAGAAGGTGGAATTGGGAGGGATTATGACTTCCACTGGAACAAAGATTTTAAAAATTTATTCGTTTTGATTGGTATTCCCCCAGAAACCACGTTGTTCTTTACGTTCTCTCCACTCTTTTCAGAATTACACAAGCATTATCCTTGGAGATTCAGTAACTTCAACAACTGGTCAATCTGATTAGCACGAAGGCTCCTAATATGTGTGATATTTCAGCCCATCGTCTGAAGATCTAAGCTCTTAAATTATTCCCAGAGTAAACAAGAAGAAAAGGAAGTACGCACACAAGTCATCTGTCAGGTGAGAAGGAATACGAAGAACAACTCTAAGATAGAGTTTTGAGGTAACCGACTCTTTGTTTTGTGAGCTGTATATAGATAGACTGCCGTAAGAGGAAGGTCGGGACTGATGCGGTTTAGTACAAAGCCAAAATCTATCGGCAACAACTGCAAAAGTTGATATAAAAATGTATATGATACTCTAGCCAGCTTTCAAGTCTTCTACCTCTATGTTCCTTGTGTAATCAGTCATGAATTTCAGGAAGGTTTTTCTCTACAACATATAAAGTACATAGGATCTATGCAGGTTAAGCAATAAAAGGTTAGGAGAACCACACAAGTAAAAATTCTTGGCGTACAATATGGAACCGGGTATGTTTTCTGAGTATTTAAATCCTATTATCCTCCCCCATTTTAGGAGGTCAGTAGATGAAACAACAAGATTCCAACTGGGTTGCCATTGATGGAGTAGGATAAAGCATATCTGAGCTGTTTATCTTACGCGTCTTGCTCTAATTCGTTACATTTATTTATCACAGGCCTCCCCTCTCGTTTCTTCTCCACCATATGCGACCTTTTGAGATAAAGAGTTTGGAATTGACAACATGGCTGAGAATGGTGAAGACTCTGCAACATCAGGGGCAATTCTAGAGAACGTGTGGGCGAGCTTTATTGGTGGGGATGCAGCGTCTGAACGAACAAGAAATGCACCAGAATTGTCCAGATCATGGGAAGAGCTGCCTAGTCTTGGTAGGAGAGATGGCTCGATGAAAATTCTAGAACGGTTACCAAGTCTAGGAAGGTGGATATCAATGGGAGCTGAGGCCTGGGAAGAGCTCCTTGACGGTATTTCTCCTGAAAGGAGTGTGCCACAGAAGTCCTGCAATGAGAGTCTAGAGGGAAATGGTGCCTCCGCCTCGTGCTTAGAAAAGAAGAATGTCAGGGTCGAGAAGGTAGCCACACGGCACTATAGAGGAGTCAGGAGGCGGCCCTGGGGAAAGTATGCTGCAGAAATTCGAGACTCTTCAAGAAAAGGCACTCGGGTTTGGCTTGGGACGTTTGACACAGCCAAGGAGGCGGCTTTGGCTTATGACAAGGCGGCTTTGAGAATTAGAGGCCCGAAGACATATCTTAACTTCCCACTTGAGATCGTTGCCAATGCTTTAGGAATTGATTGCCCAGAAGCTTACTTGAACGATTCTTCTATAACTTCTCAAAGAGATGACTCGGCTTGCAGATTCCTTGGCCGCAGTGAGAAAGTTTACAATCCTCTAAAGAGAGAATTAAGAGAGTGGAAAGGAGATTTGGAACCGATGATTGAGCAACCTGCCTTGAAGAGAAGGACAAACATGGAGAAGATGGAAGCGAACGAGTTTGATGTTCTTGAGTTTCAGGACCTGGGGAGTGATTACTTGGACAGTTTGCTGTCTCCTTTTTGACAAAGTACACGATGAGTTCCCCTTGGAAAATCATAGAAGCTTACGGTCAAGTTTGAATTACAGTAAAACACTTGTAAATGCATCTAGATGATGTTCTTTCTGGGATAGATCATACTAATAGGAAAGTAGATGGTACGAATGATTTCTAGTTAGGCATGTATCTGACATAATTTTTTGTTGCTCGACCATTATCATGGAGGATTTTGCCGAACAAAGAGATTGATCAATGTGTATGGATGGCTCACACGGCAGAATGTAAAATAACTTGTTTACAGTTCACGTTGATCCAAGCTTAATTTCCTACCTGAGGTCTCTTTAAAGATAGCTGTTAAAAGAATAAAGCAAAAGTGAAGCATACTTTGCAATTGCTAAGCAGCTGTTGTTCTGTAGTCTTCGTGTTGTAAGATAAGATCAAGTTGTTGGTTTTCTATCTGAACAAGGCGACAATGCAGGAAATGTGAAGTTTGTTGTATCTTTACCTTAGCATTTTAATTACTTCGGACTCACTCGTAACATCTGCAGATTATCACAAACAATCTGCAGACTTACTCTACTTCAAAAATTGTGTTCAAGCATCCGTGCGAGTGGAGCTTCAAATCCTTCAAAAGGTTCCACAACGCCAAGACCCTGAAACCGTCTTATGGTTCATCCGCCAACCTTCATTATTCAAGTCACAGAGCACCCTCTTAACCACCATCACCCTCTCGGGTGATATTCCAATTAGAATTTGAGATGTGTTTGCTTTCCGTTTAAAGGTACATAAATTGTGGGCTAAAAAAATCATTTACCAATTCATGGAACGTTCCATGTACGACACCATGCCTGATTTTTCTTCTTGACCCTAAATATACGAATCCTTTCCTGGGTGAGCTTTCTAAGAATAGAAGTAAAGAAAGTCTACCTAGTTCTATGGCAAGCAATGTCATTTTTCCCCATATCTCGTGATTTTCTAGAGGCATCATCAAGCTTGATGAGTTTGGAATGATTGGTCAATGAGACTGTTGATAAACCGTCATGTCATTCCCCAGTAAACACCTGTTCACACAGGGACATGACAGCTTTTGGCCAATTGCAATGGGTCTTGGCGCAATTTGAGAAGCGCGAATAAGGATAATCTTAGACTATTGGACCAGTTGATTACACCATTGTCTCCTTTCCTAGCTTACTTTCCATTTACAACCCAACTCTAGAAGAATGAATAGTTCACAACTCAACCTTTTGATTGATTTTGGACTTTTTCCTGTTCTATTTAATAACTTAGATTGAAATCTCTGTGTATATATATGGAAATTTTGGTCTATTATATTATGTATAAATAGAAACAAAAAATTATTTTAAAACCTAAGAATTTTTTTTTTAACATATACACTCAAATGTATACACATGAGACCAAAGGCCCCGAGTAACACTTACTTCCTTGTTGACAAAACCTAAGAGTTAAATAATGCACATTTTTGTTTATAAATTTGAATGAATTCAAATCCTTATAAGAGGTGTTTTTTTATATTGGGGTAAAAAAAGGTATTGAGATTTAATATTCTACACTACTAGGATATTGACATATTACTTTTCTCTCTCATATTTAAGAAAGAAAGAAAAAGGAATCTCCTTACAAGTCAAGTTTCAACTCCCAAATCTCTCTCCCTAGAATATGAACACGGGGCACAAAAATCAAGAAGCTGACGTCTTACGTGACTTGATATTTGGTGGTGGAAACACAGAGGCAAGGACAAGCTGTGTGAAACCCATACTTGGAAGGAAAAGTATGAAAGGGGAAGACTTGTGACCAAAGTGAAGGCCCGCATATCACTCTCATAATCGGGACACATATGTTAAAAATAATGCGTTACCAAATCTTCAATTTAAGACTAGAAAAGTCCTCTAAAAGTGCCTTACGTCTCTAGATAAAGTTGCTTTATCAATAAAGAAGAAGCAAAAACATGATAAATCATTGAACATGGCGTATTTGTCTTTTGCTTTGAAGTTTGAACGTTGGAAAAGATTCCATGTTGCCAGCAAAATAAATAAACAAGTGTTGAAAAAAGAAGAAGAAGAAGAAGAAGAAACAAACACATAAATTAGGTAGGAGTTGCAAGAGAAAGAAGGTCTTCTTTAGATTGGCCTCGGAAAAGAAAGATCTTCCCAGTTGTTTTGTTTGATTCGATCAAAACACGTTTCAGAGGATTTATATATTTACACAAAAAGGTGATCTTTTCGAAGATATCTCTACTAATGGTAATATTAATTTTTTTTTATTTTTTATTTTGTCTTGAACTTGATGTCTCTTGGTCCCGGTAATACTTGTTTCTAACTAAATTAAGCATTTGCTAACTAATATTAATTTATATTATAAAGCAAGTGAACTTTACCACAAAAACTAAAAAAACACAAGATAAAGAAACTTTTGAAAAGTTTCTACTGTTTTAGATAATTCAGAAAGGAAAATACAATATTTATTGTGGACAGAAAATGGGACGAGATATTCCAGAAGCGTTTGACCACAGGCCAAGGTAATTAATCACATGGCAGAGAATGGATTTACAATTAATTGCCGTGTTGGACCAGCTTTTCATGTGTTACTTGAACTTTAATCTATTGTTGAAAGGAACAAAGTCCTACTATTATTTTTAAGCCTGTACGGTGGTGGCAAGGGTCCTAATATGCACACACCTTTCCAGAAGCCCAGAAATGTTACACTTACTGTCTTGTGTGCTAATGACATAGACCTGACTCCCAAAGGGCCAGTTCCGTCTAATCCTGAACAAACTGTTTCTGCGAGTTCGGAGAATTTATAGAAGATCGCTGCCAAGATTTTGTCTGAGAGCCATATGAAACAAGGTTGGCTTCAGCCATTGAAAGTTTGCTGAACTTAGACTGTCATTTCAAAAGGACTTAAGGTTGGGATGGGCTTGGATTTGATTCATTTTAGCAAGCAAAGGTTGTATTTGTGCATTTCTGCTTGGTCCTTTCTTCGGCCATCGTTTTTCATTTCTGTAAACCCAAGGAATCCTCCTCATTAAAACACGAAACTATAAGACAATTTTGCAGTAATTTCACACATTTGTTACAATTTGGAAGGCAATAATCGATTCAGAGTCTTGTGACTACACCTCTTATATACACAAGCAAAGACCCCGTCAGAAGACACCAAAAGAAAAACGAGCAGAAGAGAAGAAAAAGCCCTCACAGATCTATATCTGTTGTGTGGTAAAGTAAATGACAGTCACTATTTTTGAAAGACCCATAACAATTTTCCCTAACCCTGTATCTCGAGCTTCCCGACGGTGTTAGAGCTAGTTTCAGATTCTAGTCTTGAAGTCCCAACGGAATGTGTGCTAGAGCTACTTGAATCTGATTCTGGCTTGTTTGAGCTTCCCATGCTGGAATTCGTATTAAATCTTTGGAAGGCTGATGCAGCCACCACTTCGGCTGGAAAGTTTAGGAGGGCTTTGGCACCACGCATCTTAAAAGCGGCCCTGTCATAAGCCAAGGCTGCTTCTTCGGCGGTCGTGAAAGTGCCTAGCCAAATACGTGCACCATGTCGCGCAGAGTCACGAATCTCGGCCGCGTATTTTCCCCAGGGCCGACGTCTCACGCCTCGGTAGTGTTTCTTCCCAATGTTCCTGGCCGGTTCCAGGCCTGCTTGACGCACTGATTTGGTGCTTATGGGGTACCAAGGAGCTGTTGACAGACAAGCCCTCATTTAGACTTGATATATCACCATGTCCTGCGAATCATTCTCGTTGAAGGGTAGCTCGCCTTGGGAGGATAAAACCATGGCTTCCTCTTTCCTTTCTTCTGCTCTAGTGGAGGTTTCTGCGGAGAAGATTTTGATTGAAGAGTCCGTTCGGTGGCTCTAGACTTGTATTTATCTTGGAATTTTGTTAGGCACATGTGGGGTCAATGGATTTTATATTAGGACAGGAACCAAAGAGAAGAATTGGCCATTTTTTCCTCTACTTGTGGGTTGGTGGGTGGACTGTATACATTTCCTGTGAATTCCGTGGACATTACGCATGTGTGCACTGAGACTCTAGATTTTGGTGTGAAAAGAATCACAGAACAACATGTTTTACGCAACTTGAGTTCCATATCCATATTATATACACACTGATTGGCTCCTCTGATTATTTTGGGGTTAAAGGTGCTCCAAATGGTCCTGAGGGACATGGTTTTGTGATGAACTTTTGATGCTCCATTAATCATCCCAACAAAGACTTTCTTTTTTTCCTTTAGCACACTACCTTTATAAGCATGCTGAACACGCAACAAATCACCTTTCCCTGATGATCTATTGAAATTTACCGAGGAACTGCGTTCATTAAAATAGCCAGAAGCCACCCTTGTGATTAAAGAAAATGTTACATCATCTGCTAGAGAAACTGCGTGTTCAAAAACTAAGTGATGCAAGTTCTAAAACATGGTTAGAAATGAGAACATATATAAGCAAAGTCTCTGTTGCTGACTCAAGCAGTAATAATTGTGAAGTAAGTCCATAAATAAATGACAAAAGCCCTATATTATGTCATCAGGCTTTGAGGACACATCAAGAGGTTCAGATCATCTCACAAATGAAACATAACCCATTATAATTAGATTTTATGTCAGAAAAAATTTAAATAAGATCTTTATTCATTATCTATCTGTTGAAAATTGTCTTATATCGGTCCATACTGTCGAGTTCTTCAACTTTATTAGTAACAGTATTCATACTCCTTACAAGACTTTTTAAGAGATAGGCCTCCTTCTTATATAATATCAAAACAAGTTTGGTCCCAGATGGTTCCCATAATGGTCCTCCCCCCAATAGGTCCTTGTCATTAATGCCATTTTAAAAAATTTCATTTAAATTTTTCCACTACATTTCCTCCAAAGTTTTTGTATCCACTAGCAATTCTTTATTATATGCCCCTACACTTGGTAATTCTATATATGTGATTTTGACTTTCAAAGGGTCAAAAAATTTGGCTCAATTTGACTTCTCTCTAATATATCTATTCATTTTAGGCCATATTAAAAATTTGAATGAATAGAATATAAGAAATTTAATAATTATATATTTTTTAAGTTGTTCATATCAAAATTCACCACATCTATTTAAAATTATAAAGACACTTAAAATAAATAAATGAGTCTATTAAGTCTTAACTTAGGGAAACTGAGTAAATTTCTAGAAACATACAAGCATAAAGTGTATAAAATAAGCATAAGTGAAATTTTAAAAATATGATACTGACTTGCTTTTGTTTTTTTCTTCCAGATGTTTGTTTTTCTTTATTTACATTTTTTGAAGAATAAAATAAAAATTTAAATACAATACCTTTGACCTTAAGAATAAACTAATAATATAAAATATTTTGATAAATTTAAGAAATCTTATTTTCTAGAGACCACCCACAATTATTCTAATCCCTTAACCTGCCATCCACCTTTGAATTCACGAGGGGCTAAGTCAGAAAGTCTCCAAAGTCTCCACCCACGAGCCTTCGTCCAGAATGGTGACGACAGTAGACACCGGGATTAAGCCGCCAGGAACATGGAGACGTGGACTCCCATTACCCTTTGCCTTTGATATATATAATAATCCATTTTCTGGTCGCGATGACGCACCGATTGGAATTTGTGGCCGCGAAAGAGTACGAAGCTGCGGTCATCAATGCCGTAAGCCCACATGAGGGGTCGCTTCGGAACCTTCAATCAGTCTCCGATTTGACTTTTCATTGCCGAAAAGGAATGCCGCTACAATAACTACAATGTAAGAGTCCTAAATTTGTGGTTGTCAAAAAGAGGGCAATGCACGAGGTTTGAATAAACAACGACTGTCATGTGCGAAAGAGTCCTAATCATACCTATTCTAAGCATAATTGAATTCGTGGAGAAGTAATGAATCAGCCATCTGTTTAAGGATAAGGTAGATGGGAAGTGGGTAGAAAAGCAAGAGCACGAGAAAATTGACGCTTCTTGAGTCAGTCAACAAAACTCCGGTCAATGAATGCTTTTCCCAAACCCCTTTCGCCAACCCAGCGTTGCTCTGCGTAGGACGAGTCAAGCACATCGGATTATGAGTGCTTTGCAATCGATGAATCACAAGCACCTCGGACGAGTCAAGCACTTTCGTTGCGCAATGAAGTTCTTGCAAGTGGGTATGAACTGATAATCGATTGAATGAAGTGTTTCGATACTCGACTTTTATTGAGCACTAGCTTTACTTATCACATTCTACCTAACCTCAACAACCGTATCCTATGCTTTGTTTTCTAAATAACAAAGTGCAAGATATCGAAGACATAAAACGAAAGAAAGCGAAAGGCACTCAACTCATTCTAGGTCCACCCCAGCTGACAAGCTTTAATAACTAGAGAAGATCGGAAAAGAAAAGATCTTGTTTTCGTATCGCAAGTTTGATAGATTTACATGTGTTCCAGCGTGTATCATTTATACATAGAAAAAGAAACTGAAAATTCAACGAGTCAGGAGAAAATCCTCTTCTTCAAACCAAAAAGCCAACGATAGAAGAAAAAAATCCTCTTCCTGAACCGAGAAAGCCGAATGCAACACTAAGAGAAGATTTATTCTATTGCTTGATTGGTTTGTACAGAAAACATTTACAATTTATAAGCCTAAGCTAGCGTTGGGTACTAAGTTAGGTAAGAAGGGACCGAATTAGGAGTCCCTGATATAAGTACCCAGAGGGGTCGGATCAGTCTTTGAACATTCATTTAGAAGTAAGGTTTTTGCCGCACTCAAGAAGACGTATAATTTGGGGGATTTGACCCGTTGAATAAGCGGCTTGGTTCGGGTCTTCTTTAGCACCAAAGTAATTGAATTTGATGGATTCTGAGTCAGACAGCTCACTAAAGTCTGGTTTTTTCGTAGATCCTTAGGTGCAAAGTACCATCCTTCACGGTATAATCTTTTTGCCATATTTTTTGGATCTTCTATATAAAACCCATCTTCACAAAAGAAGATGTTTTCAAAACGAACATTCTTACCATACTAAGCCTTTTCCTTTTCAAAAGATTTTTGAGGTTAAGGGGTTTGAACTACCGCCTCTTTCCCCTTTGAAATTTATGTAAGAAGGGCTTTGTAAATTGTCACCTCTTTTCTTTTTTGGTTTGGAGGGGCAAGTTCCACAATTTGGATTTGAGAAGGAGTGGACTCCTTTATGATCTTTCTAACTTTGTTAAAAGTTTATTGACAAGTGTTTGAATCAATTGAAAGAATGCATAAAATCTCCTGATTTCAAGTTCAACATTAGGTACATACATGAATGTGTGAGCCCTTTTTTAATTAAAAAAAAAACTTAGTTGAGCTAAATATGAATTTTCATAATTAAGCCCTTTTGGAAGGTGTATGTATAGGGTTTGGAGGTTAAGGCAACTCCAATTTGGGTTTGTTAGGCCTTAAGCTTGGTCATGTCAACCTTTATGGTTGCTTCTTGGGAAGCAACCACTTCTACAAATGTTGTTCGCCATTGCTTTTACCTTGGACCTAGTTGACTAGTCTTTAGTTGGTCATATTTTGGAGGCATTCAAAACCTCTTTGAAGCTTTTGGCAAATTTCTAGTCTTCAATGATTTTGATTCATGTCCTCCTATTGCTGCTAATTTGGAGAAATCCCATTTCTTGAGGCTTGGGCTTTATGGGTTTTCACAAATTTGTCTACTTAATAGTGTGGCGTCTAATTATCCTTGTGAGAATTCCCTTGTTAGAAAATCATACAATGAATTGAAAATCTTTTGTTATATTGAATTTCAAAATCTAATACACTAAAAATGGCTTGCAACCTAGCAAATACGTAGATGCCAAATTTTTTCTCTTTTAGAATTCCTTTAGTAGATTGGCAATCAACTTTTAAAAGGAACTTCTAATTAGGAAAATTGCCTTAGAATTCAAAGATACATATCAATATGGCTAAAACCTTCTTTTTAACAACTGAGTAATTTTGTTGTGTTGGATCCTAATGCTTTGAATCAAATTGGATTATCTTTTTGTTTAGGATATTTACTTGTCCTTATTTAGATGCATCTATCTCCACAATTTTGAGACTTTGGGAGATATGGGCAAGATAATTTCTTAACTTGTCAATGTGAGTAATTGTCCACAAAAGAGTTTTATTTTTTATTTTTTAAATTTTCTCTAGGAGGGGCTTTATTAACTTTGACACGTTTGGGATGAAATATGTCAATAATTGAGGCTAGTGAGAAAACTTTAAAGTTGAGACTTTCCCAACAACTAATCAAGAAACTTTGGCTTGAAAACAAGCTTATTTTGGGCTTAAAGACAACCTATCTAATTTCATGTACGTCTTGTTCGGTGAATTTTAAATACAAGTGAACATGTCGAACAAGTAATATAATGATAAGAAAAGTATCGTCCCATGAAGATTGGTGAATACTAAACTAATTAAATACTAATGATGAATAAATCCTAAAATTTATCTAGCAAATCAAAATATTGTTGATGATGAATTAAAATTTAAAACTTTCAAAACGAAAACTCAAGACTAATTAAAATTGAATCCAAGTAAGAAAAATCAAGATGAGAAACATGTTAGAGCTTCCGATTTCACCATAACTACTAGATATGAATTTTTATAGTTTATGCCTACAAGAATGATATTACCCATGTGATGGCGGAACTTCCTAATTTATTTACTATCCTATGTCTAGGTATAGCAAACCTATTTAGTTCATTAATTCACTATATCTCTATATGTGGATTGAAACAAACCAAATGCATTAGAATTTGTGAATATTTATGGTTTACAATAAATCTTTCGATCATCTTATCACCAAAAGCCACACAAATAACATGGTATATGTCTATCCACATTTAATTCATGGTTATATATTATAAGAAGCAATTGCATATTATTACCTTTCAGTCTCTAACATGCACATCATATCATTCAAGTGGTGGCCAATCACTTAAAAGCATTAAGAATAAATAATATATAACTCACACAAATAAAATATCTTACAAAACATAAAAACTTATGAAATTCACATCATCATAGTTAGGCTACATCTTCGCTCTAACAAAAGAAATTTAGAACATAATGAAATAACAAACCAAAGCAATAGTAGAAATTAAGCAAAACATCTTAAATAGAAAAACAGGAAAGTTGTCACCACACTGTCTTCTCTTTAAGAATTCCTCACAAAATTCCTACAATTCAAGAATGATAAGAAGTAGAGGGAAGCTTTCGCGCCTCTATTTCTCTTTTTCTTTCTTAGTTTTCTCTTTCTTCTCTCACTTTTTCTCTCTTCCTTGGTTGATTTCGGCGGCAACACACGGCTTCTTCTTCTTTTCTCTCTTCTCTCTCCTATTCTCCTCTACTCTTGTGCGGCACCTTCTCCTCCCCTTTTAATTCACGTTCCTTTGCCTTTTTATTCTATCTTGGGATGCGTGCCCTAAGATTCTCCCTTAATAATTCACTTTTTTACCCCTTTTCCTTTATTTCCTTTCTTGTCCTTTTTTGTCCTTTTCCTCCTCTTTTGCTGCTTTACACGTTGCCTCCTCTTTTCTTCTTTTGACTTCTTTTTCTTTCCTTGTCTTCTTCACGTGCCTTTTTGTAACTTTCTCTTCCTTTATTTCTTTTGCTCTTTTGGGGTTTGCTGCATAAATAACACCAGTTTACATAAATATATCAAAGCTTAAATATTATCTTATAAAACTTGTATTATTTATATCCTAAAATAGTCAAAATAACTCTATAAAAATAGAGTTATCACGTCTCTTCCATCATGCACTTGTAGTCCAACATTTTATTATCCCATCTCGTTCTTACTATATTGGCAAGCGGAACTCAGTGCAATCAAAATAGCATAAACATGCACTAGATGGTATTCTTCTCCCTCTTGGTTCTAATACCAATATTGGTATCAAACACATATAGTTTGTTGTACCCTCACCACCACTTTGGAAAGTGGTTGATCATATAAGCCTATTACGCACCACCACTTTGGAAAGTATATGCATGAGTGCATCCAGAATGTGAACATTGTCATTTGTATCCTCACCTTCTTTTAATTGAGAAAAAGAGCTATTACTTATGCTATAATCATACTTTTTAGATAGCTATTGACTAAGCTATCTTCAAGTTGTTGAATTTAAGCTTTTTTAAGGTGTTCAACCTTATGTTGGACATTTGGAAGAGTTACCCATTTGGATTCCTCTTTAAGATCTCATTCAGGTTATAAAGTTTATTTAGGCTAGTCCTTTTCTCGGGCTTTTTAGAAACTTGGATCTTTACTAAAAGTTGAGGATCACACTTTCATATTTAGAATACCAAGTTTTTTTTATTCACAAAATAAAGATTAATACAATACACTTCACCATTTTAACATTGAATATAGGCTACTTGCACAACACAATAAGTCACACATAGCTTTCCAACACAATAAGTCACTCAAATTTTTCAACACACAACTTCACAATCACATAAGCCACACACTACTTTATCCTTGCACAAGCCTTACATGGCTTTCCAACATTTCAATTCACAAACACAACTTTATGCTAGCACAAGCCACAAACATAGCTTTACAACACTTAAAGCCACACGAACGGCTTTGCAATACCTAAAGTCACACATGGCTTCACAAGGAAATCCACACTTTTGTTTTAATACAATAATGATTATTCAAGTTTCTGCTTGATTACTTGTCATCAATTCTTTACAGTAGTTACAAAAACAATAGAACAAAGTAGATAAATGTGTCATATATCTAAAATCCCCATTCAATGAATTAAGGTTCTTTTTTTCCCTTATAAAATGATTGGCATAGAATTCAAGTAAGAGAATGTTATTATACAAGGATACACTTAATCAACCAACAATCTTAAACAATTGAATCAAGGATCATAGTTCAATGTATAGCAATTTCTTAAGAAACAATCTAAACCCTAATATGCAAGTATTCAGCAAAACATTTCCAAAAAATAACACAATAGCATAAGAGTAGATAGATTCACAATTTGAAAGCAATTACACGTTTGATTCAATATTTTGGTATAATAACATAGAAAACTTAGGTGTCTATTTATACAATGTTTTTGAAAAATAATTAAAAGGGAAGTTTCATGATCTCTTTATTATATAAACCATTTGTCATGATTCAAGGATGACCAAAGATATCAAAATAAAATATGATTACCTAAGTTTTAGAAGGTTTAAAATAAGGATGACCAAAGTAGTTAGAGATAAAATTGGAGTTCTAATTAAAGAATGATTGGTATTAAGGCTTTATATAAGAAGGCTCATAGATAAAGAGAAAGATAACTTAGAAATCAAGATAAATCCAAATATTGAGAAATCACAAAAAAAAAATCCTTATCAAGTAGATTTAAGTAGAGAGCTAGAAGATTAATAGCTTCATTGTTCAAGTAGTTATTAGATTGTCAAGTGAATTGGGCACAAAGAGATGCCATGGGTAAGAAACCACAACAAAAACTTGCAAACAAACCATGGTGGGTTGGGATGCTCAAACAACATAAAAGTTTTTGGATACCTTTAAAAGAAGGTTGGAATGAGTGATAAAGGCAAGCCTCTTGGTTTATTAAGTAAATGATCCTCTCTATTTCCAAAGCAAAGGAAAAAAATTATGGAAATATTTAAAGGTGGAAAAGAGTAGACCTTACAAGAATAGATTGCATGTTCACACCCCCAAAACTCAAATCTATAGAAACAAGATATAGAGGAGTCACTGTAGAAAGAGGTCAAAACTAGTATAGACAAGGAGGATAAGCTACTTGTTAGTATTGGTGAAGCAATTAGATTAAAGAGTATAATTATAATATCCTATTACAATTATGATTTTTTTATGTAATTGTAGTACTAAGAACTATCCTTTTATTGTAATAAGTTTTCTTAGTAGTATCTTATTGTGGTAAATTTTTCTAATAGTATTTGACTAGAATTCTTTTGGAATTTCTTTATAAATAGAAGAAGTATAAAGAAAGCTAGTGGACAAGCCTATTTGGGGGCTTAAGTAGTTGTAGGAAAGAGCCCTTCTTATGTATTATATTTCGTGAAAGAATTAATGAAATGTATATTTAATGAGAAGAAAGTATGAAAAAATTTAATTAAAAGAGACTACAAAAGCAATAGGATATTATATTGGTATGAGCCTTTTAAAATCTCTTATGTTAGTGTGTCTAGGTTTTTATGGTTATGCATTCAATCTATTTATGAGTGATGCAATCTTGTTGAATATTTACAACAAGTAGTATCAAACTGCCTAAATCTCTAGCAAGTGGTGTACTAAACATGAAGATGGAAGATTAAGACCAAAGATGATGGATTGACTATGGGAAACGTAATTGAAGAAGTAGATTTATGTATTCTATGATGAGATTTTCTCTTTCTTTAGATATAGTTTGATTTTGGATGATACTAATGTAAATCAAATGAAATTTATTGTTGGAATGATGGATTGCTGAATAAAAAGGGCTTATGATGCTTTTATTTTTTTATGTAGTTGATGAAGTAAAAATTTTAGAATTTTTAAGTTTGTCGATATTCAAATAAGGTGTAGGAGGTTCTGGTGGTTAATTATGAAGTAACACCAATAATTTTGGAAGGGAGGTGGACTATTCTAAGGGTAAATTCCAAATAATGATCTCAATGGTTATGAAAGTCTCATAATATTTACTTGTTGATGGCTTTGTGATGAGAGAGACATTCAATTGAAGAGAGTTTCTTAGTCTTTGTCTTTCAAAAGATTATGATTGTTAAAGAAAGATTCTATAGTCTTTATCTTGTAAAAGACTATAATTGTAAAGAGTTGAAAAGAGTTTCTTTAGTCTTTTTCTATCTGAAGACTATATTTGTGGAAGTTGAAGAAAGTTTTTATAGTATTTTTTTTTTAAATACATGGTTGTGTAGTTGAAATACTTTTTTAAAAAAGAATTGTTTCAAAATCCATATTTTCCTATAGTGCAAGGATGTTACATTAATTGTTTCAAGGAGAAGATTGTTAGAATGGATAGAACAACTAAGTTAGAGAGTAGGATTATAATATCTTATTACAATTAGGAGTTTTTATGTAATTGTAAAATTAAACACATTTAATATTCTCTTGTTTTTAGATGAACAAACTCATATATTCATAAATAAATAAATAAGTAAAAGTTTTTCTAGCAATATTCAGCTAGGATTTCTATCATTTTGTTGTAGTAAATTTTCCTAATAATATTTAACTATGATTCTTTTAGTATTTTTCAATAAGTAGAAGAAGTATATAAAAACCTTGGCAAATAGAGTCCCTTTAAGGGCTAGTTGTTAGAAAGAGTTGCTCTCACGGATTCTCTTGTTTTATAAGATGCCTATGTAATGAGATGAAAAATATAAGAAAATCTAATGTAAAGAGATTATAGATGACTTAGGACATTATGTCAGTCAAAAATTTTTAAATTTGTTATATTTAGGTGTATGCATTATTCTATTATTGTGGGTTCAATCCACGTATGATTGATGTGCCTTGTTCAATTTCCAGCACTATTTCCTATCAAGCCTAGATTAGCGATTGGCCGACTTAATAAGAGGAGACAGAGGGAAGGCGTTAACCGCTAGAATTTTCCCAAATCTGAGCGGCAGGAAACTCAACAAAACAATTGGTTGAGAAGTATCGGAATTCGAATATGTTCCATCTAAACTAGATTTGTACGGATTTGCAAGGCAAGGGGAAATTCCGAAGGTCATCCAGATTTTGGGGAGGGTATTCCATTGGACGAGTTGGCATCCTCTCAGATAAATCCCATCTCCTCACACCACCGCGCCCCCCCTTCTCTCTCTCTCTCTCTCTCTCTCTCTCTCCGCCCCCTACTGTAGCTACCGCCAGAGCCACTAGGCGACTACCAGATAGAGAGAAATTTCGACTTCTTTCGTGATGGGCTTATGATCTTTTTATTTAGTTATTAGCCTATAGTTTTTTTTTTAATGGACAGTTTTGTTTAGCAAATTTATTTATTGAACCCAATCCTTGAGGTAGAAGATAAAAGTGAACTTGTGTAAATTGAATGAGTGAATTTACACAGCCCACCGGAGTATTCAAAGTGACTTAAAGTAACAGCAAAACAAATTTCTAGTTTACGTTTTCTCGTTTGTTCTAAGCTCAAGGCATGGATCAAAACTATTTGTTTGGATAAGTAAAAAGAAAAGTGAACCTTTTTCTTCATGCATACTGTTGCTCGACTCTCGCCCTTTCCTCCCTTCTTAACTATGATTCCATCTGCTAGTTGTAGGTAGGCAGACATTGTCCTTAATTCAATCCAACTACTATCCCATTATAACTAAGTACTAGTTGGAAAAATTATCTCGTGCATACAGATTTTTAACATCCCTAGTCGTAATTGAACCAGCAGTACAACTGCTTGCTTTGTCCTTAGCTTTGAAAGGTGTTGCCTCCACAAAGGCCTTGGAGAAACCTTTCCTACAGGGCTTTGTACAGCCATTAATGGAGGTTTTTTCGTCTCCACCACTTTATCTGTTGCAGTTTTCCAACTGTATGCTTTTATAGCCATATTGACTAAGTTGCACTTGCACCCCAAAGCATACGTAATGGACGAGAACGTAGGAGATACCCCTTCTTGATCTTTCTCTGGTTCATATACTCATTTGTCAACATGCCTTCAATTTTAATTGATTGTATATTTGTTTTGACAATAGACTGGAAGTTATCGATTGACATGCCAAATGGTAATTTGATTCCTCATGGAAATTTCGGGTACTACTGTAGCATGCCACTGGGACACATGGGACACATACTCCACATTGGATATCCACGATTGATGGAACCCTAGAGGAATAGTGTTTATACTTATCCTAGGTATATCTCTTAAGGACATACTTCTAGGTAGGCTTTGACTAAATTCAATAATTGTCTGGCCCAACTTGATCTCCAGGTGGCTATCCTCAAATGGGACAATGGACTGGCATTTTGGATTGGTGTAGGCGCTACCTTTTCTTCAACAATCAATTTTTTTTTAAGGACAAACTAAATTATTTATGATATTCACAAATAAATAGTCCATTAGATTATTGGTAATGGATGATTAAAAAATTACAACGTATATGTTAAATAGAAGTGATAGTTAATAAAAAATATTAAAAAGAAGATAAACTATATTGCTGCTTCATCCAAACAAAAATTAGTTTGGAGACATATAAATGGTTTTAAAAAGGCATTGAAAAAGATTGAGAAAACGTTTTTGCAAAAAGGCAAAAAAATATAAATATATAATAACAAGGAGCACAGGACCTACGCAAGAAATAAAAGGTTTATGAACGTATAACCATCGGAAACCATCATAAAAATACCAGAGATACCATCATCTTTGACATATTCCACTGTCACACCTGATTTTGTTAAATATAAGGCTGTCCAACCCAATGCAAAATTATGAGGTTCAACCCTACCATTCTACATGGGTGCTAGGCAAACCAAGAACTGGATGGACCAATTCTACAATAGACGCAAGCATTTGTTTCAAATAGAGTTGACAAAATAAGGACATCCTTTTGTATCAAATCCACACAGCACTAAAAACGTAAAGTAGAAAAAGTGAAAACTTGTATATATTGAATGAGCAAATTTACATAGCCCTTTGGACTATTCAAAGTGACTTGAAAGTAACAGCAAAAACCATCTGTATAACAAAGAAATCTAGTCAAACAAATCAAGATTTTAATTTTTTTTCTGTTCAGCCGAAGACTGAGGAAGACGCTCACTTGCTGACTGGGTATTCCATCTACTCCTGAGTTCGTTTGGATCTTGCTCCGTATACGTAGTGTCCAATACCCTGTTTTTGAGGAGATCGTTTAACAGTTATAAGAAGTCAATATTTGGTTTCCATGCTAACCGGAGAGTAAAGGGAAGAGAGAAAATAATACTGGAACAAGACGAAAAACTCATCTACCTTGAAAGTCCTGGAGCAGTTCCCCTGAGGTTATGATCAAGATTGGGTGCATTATCATATCGAAACCGTGGATCAACCATGGACGTGGTAGGAAAACTATTTCGTGGCTGGTTTGTTGTGGCTCGTTCTTGCCACATATTACTGGCAACAGGAGGCTGACCTGCTTGCATTCTGCCACCCCCTTCAAAGGCTACAGTTTCAAGAGAAGCTTCTCGATAATCTCCTGTGTTTTGTGCCATCCTATTGGGAGGTATTTCACGGAAAGCTCTCTGTTCTACTTGTGAAAGCGGAACATCGTGGCATGCAAGACAACCCGGACTTCTTCTCGTCGGCATTAATGGTTGAGGAGATGGTTTTGGGCCTATCATCGGCTGACAAGGAACTCTTCCCTGTCTTCCGCTCTCTACGCCTTGGAAACCCCCTGCACAAACATCCGGAAAACCTCCAGGATATGGAGAACACTGGCCACCCATCCCTTCTTGATAAAGATTGGCATAAGGAGCATTCATAGCACCCTCAAAATTGGGAAAGATTTCAAATTTACGATTCCATTGGTTCCGCCCGACGAAGTCCGGGCCATTTGCAACCGAGGAAAACCTTTGTTGGTCCAGTTGGTTCCTCAGCGACTCAATCTCAGCTCGTTGTTTCTTGAACTGCCCAAGAGGTCCAAAAACCGGATCCGACCTCCACATGGAGGCTTCCCATGTAAAAGACTTGACGGCCTCTTCCCTTTGCGACACATCAAGGCTCTTGAGCATCTTTGAGATGTTGGCAACACCGAAAACTTTGTGAACCGCCTCGAAATCTTGATGCTTTTCCGCTGGGAAGTATGGAGCCATCAAACAGTTCTCAGTGCACTTCTTCCTTTGATGCTTGCACACTGCGCAGGAAAGGCGATTACTGCTAGACTTCCCAGGGCTATCCATCTTCGTTGACGTACAAACGACTCAACCAGCGCCGATCACTTATGAAAACCTATATTCTCGGGAGGCAGAAGAAGAAGTGGGGTTTGCAGAAAGAGGCCGGATTTTATATTTGGTTTGGTTTGGTTTTTCAGGTTTTAAGTTTTAGATTTGCCCCTCTGTATTTATTTATATTAAAATCAAAGGACTCTATCCAGGCCAGAAGTCATTAACTTTCAAATTACCTTCTTCTCTTATAGTATTTGCATTATATTATCTTTTTTTTTCTTTACTTTATTCACACATCTGAATTCATACGGCTAAAGTGTTGAACTTAGAACCAAGAAATTTCAAATTTTATTAACTTATCATTAAACTAATAAGTAATCCATGCTTTACATGATAATAAGTATCCCTTAGCATGGTTCTATCACTTGAAACAAAGCAATATTTACCTCTTTACATTATATCATCAGGTCAATCCGAACCCTTAGTGTTTAGATTAAAATCAAGGACTCTTCTTATCCCATACAATTTCAAATTACACTTTCCAGAGTCCTATTGTGATTGTATGTGCCCCTTTACACGGCAAGGGGCGTCCCTTAGCATGATTGGAAAGCAATATTACTTCTTTTAGGAATAAAAAGAGAATAAAAAAGGAAAAATAATTCATATCCGTTTTTAGTGGTTTTACAAGAATTCATATGCCTCAAAAAGAAAGTCCAAAATAAAATTGAATAAAGAGTTCCTTGAAATTGGGCCGGGCCAGTGAAGGAAGCATGTTTCAATCTGGGTCATGGTGATGAGCTCAATTACCATGCCTACAGAAGCTCAGAAGCAAGATCCACAAGACCCGTTTACTTTCGGCTCATCTCTAAAGTTTCCAGTTTGGGCTTTTGGTGGATCCAACCCGAGCACGAAATAATCTTCAGTTGAAGAAGAGTAGCAGTGGGTCCAAGGTAAACTAATCACAGATAAGCACAAGGCCAACCGGCGATGGTGGCGGCAACCGGCGGACACTTTTCGGTCATAACCCTTTTTGACTCCTTTGCCTCACTTTATTCCTAATCTCATCATACCGAGTTGGTTAACAAATCAACTGTTGTCTCTTCATCACGCTTGCCTTCCCTTCTCCAACACTTAAACCAACTAACGCCAGCACCAAACATTCTTTGTGAACGTCTCTTTCTTCATCTCCGGCCTTGCACCTAAAGGAAAGAAAAGCTTCCCCAAGAACAATCATTTCAAATTGGATGAGTTTCAACTAAAGTGGGTGATAGGTTTGAAGGTAGTTAACTCGCTGCCTTTCCTCCTTTCCTTTATTGTCATGCTTCAAAGCTCTCCATTTTCGTCTATCTTTGCAGGTTGTTATAAGTGGAGGGCGTTTAGTCATTGGCTGGGAACAAAAAGAATACGGGCCTAGAGAAATGAGCACAGCCAGGTTCATCAAGTGTGTGACGGTGGGGGATGGCGCAGTGGGAAAGACATGCATGCTCATTTCCTATACCAGTAACACCTTTCCAACGGTATGATTCTTTCTGGTTCTCAGAAAACAGTGATCATGGTGCTTCATGATCTGGGTTAAAAATAGAAATAAGATCAATCTTCTCCTTTTCTTTATTACAGGATTACGTTCCAACCGTCTTCGACAACTTCAGTGCCAATGTGTTGGTAGATGGGAGCATAGTGAACATTGGCCTCTGGGACACTGCAGGTAACTCCGATTCAGATGAAGTTTTGGTTAAGATTCCGCGCATTTAGGACTTTAGGGATTCTGAGTTACAATAACTTCTGCATTACAGGACAGGAAGATTACAACAGGCTAAGGCCTCTAAGTTACAGAGGTGCTGATGTTTTTTTGTTGGCCTTCTCTCTAATCAGCAAGGCCAGTTATGAGAACATCTCCAAAAAGGTGATTTGAACTCTTTCTGGCACTCCATATTCTCTGTTTTTCAAGTGTTGGTCTTGAGATTATTTCCCACAAACTGCAAGGACTCTGATTCGATAATTGGGTTCTTGTCTTACAGTGGATCCCTGAGCTAAAGCATTACGCACCAAATGTGCCCATTGTGCTTGTAGGAACCAAACTAGGTAAGGTCAATTTAATTTTTTCGAAGCATGACATTTTAAATTTGTTGCCATAATCTCAAATTTCCAAGATCATGTCAATACATCAATGCAAAACCCGAGTTATTGAATTCAATAATTCACATCGATTACCTAATCCTAACTGCAGATCTTCGAGAAGACAAGCAGTTCTTGGCTGAGCATCCTGGAGCAACGACAATAACAACTGCTCAGGCATGTTATCCATAGATATAACCTGTGCAGTCTCTAACAGTATTAACTAGATACATATTATGTGGTACATTTATCAAATAACAACTGCTCAGGCATGTCATCCATAGGTATAACTTGTGAAGTCTCTAACAGTATTAACTATATACATATTTTTTGGTACATTTATCGAATATCTGTGGAGTTGACATGATACTGATGATTAGGGTGAGGAGCTGAGAAAAATGATCGGTGCCGTCACTTACATAGAGTGCAGCTCCAAAACCCAGCAGGTATGATTACTAGTACACTTCATAACAGACTCTACCTTGTCTAAATTTTGCTGAAGATTAATATGGCCTTATTTCATCCCTCTGGAATATCATGATGTTAAGACATTATCCCCACCTTCAATTCGGAAACTATTCAACGCTGGTGTTTTATAGCATCTATTTAGTTATGTTAATTTAAGGAGATGCTCTGCAAAAAGAGGTTGTCTTTGAGAATGTTCTTTACAAAGTTAATCTAATTGTCTCTTAGTTCTGGTTTTTTCAGAATGTGAAGGTTGTCTTTGATGCGGCAATCAAGGTTGCTTTGCGGCCACCAAAACCCAAGAGGAAGCGACGCAAGCAAAGAACGTGTGCCTTCCTCTAATGCTAATCAACATTGGATCCGAGTTCTCTCCTCCATCACTGTCTGTCAATTATGTAGTTCACTTCTCTTTTCTTGGGATGGTTGCCGTTTCTCATAGAGGTTTTTTCTGGAGGGATAGAATTCTCTGTGGGGACATTGAAAGAATGGTATCGCTGCATCATGAGTAATATTATATGCAATATTAGATTGATTCTTTTTGGTAATGGCAAAAAATCTTCAAATTTGGTGTGTCTGACATTGTTAATATTCTAGCCTGTTATATTCTGTATGTGGAGGTATTTCCCTCTTTTACAAGCTAAACTTTGAAGGAATAATTAGTCCTCTGACAAAACAAGAGCTACTTAACCATTACAACAAGGCCGTTTTGGCAGCACAAAGTTGCAAAATATGGCCCTAAAACTGGAACTCAGCAAAAGTCACCTCACTCTGCTTTAGTGCAGGATTTTAGTGCTTTGTTTTTGGTATGCCTAAAATTTGGTTCTGGGAAATCACAAGGGATGTATAGATAAAGCACCCAACTTAGCCTATGTCCTGTTGTTCTAAAATGATACGCCTTAGATCCCTTTATATCTTGATTTCCCAGAAATCTTGATTCATAATGAATGTCTTACAACCTGTTACAACAAATTCAACACTTACATTTTGAGCGCAGCAGATTAAAACATCGGTGGGTCGGTGGGTCGGTGGGTAGTCACTACAAGAGAAACAATAATAGAGGAAAGGAAGGTAATGGAATGTTCAAGTAGGGGATCTTTAGTCCAAATCAGAAAACATCCTTCAAACAGAATCAATGCTGAAATAAATAACAATTTGACTTCAAAGAGGAGAGATGAAAATCAACGAGTCTGCTTCAAATTTGATTTTTTCCGCACCTAAATTTGTAACCTCCCGATGACTAGGAGGGCTGCTGTTGCCTCACCAATAATTGGCTAGTCTGAATGGATTTTTCTTTGTTCAGTTGTAGAGGTTTTACCATTAGATTCACCAACTATACAATACAGATTGTGAAGCTGTATCGAACTACCATATCAAATTCCATTCACGTGCTCTGCATACAATCTTTTAGCTTGACTTACAATGGAGCTAGTAGTTAGGTAGCCCTAATAGCCTTATGTTTGAACAAGAAGATGAAATCTAAGGCACTGGCTGAATATGACATATAGGCATGTCTTCAAGCCTTATATTTGAACAAGAAGATGAGATCTAAAGCATGGCAGAATATAACATATAGGCATGTCTCAGAAAGATGAAAAGAAGGAGAAGAGAGAGAAATGAGAAGATTATTTGTCGAAGAGTTTGTATTGATTATTTCTAGTTTAGTCAATTATGTACAAGGACTACTTATATATAATTACAAGAGTGGATCATAATAAGGAAAAAAACTAACCTAATTCTATACATTGCATGTAAGGAAGCATAAAGACATATATGAAAAGATATATGACTATTAACAATGTAATATTCAATACTTCCCCTCAAGTAAGAGACTTGAATAAGTCAAATACTTTAAGCTTGGACAATAAATATTGGTATTGTTTGTTGTGCAAAGCTTTCACCAATATGTATGCTTGTTAGTTCTTTATCTAGATCTAGTATGTCTTGGTGAGTCGTTCTTGTACCTTATCTTTTACAAGGTGGCAGTCAATCATGATATGCTTTATCCACTCATGAACAATTGGATTAGCTGCAAGGTAGGATACCACTTTATTGCTACAAAAGAGCGAGGCGAACAGTTGGAAACACACATGCCTAGATCTTTGAAGGTGCCCACAATGTATATAACATCGCAGCCTAATGCTATCATGGCTCCGTATTTAGCTTTGTCTTATGATTTTGAGGGGTTTTGGGTTCTTCTTTATCTTTAAAAGAATCAAAAAGTTTTCGAATTTAATGCAAAAGCCAATGAGGGACCTCCTCGATAGATATGATCCCCAAACTAACTCTCAAACAGCAGAGTTTCATTTTTGAATCAAAAGGTTGCAATAGTCCAAGGCCAAGATAATTCTTGATATACCCCAAAACTTATATATTACCTCCATGTGTGAGTGCTTTGGGGCATTTATAAACTAGTTGAGTAGTTCTATATGGAGAAATAATAACTTGAAAAGCAGTTTTTGTAAAATAGGTTCTTCCAGGATATATTGTATGTGGTATTAACTAGATTGGGAGACGAAATAAGCCGTGGCTTGGTCCACCAGTTGAGAGGAAGGTTGCACCCGGAAAGATTACTCCTAACGCACTTCTGGATAACGTTGTTGGGCTGTCTTCTGTCACTGTTTTTGTTAGACTCAAAAGGCATTCTTTTCCTGGTGAGCCCATCCCGTGTTTTTATGGGCGGTTTTTTTTATTAGATACTTCCCTCTCTGTGTCCTCCGTTGTGAACAGGTCGTGGAAAGAGGCTGCCCTAGTTGAATTGTTGGGTCATGGAATGTACCCTTTGGCACATGGTGAGTAAGCATTTGATCCCTAGGGAGTGGCAACCATATATGTCACTGCTTCAATATGGCTTGCACAAAATCCCTTGTGGGTGACAGATTCTTGAGTTCCCTTGAAGTACCAACTTCCCAGTAGTGTTAATTACGTTGTCGATGCAGCTTGTTGACCTTTACACATAGACAATCTTTCTAATGCTAACAGTGGATACTTGTGATCAAGTCGTCCATCTTAAGAGGAAATCAAACTTGAAAGTTGTTTGAAGAAGGCATCCTTGAATTGTCTTTTAAATTGCTCCTTTGAAGGAAACTGTCAAATTAAGTTATAATGTTGCTTCCAAAAATATTTATCCATGACGCGGATCCTTCTATCATGCTTCCACAACGATGAACCGATCATGTAATCTAGTGGTGATTGAAAGTAAAAGAGAAACCAATTACTGGTTAACAAGACGGATTAAATTTAAGTTCTTGAATTTAATATATGATCGATGATAACAAAATTTGAAGTTTTGCAATTAAATATAACTTTTTGTCAATCTAATCATGGAGAAAGAAAGAAAGAGTTTGAAGGCTTAAGTATTTTTGAACTTGAATTAATTAGTGAATTTCATTATAGAACCCAAATATAAAAGATGGGGTGAGCCTAGCTCAGTGCTATTCTCTTAGTCAAATCCTAACTGATAGTTCTACTAGTCATGAGTTCGAGTCCCTTCCCCAATATGTATGTAAAAAAATAAAATAAAATAAAATAGATGAAATCAACTAGAAAAGTTTAGTTTAATGATATCTAGGACATGCTAGATAATCTACTTATAATTTTTTTAATTAAGTTAAATATGTCAAATTTAAGTCTAACATAGAGTGAGTCTTTTTCGTTCTTAAATTCTAATACAATGACTTTTAAGGGGTAATATATTTCATTGATAATACTTACAAAAATCCTAGTATGACGACTATCATGAGGCATAATTGCAACAACCTTTTACTACTTCTACAAGATTATGATTGCAACAAATTCAGAAAAAAATTTATTTGTCCAAAAAATAGTTGTACTCCAATTAAAACTGCTAATATTTACTCCCACTGAAACACATTAGATTACAACATAATCCCGCAACATTGCTATCTGGAACGACAATAAAAAAAAAAAAAAAAAAAGGTTCTTATGTGGTATTGTTTATTTGTTGCCCATCAGGACACCAACTTTTTTAACAAGATTTTTTCTAGATCGTTCTTTATCTCCCATTTACAGACACCTAGAAAGATACCCCAATCCCGGGGAATACTTGTTATGTACTAATAATAATATTTAACCCTTAACTTTATTCGGATAATAAGCTTAAGATTCCCAACCGCTGGATCTCTAGCTAATCCCAATACATAGGATGAACAGTTGACATTCCTTTCTCCAAAAAATCGACATTCCTAGCATTCAACTTCGAATTTGGTTTGCGTTAGATCCCAATACGATGCATAATCCTTCGAACTTAGATTTGTTTATTAAGAGTAAGGAGTATTGTAATAGTGGATAAATACGTCGACAGAACACTAATTCGGAGCATTTTCAAATCGTAGCTCCACAATTCCCCAAGAGGAAGTGTTGATGGTTTTCGAAGTAAAATAAAGTAAGCACTTATCGCTTGGGCTCACTCCACATGATGAAATATCTAATCGTAGTTAAGGTCTTTTGCCGGAGACCGTGTACCTGCACTGCATCAGCTTTCCCTGTCAAGCCCAAACTAACTTGCGATATATTTCGCAGACTTTCTCTTCTTTTCTATTTTTTTTCTATTCTTAATTGTTGAAAAGTGCTTAGCTCGGTAGTAAGCAAGGGCTGTATAGGACCTCTTAATCCTAAATTTAACAAGTGATTAGTTTAATTTTAATTTAAGTATCATTCCATAATAATGATAAACAGTGCATGTAACATGAGTTCAGAAGTAGATATGTTAAATGATCTCAAGGTCCAATATCTGGTTCTCCTCCATCAACGATCTCTTCCCCTCTCTCTTCCTCTACTTCTCTCCATTTTTTCAGTGCCAAGGGTGTGTCTTAAGTTTGTTTGGTCTATATTAAATTTCAATGAGAGTAGTATATTATATTTATTTGCATGTGCAAGAAATTTGCTGCAATTGATTGTAGCATGTTGTGTATTTACTGCTTGCACGTTCTCATTTAGTTACTGCTGTTGGCGCAATTTTAGCTAAGACACACATACCCATTTCCTGTTTGCATTATACTAATATGCACATTTATTAGTATCATGTGCAAGTTCAACATTTAAAGAAATGTCTTGTTCAGAGTCTGCCTTTTAGTGTTGGAACAAGAGCAGATACGCTGCTTACGTTGCTGGAGATTGAGTTCCGATTAAGGACAATGGCTCTAAAGAGGCCTGCAGGTCTTGGGTCAGACCATAAACAAAATATTTAGTATGACAAACTAAAAGCACCAAAATGAAGCTATAATTGCACATAAAAATCAGCTACCCTTATAATCTGATGAGTCATAGACCGGGAACTACCAAGAATATCCGAGGAAGCATCTAGGTCTTCCCTAAGGGCTTCTATAGACTTTTGTTTATAATTTTTGCATTTATGGTTGCAGAAAAGAAGAGATCACGCCTACATCTACGTAAAGATCGTACCAATGAAGCGAAGACCTTATAATGGACTTGAATATAACTCTTTGTCAATCCAATCGGTTAAAAAAAATCTTAAAATTTTGTTGTAGCCAATCGATCAAGTCCAAATATTTGAATTCGAATTCAAATTTGTTCCAAGAGTTTTAAAGATTATTGGTCACAACTTCAAAAGTTTAGAAGCCTTAATCTTTTCTGTTTCTCGAAGAGGTTACGTTAATCTATGTGTCAGCACCATTGTAGCTATTTTCTAAAATCTAGACAGACAATATTATCTAGGGATTAGCTCATTATCTTTTTTAAAGTACTTTCTCATCACCATTATCTTTCTTGAATAAATTGTTTTCACCTATAATTATTTGTCAACAATTAAGTTATTAAGATGTTGTCTGTTATATTTACAAAGGTTTTCGTTTTGAAAGTCTATATCAATTATCATAAGGTTCAACTTGCACATAATAATAATAATGATAAATTTGATTAACAGCAGACAATAATGAGAAGTTAAGACTTAAAGCCTGCCCATTCCTGCAAAAAAGAAGTTAGAAAGGTTAGGGGATTACGTAATAGATTTTACTACATCCCATTTCTCGTCCAGACAGAATGGTGGTAGCAGAAAAGAAGAGGTGACTAGGAAGGAAATGGAGTCCGAAATAGGAAGAAAACAATTAATGTCAACTGTTGAAGAGTAGCAGAAGATCCACCCCTGCCCTGCGAAGATTTAAAGCGAAAGAGTGGGGCATGGTGATGCTGCACTCTACAATTGCAAAGAAGCGTACGCACGTTTGCATAGGTGTGACGTTAAAGCCAAGGTGTCGAACAAGCCTATTCGACTTGGTTGCCAGGTCTACTTCTACTGCTACACAGGTCTACTCACTTGCTAAAGACGTTTGATGACTTTGTATCTCCAAGTCTCTGCTATCTTTTCGTGTCAGTCAGAACTGATGGAAGGAAAGAGAAAGGCTTTTTGAATATGGTGTTCCAACACTTTAAAACATCGAAGAAGAAGCAAGAGATAAATAAAAAATAATAATAACAACAAAAAATTCTCATAGCCTTTTTTTTTTTCTTCCCCTTTATTATCTTCATTTGCGAATTAATTATCCCATGCAAGCTGTTAGCGAGTATACAGGGACTTAATGCTTTTAAACTAACCAACACCTCCATCTTTTAGCGTGGATATGTACCCCAGTACCTGCTTTGTAAACAGTATATTGACAGGGTTCATTACTTGGCCACAGAAAAAGAGATTTACATATACGTGCGGTTTAATTAAACCCACGTACGTACATACCAAACATCGTACATGCTGGAAAAATTTAAGAATTTTTCTGTTTCAGTATTAGAGGACAAAATTCCAAAAACTTTACGCGTTTTTGGGTGTTTGTGTGGCTGTGGGAGAGACAGCGAGAGAGAGAAATAGTTTGTCTGATAAAGGAATAGTGCAGGAGAGGGCGTGGACAAAATGGCATTGAAATATCCAAGTGATTGATTAGATAGCACGCACCCAAGTTCGGGGTGAGCCTTCTATGTCGGGATCGCACCGACACTAGTTAGACCAGAACTTTATTTACGGCTCTTTGAGCCCTCTCTAGTCTTTGGCATGGGGAGTTGGAGACCTCCGCACCATTCTTGCACGCGCACGGGAGGGAGAGGGAGCTTTGCTGTGTTCATCACCTCGCCCTGATGACCGAAGTAAATCTTAGCTTCGTATATCATCCATGTTAGATCACACCTTGCTTTATAGATTCTACTGCCCTTCTTCAAATTATTACTATGCTTCGTGCCTTGGTTCACTGAATTTCATATTGAACTAGCATCTAGTGGATGCACTGCATGAGGATTAGACAAAAGTAAGTTTTCATGGGCATGACATGGATACCCGCAATCGCTTCAAGAGCAGAGATTAGAACAAGGCTTCTATAGGTGAAGGTGTCATAGATGCATTGTGAGTAAAAGACCACTGGAGAAGCATTCAACATTTATGTTACACAGTATTAACAAATTAAGATGTTTCTTCTCATAAAAGAAAAAAAAAATCTTCGTTGATTGAGGATAAAAGAAGACGAGGACCAGTAAATGAGCTTGAAACATTCTAAGTATTTATTTATTTCTGGTTAAAACAGACACCAACATCCGGCATAAGCCTAATAACTAACTGCAATAAGCACATCACTTTTAAACATGTTGACTACATCAAACAACATATCCTCCCCAGAAGAATAAATCCAAGGCAAATTATACTTGCTAGCCAAAGTACACTAACTTTGTTAGAAAACCATCAACAGGAAAACATTGTTTCGAGCTCTCACTAGCGTTGCACTAAAAACCTCAGAACCAAATGCTTCATACCGATGGACGAGAGTGTTTTTAGCTTGTAAGAAGCCTTAAGTCCTTTTTGTCAACAAGACATCATTTGGATTACCCTAACCCTATTACAAAATTGATAAAAGTATCATTGCAAATGCTCCTCAATTTGATAATCTTATGCTAAACTCATGGTTTGCACAATTCCAACTTATTTCTCCGCCAACATGCAATTCGGGACATACAACTACGTTTTCGTGTTAGGCCAACTTATTCAAGGCTACTTATAAGAAGATTAGTAAAAAGGAATCTCACCAAATATTATTTATGTAAAGCAAGGTTAATATGGTTTTGAGCCCTATATCTTTTTATTTTGAATTACTTGAATAGATGTGTTAGCTTGATGAACTTGTAAGTGAACTCAGAAATTTTGATTTCAAGTTCTAATCAAATGTAAAATGTTAGTTGTATTGGTTCACATTGTAAAGCCCCTAGACAACTCAAGAAGAGCGGTTGAATTGGGTTCTAGTTGCTCTTTTATAGATTGTCTTGATTATTAATTTTTGTTGGACGTTTATTTGTGAATTATCCAAGGGCTTCTAATAGTTTATGCAACCCTATCTAAAAACAATGTACAATCAACAATAGAGTTTCATACCTACCTCCATCTTCTTTAAATTTTTACTAGCTTGAGAGTTTTTATTATCTAATTGACTAATTGATTATGTCGGGATCATTAGTCTTAACTAACTCACCAATTTCTCTCCATTGACAAAATTACTAGTTTAATAACAATACTTGTGTCTCAAGATAAGTTAAAATAGCTTTTTCAATGTTAATTTAACTATATAAGCCCACTCAAGGAATGCAAAAATAATTTAACAAACCCTAGCACTCTATAAAAGCCCATCCTAAGATGAATTGGTGGTAAATAGAGTAACTCCACCCAATATAAAGCCAAGCACATATCATATCAAAGCCAATGTGGGACACTCATCTTAAATTTTCCTTCATGTGTAGGTTCATGCAAACACTATATATGGATGAACAATCCCATAACTAAAGGTTGCAAGGCAAAAACCAAAGGTATGGCCAAAAAGGGTATACAGAGAAAAGAGGTTTTGATATACATAGAAAAGTGTGTTCTTTTACATAAAGTATACAAAAAAAGCACTTAGAATAGAAACAAGAGACTCTAACTGAAAGTCACTAGAACAAAACTTGTGAAATCAAAGAACTCACAATTTCTTGATCTATTGAAAAATTATTACTACCTCAAAAGCTTCTCCGATTTTTACAACCTTTAGGTTCCTTCAACTTCTTGTTGTCTAAACTTTTAGGAAGTCACACGAGGATTGTTCAATTGATTAGGCTAGTCACAAGGAGGCAAGGAACTATGTTGGATATCAAGTGTGAAAGGCCCAAGTTCACCATTTTTAAAAAGGCTTTATTGAGTAAAGCGATTATATAACTTATGAGATATATTACAAGTAGTTTTATCTTTAATGTGAAACTATTTATGTAATATTCCCTTATAGTTTAAGCTAGGTCTTTTTACCATGAAAGACTACCCCCCTTTTTTGGATTGAGTTGGATAGGTCTAGGTTCATTACCATGTAAAAAGCTTAAGTTTATCTCTCCTAAAAAATAATTTGGTTAAAAATATAAATTTACATTAATAAAAAATGTATACATAAGCATATATACATATCTTAACATTATAAAAATTATGAAAACTATGAAAAGATAGATATTAGAAACCTTCAAATTTCATTCAAAATAAAATTTATTTATGAGAACTTTATATTTTGAAACAAAGAAGTTTTTTTTCATATATTTTTTCTTAGTTTAGTATTAATTGTTTGTTTTGAAATCATTTTCTATCTCCTCAAAATGTTTTATTAAGGAGAAAGTTATCTATTCTGCTACGGTATATTACTTGTACTCTCATCTTTCAATATGCGATTTTGTGGCCAATAACAAAGAATAGAGATTATGAAGTACTATTAGACAAGGCAACGAAACATTCCCCATGTATTTTCCTTTTCCTTTTATAAAACTCATTCGTCTAAAAAGATGTAGAGTGAACCAAAAATGCATCCTGTTTCGGCAATTTAGCTCGATACAACGGGCTATTGTGATAGTTTCTTTCTCTCCCATTACAAGTTCCGGTTTGGCTCTTACTGTCACAAGTAAAATCTTATAAGTCAATGGCGAAGTCCTTGTAATAAGTGCAGAGTCAAACACTAAGCCATACATATTGCTGGATAATATATAATCTGTAGTCACCAAAATCTCGTCTTTCTTTGGGTTGAAGTCATCAAACTATCATGCACACTTCGACATATTCTATGAATTTACAATAATCTGGAGTCTTATAATTAGTTGAATGCGATGGAGACCCAAGGATGCCACATAGAATAATTTTCCCTTAGAAGTACAACCATACGAGTTGTACGAAGTACTTTGTCGGCCGAAAGCCCAAAAAATAAATTTCATATGTACACAAGCTAAACGACAATAAAATTACAAAAAGAGTACCATTACCATTTCTATTTATTTCTTTATTTTCCTAAAGAATATCTAATGCAATTCGTTCTAAGGGACTTTTGGTGCCAAAAAGTACCCCAAGTTTAGCTCACAGGGGCTCTATATTAAGAGGAATAGTTTTTATTGTTATTTTTTTATATATAAATATGTGAGTTTATTTATATTCATAAGAAAACAAAGGTTTAAAGACATATACCCAACATTACAATCTCATCTAAATAGAAGAGAAAATTATAATTGAAAGCCTCTAACTATAACATAACAAAATATTTGTATGAGAAAAGATAATGTTTAGTTTAGATAATACTTTATGTATTACTTTCTTAATCCTTATCAACAAAATTGATATATTAACAATTTTATTTTAGAATTGAGAGTGTAATCAAATAGTTATTTAGGGTATAATTGAGAAAAGCTTGTAATTGCAACATTGAATTTGTCTCCTAAGAGGAATTAATGTCGCAAATCTTATTGACTCAACGGTAAGCTTGTAAAGGTCATTGACTATGAGATTTAAGGTTCAACATCGAACGTGTGTATGAGTGTTTGAGTTATTAAAAAAATAGAAATTAATTGAAAATTATTATTAATAAAAACTTTGCAATTCATCCTAACAGGTGAAGTCAAGAGGCACTAACAATTTTTGATTAAAGAAAATGTGAAGTCACTTGATAAGCATTCTAGATAACAGTTGCATAGTTGCATCCGACCAAGTTTGTGTTTGTCGCCTCTGTTTACGCTTTCTTCTTTCACGAGTCTTGATTGTGCTCGTCGATGGAAATCCTTCTCAACAAAATTGCAGATATAGAAAGGCCCAGCAGGCTGCTGCTTATACTTCATTGGTCACATCCGTAACCTTTCAACATCGTAAAGCTGATCACTCGCTCAGAAGCCTTCTGATGACATAAGACAAAGCGATGTAAGGAAAAAGTTCTCCGTGAAGCCTTGGAGAAACTGCCAGGAGACTCCGAATGACGGTCACCGCCACACCATTGCCGTATAACCTTACTTTGTTTTCTTTTCTGACCGCCATCATAAGTGTGGGGTTTGCGTGCAATTTTTTTGACAGTGCTGACAAATATTTATAGTCTCACTCTATGATTCATGTAGCTAATTGGATCATGTACACAAACCGCTCGTTCCAATTCCCTTCGGAAAATCTGGGACATCCCAGAGAGATTATTTTTCAAAACTGAACACTCGAATAGAGATACACGTAATAAATAATGACCCTCGAGTCAATCCAAAGCCCAGCTTACGCTCCCCAAAATAACCAAGGCCTGCAATTATTATCCCCACCACCGCATTCCAATCGAGCTCTACGTGCCGTTCTTGACTTTCAAACACCCCCACCGCTATTTATTCCTGCAACAACCTCTTCCATTAGAATAATCCCACACTTACTTCGACCCGGCCTTCCCCTCCAATTAATACAGCCTGCGAACAAACCAAATGACCCAAAGAATCCTCTCCACAGAAATCTAAGAAAAAAAATGAAAAAGAAAGACAGTCTGATCAGAACAGAACCACCCCCACTTCTCTAAGGCTATGAAAACCTTTGCATTAAGAGCTTCTCTGTCATCTCTGAATAAGATTCTAATTCAGCCCCCAACACGAATTCCTTTCCAAGTTTCCTTTGCTTCTAGTCCTAGGGGAAATAGCTTGTACGCTGAGTAGTGCGCAAGTATTTCGGTTTTAATGCAAAAGTGCAAGGAAGGGATGGGTGACTTGGTACTCTCTCTTATCTTCTACTCTTCTTATTTATTTGGGTTTCCTTTCTTGTATGTCCTTTCACAAGCGATTCCTGTTGTGGGTTTCGTCTATTTTTTATATTGAACTACTTTTCTGTATAATTTTTTTTTAAAATCTTTTCTTCGGGATGGAAGGGACTGTTTATCAGTTTTTAATATGTAACCCAATTCTATAATGGTGTACAATTTTATAGGTGCGGACGCTATAAGAGAAGTCATGTTCCTCTGAGGACTCAGTTCTGAGAACAAAAGCAACTGAAGGGCTACTTCCTGTTGTTTCTCTTTTGGTTGTCTGCTTGATTAGCCATCTAGCCTGCATTTTGACCATCACCACCACCCTCATCATCGTCTTTGTCATGGCTTCATCCAACAGACACTGGCCTAGCATGTTCAAGTCCAAGCCCTGCAATACCCACCACCAATGGCAGCACGACATCAACTCATCTCTCATGTCAAGTGGATGCAACAGATCCCCATATGCTTCAGGTAATGACATCATTTCAAGCTTAACACTTCCCTTCTGTCTTCTGCGTCCTTGAACCCCTTTCTCCTCCTGGATCCAACAGGTTAGGACCTTCAGCGTTTTCCTCAGCCTAAGCCGATCGCAAATTCCTCACCGTCCTTATCTTTTCTTCTCGTAATGGTAGACAAAAGTTTACGAGATTATAAATAATTCGGGAGAGAAATTCATATTTTTCATGCCCTAGATGGACTGAACTTAAAAAAATACGAGTTTTCAATTTTTTTTTATTTTTTATTTTTTTGCCTCTGAATTTTTCTTTGTCGCGAAATGAAAACTGGTTATTTATCACAAAGCCTATGGGGGTATAAAGGCATTGTTGTCTTATTATTGATACAAATGTCTTTCCACCTGATAATATTTTATCTCTGATCCCTTATGCATGAAAATATAACCTCAAGAGTGAGAGTTCTTACGAAATTTTATCAGCTCAAACCAAGCTAATCGTTTCTGTGTGCATTCTTTAACAGTGACAGCATGTGAAGAACGCACTCCGGAGCCGAAACCAAGATGGAACCCAAAACCGGAGCAAATTCGCATATTAGAAGCAATTTTCAACTCTGGCATGGTGAACCCTCCAAGAGACGAAATAAGAAAGATCCGAACTCAATTGCAAGAGTATGGTCAAGTCGGTGATGCTAACGTCTTCTACTGGTTCCAGAACCGAAAATCAAGAAGCAAGCACAAACTTCGCCACCACCAGAACTCCAAAAATCAGTCCCAGCAAACCCAGAACAATCCTCCAGTTACATCTCTTGCTGCCACAACCGCACCTTCATCCTCATCATCCTCTTCCGAAAAATCATCTCCCAAAGCACACTACAAGACTACCTCGATGGGCTTGCCTAATTTTACTAATGCTTCGAATTCACAAAATGACTCGGTAAACCATGCCTATTTTCAGTCTCACACTGAAAATTTTCCCGAGCCTTTCTTCCTCCCAGTGCAACAGACCAGAGGGGTGCACCATGATGGAGGAATGACTAGTTTCACTCAAGGGTTTTGCTTTTCTGAGCTATCGAACTTGGTTCAAGTACCTGAACACATTGTTGGACCTTGCACTAGCCTCTTGCTCAGTGAGATAATGGACCATGGGGCTTCAAAGAAAGATCAAGAGAAAGTCACGAAGGTCCATCACCAGCTGGATTCCAGTGTGACAAGTCATCCCACTACTCACACTGATATCCCTCCGTCCACTGCTGCTGCTACTGTTCCATCCCCCATCAGTCAAATTCAAGGTCAAAACTTCATACTTGTTATACACAAATCCGGCTCCTCTTTCCATGATTTGCATAATACACTTCTATCAGTGGCAAAATACTTGCTAATGGAATATATGCTTAGCCTTGTCAATACACAAGCATGCCCGATTAGGCTCACTAACATTTGATGGACGAAACTGATGTATGAATTTTTTAGTACGGACGGAGAAGTATTGGTTTGTCATGTTAGGAATAGAGGGAGGATGGGCTGGTCTCTTCGGTACTGGCGTTGCGATCTGTCTAGATGGACGTATGCATGGCTTGGCGCTAGGCCTCCTGGGGGACCTGGCCGTTGAAATGACATTCAAATTTGACAAAACCTTTTTGTCCTGGCAGGTGTAGGGGAACTGGGTGCAATGAGCCAGACTGCTCCGGCTAAATCAACGGTGTTCATTAACGATGTTGCGTTCGAGGTGATAGCAGGGCCATTCAACGTGCGCGAGGCTTTTGGTGATGACGCTGTGCTAATTCACTCCTCAGGTCAGCCCGTTCTCACCAACGAGTGGGGCGTCACCCTGCAGTCACTCCAGCACGGCGCATTCTATTATCTGGTGCGTACCTTGGGATTTAAGTAATTACCCCTCATATTACTGATGCATCTTAATCTGTAGCTTGACCTAAGTAGAAGCAGGACTTATTAGAATGGAGAATGGTAGTGAGACCAAGAATAAAACGTATGCAAAAGAGCATGCGTTGAAGCTTGTGATCAGCTTTTATTTTTATTGCGTGAACTGTAAAAGTTTTCTGCATTAATGTGTCTTTCTTGGGTTTGCAGATTTAGAGGTGTGGAAGCTGAAAAGATGGGGTCTGCTGCTATGATTCCTGTGCTTTCTTTTGTTTCATGTCTCTATTGTTATTTGATGAGGGTTTAAACTAGGCCTTGTGATTTTGCCCAAACTGTCCTGGATAATATCAAAATTTGTGGACTATTGTTTTATGTTTCTAGTCAAAGTAACTTAAAGTGAAACTGGCTCTTCTTTAATCCCGGGTCTTCATGCTTGGGATGAACGTATGCAATAAATGCTTGTGAACTCACATCCAAGTGAGGTGATATCATTCTCAGAAATACCGCCAGTTTCTGGGTTGTACTCATTCTTGGTTCTTATGCATTTCTCTTTCCCACACCACCACTCAACCCTCCATCTCGTATAATTATTTCGGGCTGGAATTTGCAAAGATTTTGACAACGTTTCGGATAACGTATGAAACAAGTGGTCGCGCGGTCATTTGAAACTCCACTGATCTTATGAATTTGAAAGTATTTCGAGGGCTTATGCTTACTTACGAAAAGCTTCATGAAGGGACTGAAGAGTCTTGTAAAATAAGTAAACCAATAAATGATGTGATTGATATGGAAGGCACTGCCGTGGCCTTGACGTGTCTTCTCAGGGGTGATTGTACGTGGTCAAACATCATCAGGCCCTTTCACCCAGTCAATGGGCGACTCATGCTCTTCAGTTTCCAGTTTATCAATGCGATATGCGAATGGGAAGTCCAAATTTCATGGTCAAAGCCGTTGAAATAGAAACTGTAATCCGAGGGAAGATCCAACATACAAAAAAAGATGGCTTTTTGAAGGAAGATAACTGATAGAAAACACAAGAAGTCATAGAAGAAGCTCATCAGACTTGCTTCTGCTCTCATTTCAAGCCTAAGAATCGTAATAACCGACTCTAGACAGGTGCCAAGAGTTTGGAAAACGCTCCCAGGTGGAACTGTAGGAGTAAGTGTGAGGATTAATCCTGCAGCATTGCACAGTGCCTCTAAATTGTCCTTTGAGTCTATAGTACTGCAGGCACCTAATACTTCAGATGTTCTACGTTATTCGTGCACAAGATTTCGTCAGTTTATATTGATAGAATACTTGCTATAGGCTTGTACTGCGCATAGATAATAGTTCACTGATGCAGTCACAGTCAGAACCCATCGGTGGTGCCAAAGACTCATTTTGCAGCCATTTGAGACAGTTTCTTGCTTGCGCGAATTAGAAGACCTGACCCAAAACGGAAAAGCACTAATGTTTGCGGGGGTATGAGCAGGTGCTCAGTCATTGATTAGGGAAAACGAAGACCAATCTTCCTGGCCACTGATCTAAAAATACATGAGATACGAGTGGTCATTGAAGGGGTCAGCGGTACTTGAGTGGGGCAGATTATTTACGTGCACTCTGGTGCGAACAGTGGCATACTATACTCCGATTTGACGCAGCGATTTGGATATCTCAAAGGAAGCGCCAAAATTCCTCTCTACGTCACACTCATACTGTGTTTTGCATGAACCATCACATTTGACAATCATGACCATAAAGACCTTCACGCAGAAGCCATCTCTCTTTTTTTTTCTCTCTCTTTCTCTTTATCTTTCTCTCTTTCTGGGTGAAGAAGTCACCGATGTTGGTTCGGAATACGGAGAAGTGAGTCTCAGACGTGAACATGGCAGATTCGAGTTCCAGTAGTTGCGTGGCATGAGAGTAATGGTGCACGCCCATCTGCATGTGATCCCATGCGGGAATTTGGATTTGAACAGTCGGCTGATGCGATTGTTTGTCCCTTAGATTTGAGGACCTTTATCTGCACTGTGTTTCGTTTTTTCTGAACCCGAAATGAATATTACATATTGTATGATACCAGAAAAGCCTAGACACCATTTTTGAATCGCAGCCGTATTTTATAGAGATGTGAAAGAAGCAGTACTGCAAATGGTGTTTGATGGTAAATAGATGACACCTCAAGTATGTGCTTACAGCTCAAGGAAAAAGAGATACTCGTTGAACACAATTTTTTTTCCTTCCAAATGAGGCGAAGTTGATCCGCTTTTACAGAGAATCTAGTTCTGGAGTACAGAAACAGGAAAAATAAAAAAACGGGATCCTTAATTCCTGCACTCAACCAACCTAGTTCCCAGAATTCTAGAGACTCGAGCCCATATATTGTAAAATGTAAACCAAATTAGTTGAGCTGGGTTTTGGGTCTACTTATTACGGCAAGCACGTCTTTGAGAACTTGGGTGGGCTGAACAAGAAAGAGTGCAATTCTCTCTACATTTTCCGTCGAAATTCCTTTGAGAGAGAAAGGCATGCACCCTTCCCAATTTTATCTCTACCCCCTCCCTTTATAAAAAAGAATGCTGATTGAGCCAAGATCAACAAGTGTCAGTGCAACTTATTTGGCGTCAATTGAAGACTGACGCATACGCGTTGTCTCTCTCGCATCATATTTCCTTCATGGCCATGGGCACCAGCATTGGCATGGATCGAAGTTTTCAGCCTAAAACCATCATATAACCAATAAGTAAAGGTCTAATACTTGGTGTTTTAAGGCATTATAATGAGACCTTTTAGACATCTACGACCGTCTCATATAAGTATGGATGGTTATAATGAGTCTTTATGATTATGGCTAAACCTAGTAAAAAATGTATTTTAGGGACGTCAAAAATATTGAAAGAAGAAAACCCCAAGACAAAAAAGATATGTTTAACATAGTTAAAGATGAAGTTTAGTTGAGATGTATACAAAAAGGGATTGTTAGTGACACTAATTGTATTCCCACATTTCACATTACCCTTTTATTAATGAATATGTAACTTTATTCATTTAAGAATAAGACAATACAAAAAACTTAAAGGATATCTATCTCAACATTATAATTCATTTAAGAAAAAAATCAAGTTTGGAATCTTCTAACTATGACACAACAAGACATTCACCTAAAAAGGTTTAATGTTATTAAATATAGATTCCCACATTTAATTGAGATGTATACAAAAAGGGATTGTTAGTGACACTAATTGTATTCCCACATTTCACATTACCCTTTTATTAATGAATATATAACTTTATTCATTTAAGAATAAGACAATACAAAAAACTTAAGGGATATTTACCCCAACATTATAATTCATTTAAAAAAAATTAAGTTTGAAATTTTTTAACTATGACACAACAAGACGTTCACCTAAAAAGGTTTAATGTTCTTAAATATAAATTCTCTTCCATGTACTACTTTTTTTATTCGAGCCAATAAGATTGGTGTTTCAATAGCCTTATTTTGAAAATGTCTATGATTTTATTCAAGTTATATATAATAAAAACATACTAAGAAAGAAAGTTTAAGAAACTTTACAACCAAATCCTTTTTTTTAGTTACTTTAAACATTTATTGCAGTTCATAATTTTAATTGTTAATGATCCTATGAAGGCCTTGTTATGCAATAATACTTTGCCAAATTTGTCTAGTCCAAGTACACTAAAAAAACAAGTGTAACTTTCTTTTAAATTGAGGACCACAAAAATTACAATACATATCAATTAGAGAGAGCCATTAAGATATCATTTTTGTTATAGAAAGTTTCTTCTTAGATATAAGGTATTTAATGAAGTTGTATTTGTTGATACTACCTAACCATATCAAGTTATGCCATTTAACCTCAATATTAACTTGGTACAATTCCTTCTATATCTCTTTACAACAATAAGAAGGTTTAGATAGTGTAGTTGTGAAAACTTATCATAATCTCAGAAGACTTCTCTAACTCTATGTCATATTTACTTTGATGTCAAGATATATAAATGAAATTTTCTTACATTTAGTACTATTATTGGAATATGTTAGTATTTTGATAATGACAAAAAAGCAATTATAATAATAAAATATTCTTATTATTGGTTGTTAATTTGTAAACTATTTTTATATAAGAAAAATAAGGCTAGAATGTTTGTGTAGAAAAAGTCATCCAACCCAATCCATGAAGGCCTATGCGACCTAGTCCATGATCCAACTTTCTGCACAACCTACTTCACCTATGAAGACTAAAGCTTAAGCAACCTAGCTTTATGATTTAATCTAGTGCACACAATTTAGACCCGTTTTGTACCCGACCCAATAGTCCGCCTGCAACCTAGATCAATTTTACATGTGCATAACCCTAAAGGCTTGAGCATAACTTGACAACTTGAGGAACCTAAAGCAACTTAGAAGTAGTTCGTGACCCATTTGACGACCCACCTTATGCATGGCCAAGGATAGCACTATTGAAGTCAAAAATTAACTCATTTGAAAGATATCGAAGAGTTTATTTAAGGAATTGGTTATCCTTTATAATCAATTAGTTAATTGATTGGAGAGTGACTCTAGCAAGTTGCTAAGGTGAGACGGAGTAGGTGCCGAGGTGGCTTAGGTCAAATCACCTTCCAAAAATACTTGTCTTTATGTGATTGTGTTTTGTGTGAGTTATTTACTTATTGCATAAAATCACTAATTGATTCACATAGCTAAAATGAAAAAGACAAAAGAATTTTTGAGAAACCTAATTCACCCTCCCCTTAGGTTGCTATAAGATCCAACAAGTGGCATTGGAGACAAGTTATCTCCTATCCAACCAGATTTTCTTAGATATCAGTGAGACTTGCATAGCAACCAACTTGAACACTATATTAGCTTTCAAAAGACCACCCATTTGATGGCACAAACTATAACTATTAGAAGAATATAATAAAAATGTACATAATAGGATAAGATGTGGAATCTTGGAAAATCATTAATAAGATAGTAGAAATACCTAAAGAATTCAAATGAAGTTTCTAAAGAAATGGAGAAAAATGATAAAGCTATGATTATGTTGTATTATTCTTTAAATGTATTTGAACACAATAAAATCTCTACTTGTAAAACTACAAAACAGCTTTGGGATAAATTAAAAGTCTTGTTTAAGGAACTAAAAAGGTTAAAAACTTTAAAATTGACATGTTAGTTTATAATTATAAATTGTTTACTATGAAACCAAGTGAAAATATTTTTGATATGTTTATTAGATTTTCTAACATTGTTACTATACTCACATTACTACGAAAGCACTATGAAAATAAGAAACAAGTCAAAAAGGTCATAACATGTTTGGTTGAAAATTGGAATGCTAAAAGAACTACCATAGAAAAAGCTAATGATTTGAATAAAATGAAGCTAGATGAATTACTAGGATCTCTACTAACATATGAGCTTCAAATAAATAGGAGAATTAAACAGAAAGAGGAGTCTAGGAAAGTTCATAAAAATATTACTTTTAATACTGTTGTAAATGATAATCATAATTTTGATGATAATTATGATGATGTTGTTGTTGTTGTTGTTGTTGTTTTATTTGCTCAACAAAATAAGGAAGTTCTACAAAGCAAAACGTAAGAATATGACAAAGGTTGTTGATGATATTTGCTAGAAGTGTAATAAACCAGGTTATATAAGATCAAACTGCCCAACTCTAAAGACAAAGAAGGAAATAAATTTAAAAATAAGGTGTTGGTGGCTACTTAGGATGATGATTCATCTTTGGATGAAGAAGTAGAAGAAACGACAAATGTATACTTCATGGGAATAGAAAGGTATGCTAAAAAGAATGAATTGGTGCCAATTTGAGATGAAGATAACTCATCTTCTAATTAAGAAGAGGAAGAAACAAACTATGCATGCTTTATGGGAATGGAGAGCTACAATGACTATAAGGTAAGTAAACCTAATTAGTGTGAAAATTGTGTTTTGTTTAATGAATTACATGATATATTCAATGAAGTTTGTTGATAAATTGCATGTGTTAGAATTTGAAAATAAAGCATTAAAGGATAAATGTGATAGATATAAGGAGAAAATAACATAATTAGAAGGTGAAATTTAAAAAGGGTCTTAAAAATTTCAGAAGAAATAGTAAAGAAATTCACTAAAGGATGTGAGATGTTGGATTAAATGATAGGCTCACAAGAAGGACCTATGACAAGGATAGCTTAGAGTATAAACTAGAAAGTAAAAACAATTTTTTAGTAACATGTGCAAAGTAGACGTTAAAAAGAAAAGAAACAAATGTATGCTAAATTTGACAAAGTATAGTTTCTACAAATATTTAGGAAATGTGCATGATTTTTGTCCTATTAGGCAAGGAAGGAGATTCAAATTTAGAGAAGTATGGGTTAGGAAACATTTTGACCTAACTAACCCATTTGGACCCAAAGAAAATTGGGTACCAAAAAAATCAAAGACTATTTTTTATTCTGTAGGTGCTGAAATTAGTGGAGGAAACATATTACAACAAGGAAATATGGATTTTGGATAAGAGATGCTCCAAACACATGACTGGAAATCCCAATCAACTTTCAACTATCACTCCAAGACATGAAAGAATGGTATCCTTTAGAGATAACTCATCTTGCATCATAAAAGGTATAAGAATAGTAAGTAATACATCCTCGTCCTTCTTAATAAATGATGTTTTGTTTGTAGAAGGACTAAAATGTAATCTCATAAGTATTAGTCAATTATGTGATAAAAATTATAAATTGAAGTTTAAGTTTAAGTCAAATTTTTGCAAAATATCTAGAAGAAATAAATGATTGTTATCTTTGAAAAAAGACTAAGAAATATATATTTTAGATCTAACACACTTTAAAAACAAAGAATTATGTTTAGTAATAGATCCAGATAACAGTAGTTGGCTATGGCATAAGAGATTGGCTCATGTAAATGTGAAACAAGTTGTAAAATTGTATAGAAGCAACTTAATAAAAGGTCTACCAAACTAAAATGTGATAAAAATGTGGCGTGCGATGCATGCATTTAAGGAAAAACATGCAAAAATAAGTTTTAATTCAAAAGATATGGTTACAACCACAAAACCAATTGAATTAATACATATAGATCTCTTTGAACCAATGTAGACAACAAGCCTTGGAAGTAAGTATTATGTGTTTGTGATTGTTGATGATTTTCTAAATTTACTTGGACATTTGACATTGCACATAAAAGTGAAACATTTCATATGTTTGAAAAGTTTTGTAAAAAGGTCCAAAATGAGAAAGATTCTAAAATCAAATGTATTCATACAAATAGTGGAAAAGAGTTTAACAATCATGAGTTTGAAGAATTCTATACTAAAAATGGAATTGAACATAATTTCTCTACACTAAGAACACCATAAAAAAATGGCATAATGGAAAGGAAAAATAGAATACTACAAGAGTTAGGTAAAATTATGTTGTGTGAAAATAATTTGCCTATGTATTTATGGGGTGAAGTTGTAAATATTACATGTTATCTTTCAAATAGAGTTATGATCAAACCTATATTAAAGAAAACTCCATATGAATTGTTTTATGGGAAAAGACCAAATGTATTATATTTTTATATGTTTGGTTGCAAGTGTTCTGTGTATAATAATAGAAAAGAAAATCTTGGTAAATTTTATTCCAAAAGTGATGAAGGAATTTTTCTAAGATATTCTAGTAGTAGTAAAGCATATAGAGTCCTCAATAAAAGAATATAGTTGTTGAAGAATAAACACATGTAATTTTTGATGAAACTATTAACTCCCAAGCAAAGGAAAGGATGATTACATGTGTAGATGAAGATTTAGTGATTGTACCACTACTAGAAGCTTCACCAAGCAACCTTTCTAGTACAAATAAAGATCCAACATCTGTACCATTGCTAGAAGCTCCATACGACAAATCTCCTAGTGTTATTATCATACAAAATGAAAGGGAAGAATGATCAGCACCTATGGAAAGAAACCTCACCTATCCAAGGGTACAAAATGAGGCAACTCCTAGCAATATCATTGGAACTTCCATGGATAAGGTCAGTACACCTTCCTTAACTCATAATATTTGTGCATTTATTGCATTCTTGTCACAAGAAGAACTTAGGAATATTAAAGAAGCCTTACTTGATAGTAATTGAATTGTTGTCATGCAAGAAGAGTTAAATCAATTTCAAAGAAGTGAATTTTGAGAATTAACTCCTAGACTAGAAAGTAAATCCATTATTGGAATAAAATGGGTGTGTAAAAATAAATTGGATGAACATGAAACAATAATTAGAAATAAGGCTAAACTTATTGCACAAGGATATAACCAAGAAGAAGGTATAAATTATGATGAAACTTATGCACTTGTAGCTAAATTAGAATTCATTCGCATGCTCTTAGCTTGTGCATTTCATAAGAATTTCAAATTATTTCAAATAGATTCAAAAGTGTATTTTTGAATGGTTTTATAAATAAGGAAGTATATGTCGAACAACCTCCTAGTTTTGAAAATCCTTTGTTTCAATATCATGTTTTTAAACTTACTAGGGCTTTATATGGTTTGAAATAAGCTCCAAAATCTTGATATGATCATTTGTGAAAAATAATTTCAAAAAAGGTGTTGTTGACACTACTTTGTTTATCAAGTCACATGATTCTAATATTCTGCTAGTTCAAATCTATGTATTGAATTTACTGATCTTATGAAGAAAGAATTTGAAATAAGCATAATAGGTAAGCTTAGTTATTTTCTAAGACTGCAAATTAAGCAAACAACAAGTTGTATTTTTATTTCCTAAAGTAAATTTACATATGAACTCCTAAAGAAGTTCGATTTTGATCAAGTTAAAGAAATAGACATTCCTATAGATACTTGTACCCATATACATGCTCATATACATGCCCATTGATCAAAAGACTTATTAAAGCATGATATGGTCACTATTATACCTCACTGCTTCCCACCTTAATATTTTCTTTAGTGTGTGTCTTTGTGTGCATTATCAAGTTGATCCTAAAGAAAGTCATCTTGCTACTATCAAGAGAATATTTAGATATCTCAAGCACACACCTAAGCTAGGCATATGGTATCCTAGAGAGTTATCTTTTCACTTGCATGTCTCTGGAAATGCGAATTATGCTAGTTATAAAATTGATTGTAAGAGTATTAAGGATATGTCAATTCTTAAGAAATATGTTAGTTTCATGGCTTTTTAAGAAGCAACAAAGTGTTGTTATTTTTACTACTAAAGCTAAATATATTCACTTGAGTAGTTGTTATGCACAAGTTCTTTAGATGAAAAATCAACTTGCTAATTTTAATTCATTTCAAAGTTTTATACCCCCTTAAAGTGTAATAATACAAGTGCTATCAAACTCACAAAAAATCTTGTTCAATACTTTTGCACTAAACACATAAAGATTAGACATAACTTCATAAAGGCTCATGCACTTAAAGGGATTGTTACTATAGAATATATTACTACTTTTCACCAAATTACTGACATTTTTACCAAACCTCTTGATAAAGAAAGGTTTTTGTTATTTTTGAAGAGAATTAGAAATATGTAATATAAAGGACTATAAGTTTAGTTTTTACAAAATCTGCATTACTATAAACATGTATCGGCATATATATATTCTCCATCAATCTCATGATTAGAGTAGTCTCCTTTGTTAATCAACATTCCCTTTCTGTAAAAAAAAAATGGACCCTCCTTAGTTTGAGGTGAAGTTTATCTTGACATTCTATTGCAAACTCCACACTGTAAGATTGGATCACACTACTTTTCAAGGCAAGTTCTTAGTTCATCTAATCAAATATGATCTTTCCATATTTTTTGTTGTTACTCCAACACATGCCTTGTAAGATATGTACTTGTTTTTTTTTTTTGTTGATGAAGTCTTAGTTTTATTTTTTAAGACTTAAGTTTGGTGCGATTATGCTAATATGGTGCTGTTATAATATGATTTTGTTGCTAGTGCATAAATCTCTGTTACCATATATGTTGTTGCAAATCTTTGCATCTCACATATGTGTTGTTGGTTCATAAAAGATGAATGTGAAAGATAAAACATGATATGTGTTAAGACAATGTGATGTACCTATGGCCAAAAAGAGGAGATACTATAATATAGAACAAAACATGCAGAAAAGAAAATACATCTAAGTGTATGGAAGAAATAGCAACTCTTTACACATTCAAATTGCTTTTGAAATCTACTGTTATGATAAGTGTTGGTTGTTACTCATCTATATATATGATAATGTCTCTTTTGTTTCATGATTGGTTGGAATAAATTAAAGAGAAGCTATCCTTGAGGGGGATTTATGAGCCATTGTGAAATAACAACAAGTTGTCTCCATCTCTTTGCCCCCATTGTTTGTTATTTTTGGTGTTGATAAAACAAAAATGGGGAGAAATATATGTAATATTGGTCATATATTTAATGTACTTTGGACTTGGTATATTTTCTACATCAATATATTCTTGAAGTTGTCTTAAAGTGCTCATGTTAATTCCAAAAACTTGAAAGTTGGAGAGATGAAAGTTGTTTGTATTATATCAAAATGTTTTATTTTATCATCATCAAAAGGAGGGAGAATGTTGAAATATATTAGTATTTTGATTATGATGATATATTGATTGTTAATTTGTATACTGTTTTTATACAAGAAAAAAGCGGCTGGAATGTTTATGCAGAAAAAGTCATCCAGCCCAATCCACAAAAGCCTGCGTGACCCAATCCATGATCCAACTTTGTGCACAACCTACTTCGCCTGCTTAGACCAAAGCTTGAGCAACTCGGCTTTATGATCCAGTGCATGCAGTCCATACCCATTCTATACCCGATCTAGCAGTTTGCACGCGACCTAGACCGATTTTGCATGTGCGCGACCCAAAAGGCTTGAGCGCAACTTGACAACCCAAGCAACCAAGAGCAACCTGGAAGCAGTTCGCGACCCATTCTCCATCGTGCGACCCGCTCGACGACCCACCTCTGTGCACGGCCGAAGATAGCACCATTGAAGTCGAAAATTGATTCATTTGAAAGGTATCAAAGAGTAGAAGAAGTCTGTGACGAAAGATTTGAGATTCAAGCACCTGAAGAAGATTTGATCGGGATGAACCGTAATGTTCTTTATGACCCGGCGGAGCCATTTGAATGATTGAGTAAGAAATATCAAATCCAAGATTGAGGAGAAAGGAAGAAACTTTTGGTGAGATCCGAACAATACGTGCATAGGATGAAAGTCATATATTAAAAAAAAAATTATTGAGATAGAACTTAAATAAAAAATATTTTCCAACTCTTAAACTAGTTTTTAGGTTAATTCTTTATATCTTTCAACATATGTCAAAGCTTATGTTGTTCTACTCAATACAACCTCGAACTTAATGACATTTGATATGCAATAGTTTATGTGTAAGACAAAAATTTTACAATTACTAAAGTGAAGTTTAAATTAAAAATTAATTTTAAAATTTTAGTTAACTTTTAAATTAAACTTTTAAAGTCATTATTAAAATAATTACATACATTTGAAATCCTAACTCAATCCCTTTTTGTGATTTAGAACAATATTTTGCTCTAGTATAACCCTAAAGCAAATATTGAGAATAACAAATGTTCTTACAACCCGCTCAAAAACTATTATTTTCTCACAAAATATGAACAACATTCTTGTGTTAAAATATCATATTATTGTTAAATTAAAAGCTTCAGCCATTAAAAGCTTATTTTCTTAATAACCCAACAACACTTATTGTTGGAGGATTAAAATATCCAGTCTCACATTGGGTAAGGCGACAGGAGAGCCTGGCCTTATAAGCTTCTGCTAGCAACCCACTATTGCACAGTTCTGTGTTTTAGATTGGCCCTTCAATTTCTAATATGGTATCAGAGCTGGCTCTGTGTTTTGCCTACCTTGGTGTGGTCCCTGTAGACTGGTCTCACCTCTCACTGCGCCCAACGTGAGACTGCGGGGAAGTGTTGGAGGATTAAAATATCTAGTCCCACATTGGGTAAGGCGACAGGAGAGTCTGGCCTTATAAGCTTCCGCTAGCAACCCACTATTGCACAGTTCTATGTTTTAGATGGGCCCTTCAGTTTCTAATACTTATATAAGCTTGTTGGCTATGTCATTCGAACAACTCTCTATTCTATCTCAAAAAAAGGAAAAGATATTCCTTTCTTTTCATTTGTTCAAATGCTTGGGCAATTGTAATGTAGCGAAGTGTTTGGATTTGTACATAGAGTCAGCCGCTAATACTATGTTGTCCGCAACGCTAGTTTTCTCTATTATTTTCCGACAGCCACCTTCAAATCAGATGAGATTGATTTGAAAGAAGTTCGGGCAGGGCAACTACCGGAAAGTTACCTCGCCCGTTTGAAAACTTGGTTGGTTCAAAAAGGTAATTTATAGAAAGATGTTGCCAACTAACGAAACCCCACATGTCCAGCTTGGTCTTCTCAAAGAATCTCCCCATGCCACCGCTTTTCACACAAATCTACGAGACAAACACCAACAGAATGCTTCTTTGATACCAAAACCAACTCCCTGAAAAGCTAACTTACTGACTTCATAACAATTCTCTTTCATAGTTTCGTCTTTCCAAACGCCTCTGACGATAGTTTGTGTAGGAAATGGGGGCGTACAGACCAGATGATGATTACGATTACTTGTTCAAGGTGGTATTGATCGGAGACTCAGGTGTGGGAAAATCAAACCTGTTGTCGAGGTTTACGAAGAACGAGTTTAGTCTGGAATCCAAGTCCACCATCGGGGTGGAGTTCGCCACGAGAAGTATTCGGGTTGATGATAAGGTCGTCAAGGCCCAGATTTGGGACACCGCCGGCCAAGAAAGGTTTCCACTCATTGCATGTCTCGCATTCTCTGTCGTGGATTTGCTTTTCTACGGATTTGAAATTGCATTTGGTCTTGAATTTTGGGTTTTTCGTAATTCTGGAAATTTCCCTTATATTGTTGTATGTGGTTTTCTGGGTTTTGCATGGCTTGCATTTTTTTATTGTCAGTTTGTTGGTGGCAAAGAAAATTTTGAGGGAAAGAAAAGGAATTGCAGTTGGGAGTTATTAGGACAAGGGAATCTTTGTTAGCTTAATGAAAGCACAGTATGCTACTTTCTCTTGTTCAGTACTTGTCACGGAAATCGGTTTTCAGACATGTTCTCAGGGCTACACATTTTTGGAGGCAACTTTTGCATAGAATTGTTTTTCATATAGGTTAGTAACATGGACAACCACTTTTTGGTAGGTGTCGTTTTGCTCTGATTTGTGAATTACTATGGTCGATCATAGACCTTTGAAGTCTTAATTTGCGTTGTTTGAAATGGCTAAATCGAGGTTGGTCCAACCGCATCAATGTATGTCTCACTACCGAGCTGATCAGCATTGCAGCTAGGTCAAGTGCCTCAAATTTTCTCAGCCAACTAACACAACTGGAAACTGATCGGTTTGATTTTGATTGGTCAGCAAAAATTCCATTAAGTCATAGTGTTGGTTTGGCTGTCAGTTATGGATGTTGAAACCTGTTCATATCATACTTATCGACCATATAGGTTTTGATAAATATCTTCTTTTCTTTTACGTTGTGCCTTAGATTCCTATCTTCTGCTACTCTTTCTCAGCATTCCAGCCTTCTTCCCTGACCTGTCTCTTGCCTCTCTGCCACTTGCCAGTACTGTCTTTTTTGACAACCAAGTGGCTCTTTGCTTTCATATGGCCTAGATTGGCTACAGTCTCTCATAGGCCAAAAATTTCCCAATCTCTTGCTCTCTCTCGCCTGCTTTATTTTTTTTCAATCTAATGTCCTTCCTGATCTTTGTGTGAGGTTTTGTTCACTAGTTTCAAGCATTCTTTTATTTGGATTTTTTAGGGGTAAGGTTAGAGAACTAACCATACACAAGAGCAACTTATTTTTAGAGAAATCATCTATAAGGTAATCCTTGACTGTTTCACCTGTGGGAATGATACCCGAGGAGAACTTGACCTTGATCTGCTTGACATTGGAGTCTGCCAAGTTTGACCTTGGGGTGGACCACCTAGATTGACCCATCAGCCACAGATAAAAGGAAGAAAGATACTTCTCAACACGAATTAGGACTTCTACGAGTCAATTTGCCTAGCAAACATGATACCATGAATAGTGGACTTGTTGGCTTTGTGGACTTGACTCAGGGAGTCACTGGGTGTGTGTAGGTTACTGAGAAGGCAGGAAGGTGAGGAGGTTTATGAAAGATCAGGCAAGAGATGCTAAAAAAGAGATCTAGGGTGGTTGGACACCGAGGATGAAACTAAGGTGTCAACGCAAAAGACGTGAGGTCACTGAAAAAAGAGAGAGGCCATGACCAAGAGGTGAGAGATGTCTAATGACACATTGATGAGAGGGGTTATGGTTTCAAAAGAGGGGGAAATGGATTTCAGTTTGCGGTTGGTCAATTTTGTTTCCTCAGAAAGATGACCTCTATGGCCAACCATTGAGACGACAACCTTGAGTTGTTCTATCTAACACCAACAATCAGAAACTGACCTTGAAGTAATGTTGATAAAGCCCTATAAATGAGATGGTTGTTAGAATACACTTATTTGTTTTGATACCAAGTTATTTTATCAAGATGTTTTTGTATTTCCCCCTGGTCCTCGCTCCCGTCACCACCACTCCCAACTTCTTGTGGGTTTTTGTTGGTTCTGAGACAGCTATCTTTTTATGCAACCAAACGTTAGAAAATTGTTTTCAATGTTTGAATCGAGACAATAGCAAAAGGTTATCCGTTTAAAGATTCTCTGCCATTGAAATAATTGTCCTTTTGTTTTTGGTACATTTTACAAGTTTCAGTTAGGAAATTACATCGTATATTCTTGATTTGACGGCCCTCAAGTAGTGCTTTTATATGAGAGATGTGATTTTGCTTTTCATCGTTTTATACTTACAGTGAAAGTTTATCATGCGCAGCTTATTTATCCAAATTGTTGGAAGGAGAACTCCATACTCCCTCCCCCCTTTATTGTCTCCCCGCATCTGTATGTGGGTCTGATTAAACTATAGAGTTATTGCAGTAGATATCTAATAATACAAACTCCTGCTGGCATGGCTCAAACCACAGCCCAATAGGCAATACATTAAACTCCACGACTTCCAAATTTAAAACAGAGAAAAAGAAAACTTCCACGCAAAGCTCCTATCGTAACTTAAAGGTAGCAGACTAATCTTCTTTCGAAAGATGCATCAGCTTAAGTGCATTACCATATGTATTAAAGTAAGCTAATATTCATTTAGTAAGTTGGATCAAGACACTTGAATACATCATCTTATTACACGCTTGATTATATCATCTTATTTCACTTCTTCTACAGGTATCGAGCAATCACAAGTGCCTATTATAGAGGTGCTGTGGGTGCTTTACTAGTCTACGATGTTACCCGACATGTTACATTTGAAAATGTGGAAAGATGGCTTAAGGAGCTTCGAGGTCACACGGATGCCAACATTGTGATCATGCTTGTAGGAAACAAAGCAGACCTGCGGCACCTGCGAGCAGTTTCCACTGAAGATGCCCAGTCTTTTGCTGAACGAGAAAACACCATTTTCATGGAGACATCTGCTCTTGAGTCCATGAATGTTGAGAATGCATTCACGGAAGTGCTGACTCAGATTTATCATGTTGTAAGCAGGAAGGCCCTTGATGTTGGAGATGACCCAGCAGCTTTGCCCAAGGGAAAAACAATCGATGTTGGAACCAAGGATGATGTGTCAGCTGTAAAGAAAGTTGGGTGTTGTTCTGCTTAAGCATGGAGAGGAGATCTAAATTATGTTATCTTTGAACTCCTATTTTTTGTTCATATTCATAGAGGTCAGCTGGCTGGGCGGAAGTGCTGTCTACACTCATTTATTGTTTTATCGTTTTGCATTCGAATCGAAAGAGAATTTGTCTTCGTTTGCTTAAAGATGCCTGTTCTGTTCTTTAATTATTTGCACTTCCAGCTTATCCAGTTTCCCCCTGTGTAATTAGACTTACTAAGCTGCTTCGATTTTGTATCAAGTATGGCTCCTTTAGGCTACAAATGTTCAGAGATTGGCTTTTCGTTGAACATGAAAATGATAATCTTTCCTCCTATTTTATTTGCAGCTTGGACAGTTTTGCATTGTCATGTTATCTGCCCTTGAGTGAAGTGAGGGCGGTTTAGCATAAACACCGATAGAATATTTGTTTCCATGTTTGAATTTTAGACTTTTACTGACTCATTTGTTTCTGTTGATGACTGAGAAATTGTTGCTTGAACGCTAGAAGTCCCAGCAGAAACTGTTTTACCAGTTGCTTGAATCCAAGTTGAATTTCCACTTCTGCAGACGCCGCAGCATTGATGAACATGATAGGAAAGTAACTTTAAAGTGGCGTTGGAGAACGAAGAAGGGAACACTTGAGCTCCCCCACTGTAAAGACGCTGGAGTTCTCGTAGAAGAGTTCACATGCCACCGCGGCTTGGAGGACTTACCCTTTGGGAAAGTAAATTTTGCTGAATTAAACGAGAAACCCAGGCTGCAATTTAAACCCTTCATCTAGTTGTGGATCCTTTGATCACCTCTTTAAGTTGCACTTCAAAAGGGAGGGAAATTACCCTTCCCCGTTTTGGGGAACCAATGAGGGGCCGAATTTCGATGCACCCCGAGTCAAGAGGGTGTTTTAGTTGTTCGGAGAGGTTAGTTGCATTGAATAACCATGTAAGGAATTCTTTATAAATTATTAAAGGGTGTTCATATGGGGGTTCACCCGATTGTGGAGAGAGCTTGTGAGTAGGAATGAAGTGCTCACTAGTTGAAGTCTCGAGAGTGAGACACGGCCTGAGGGTAAGGGTCGAGGATAGTTCACCCTTCGGGGAAAGGGTTTTCTGGTACCCCTTTGGAGCGACCATTGCTTCATCAAAATATGGTGTCATGCTTACTCGGATAATTCCCTGTCTAGGCATGCACGGCCTCTAAACTAATGGCCGTGACACTAGAATATCTTGGTCTTAAGTTTGACACATGCGTGAACTTGGATTAATGTACATATAGTTGTAAATCACCAGACATGTCAAGAAAAATTTATCCATTCTATTTTGTTCACATGAGCACAAAACGTTTCCTTCTTTATCTCTGTTTTCATTTGCGTCCAAACATAAATCAAAGAGCCCCAAGCAGGGATTTAAACCTTTTTCAGGTAATGATGAAAATCGTTTAACAAAAAGCACTTCAGCAGCAAAAGAAATATAAACATTTAATAGGAAGCCCTGTCATAAAATTGCTCAAGTCGCTTAAGGCTGAGATCTGAAGACTACGCATATTTTACACCATTACCTCGAAATGAACGATGTATGATGCCTTACGATAAAAAGAGAAAAAAAAAAACTTATAAAACGTAGAAGACACTGTACACCAAAACTGAAGGTTCAGTTGTAAGACCAACGAACTGAATGGCAGTCTTCCTTATGGCTGTCGCGTCTGCAATTACATGCCATCATAAGTCTGTGATTTTAACAGCCACTAGAACAGAATGAAGAGCTACCGTCATGCACATTATGCAGCAGTTCTATTGCCTAAACATCCATCGGAGTTTTTTTAAAACATATTTCCACCATAGAACTGCTTAATTTCATGGAGATCAAAAGACAATTTCTATCCTTAAGTGCCACCATCATAACATAGATTTGAAGATGCATGGAACAGGTTGGAAAGGATATCTGCAACTAGGGGAGCAATCGAAGTAGACATCAATAGTAAATCAAATAGCATAAACTACAGCAAACAACAGAGTCGGGTCTATTCCATTCAAGGTCTCTCTCATGGGACACGCATTTTTATCCACTGTGAAGCTTTTTCTTGGTTGTCAGCATGAACTTTGTCAGGTCCCTCATGGAAAGAGCATGCTGAATCTCTTCTAAGTATGTTAAATGTTACTCACTCAGTTGCCTGGTGATAGCGGGATAGTGATTATAGAATGTCATTTTAAGCACCAAGCTTTGATTGAAATCCGGATTTCAATCTGTATCAGTGATGCTTTTTGTGAATTAATTATCTTAAGAATCGACTTACAGTTGCAGAAAACGGAACCCAAACCTCATCCTTTCATAAGCATTACAGCACAAAAATGACTGGAGGATCCCTTGTACTAGCATCTCACAGGTAAAGCACGGAGAAACAATTTCATGAAGAAAATTCAATTTGGATGCATTGCGATGAGTCCCTCACTGCATGACCAGTGATTTTATAATATCTTCATCAGGGTAGCAGTAACATGAAATAGATGGTCAATGAAGAAAATTAGAACTGCAGAAGCTATAAAGCAGATGATGGATGTCCAAGTCCGATCAAAGTAGCTTCAGGTATAGCGTACTAACAAGAATGGTCATCTTTCAAACTCAACTATTTAAGTCTATCAGTTATCTGTCTGCAACTAAGTACAAAAGCTCAATAAGGCAAGTATTTCTACAATCAACAGCTTTAGATTCATGCAACAACAGACGGGCTTCTCGTTCCTTAGTTGAATATCACCACCACATGCTACCGGCTAATAACACTTGTTGGGTAATAACATGCTAATTACAGCTGTTACTCCCACTTGAAATACTACGACCCAACTCCTTAAACAAATGGTAGTCATACACTGCCACATGAGGTGCATCGGGATTTTGTAAATATCTATAAAAGCCGCAATTATCACCACAGAACATCTCAGGAATCGTATGGCAATTTCCAAGCTTCAATAGGCAACTCTAGTACATCTAAATCTAGTGAAACACCTAAGCAAGTAACCACCTATGCAACTGAACACCTATTTGGGGCTCAAGAAACGGTTATCAGCACTCACAACATCTTTACACAACATCATCTTTAGAGCAACTGAAAACCACAACATCTTTACGCATTAAACCTTAAAACGGTTATCAGCACTCACATAAGCGATAATATCATTTGGAGTTTGTACTTTCAGCAAAATCCACTCTCTGCGTCCCACTCTATAAATAAATTCATAAAATTTTAAACAATTCTAACAAACATGAGAACCACCTTAAGCTATTCGACCAATAACAGTTCAATCCGAATATTCTGAGTAGGAATCACCATTCTCCCAATCCAAAAATATTTTTGTTTCCCAATAAAAACGTCGTAACTCATAGAATTGCCAACAGATGATTGGCATTCAAAAGAGGCCCGGCAAATGGGTCTTCAAAGATATAAATTCCCGGAAACCCAGACCCAAAATCATCAATGCTACAACCGAACAAGCATCAGAGACAACAAAAACTCACCCACTTCATCGGCGATCTTCCTTATCATTTTCAGAAGATGAAGAAGACGAAGTTGAGGGCTCAGGGGCCTTATCATGTAAAGAAGGCAGGGGATTGGAGCCCTTGATGATCCAACCAAGAGCGAAGAAGGACAGCCCGGCCAGAATGGCTGTGCCCCAGGCCTGGGAGTACCACCTACTGTACTGTTTGATAGCAAACCTCCATTGCTCTCGGAGCGTCGCCGGGTCCGGGTTCGTGATCTCCGGCGGGTTCGGGTAGCGGACCTTTTGCTCCGAGAACTTAGCGTCTTTCCCGGGAATCCTAGAAGAAGACGAAGAAGGAGAAGAAGAGGAAGATGGCAGGTTCTGTGGCTTATTGCGGCCTTGCGGGTGATCAGACATAGTTGCCACTCGGTTCTCCGGGAGCTTCTCAAGCGGGCTGCGTTTGTCCTGCTGCCCAGCTAAACTGTTTTGCAGAGCGCGTGCGAGTCTGCGAGAGTTTTATGAATGTGATGCACATCTCTTGTGCCACGTGTGAGGCCTGGAGCACTTTGGCAGCCTCTTCATATTGTCTTAAAACGGAGGATTTTAGCTCAACTATTACATTTAAATTAGATTATAGACTTATTATTTATAATAATATCAATCTGAAGTTTTAATGCTCATCAGATTTCATAGAATTAGAAATCTTCTAATTTACAAGCGCATTTGATCACATTAATTTTTAAAATCACTATAACTATCATAAATATCGTAGTCTTATAAGAAATTGTTAAAGTATATTCCTGTGTTACATGTTCTGTGTTAGCTATGTAACATCAAGTAAAAGAAGAAACTCCACAAGGCTTGCTGTCTCAACCATTGGCCTATTCAAGCCCCAAGAAAATGGTTATATAAATCTCCCACATGGATTCCACAGATTCAACATTCATCAGGGATGAATGTAGAGGAAGGAAGCGAGTAAGTTTTCAGAAATTGCTTTAAGCTTATGTCTCAGATCTGGACAATAAGAAGACTCAATGTATTTAAATGGAGAGGTACATCGCCTTAGAATCATTTATCAACTTAAAACAAAATTGCGCTTGCAACAAGCATCCCAATATGATGTTCAAGGAACTCTGATACTACTCTGCAAGCACTGGTGCAATCACCAGGCCCCATAGACCCTCACACCATGTTAGCATCAATATATCAATGTCAAAGTTTCCACTGGTTTATTCTATGTAAATAAAAAAAGTTAATGCGTCTGAAACAATATAGACAGCTATTTGCTTCAGTGACTAACATTGTCAAATTACTGAGCAAGATACGAAAACAACTGGGTTGTAGAGTTACCAACGTGCAATGATAACGGTCACTATAAATGAAGGAAGTAAAACAAAGAGCAGATATATCTTGGGCATTGCAACTTGGTTGGAAGGTCATTTGCGAGCTTCAGCCTTCTTCTGTTCTTTGGCTGAAACAATAAACACATTATAAGTTTGATGATGTTAGAATTATGAAACAAAAGACGAGGTGATGGATAATGATTACAAAACATCACCAGCTTTTTCTTCTTCTCGCTTTCTAGCAGCTTCTGCCCTTTGTTCACGGATAAGGGACAACCGCTCTGCAAAAGCAACCAAAAGACAACATTAAAAAGTGAAACTTTTTTTATTCATGACCTGCATAAGAAGCAAAGTGAAAGTCACAACCTAAAAACTATTTTGAAATTGGTAAATTCATGCCCTTAAGGCTTTCTTCTCTTACTTTTCTTTAAACCAACTTTCTAAGCTTCTCTCAATTTCTAGTGGATTTAAGTCAATAGAACTTCAAGATTTAGTCAATTTCAAGCAATATTAAAGCATCAAAAGTATTTGTAACTACAATTACAATCCTATCAGCCATAAATAGAATTAATTTCACCTGCCAAAATTTGATCTCTACGTACAAAAATAATACATGCAACCTTCATCACACACACTTCAAAACAGAAAATTAAAAGTTAAAAGTAGTTTATCATGAGATATTACCTAAATCTTTCCGTGATTGATCTGTTTTCCCCTGTTCTCGCAACTTCATATATCGTTCATGAGCTTTCTGTTTCTCTATCTCCTCTCTGCATGAAACACAAAATTCAAAGGCAAACACAATTGCTTTACATATCTGCTATATCTAGAAAGAAGTATAAACTCCTATGTTGGAAGCAGAACGTAAATCAACCTACTCAAGATAAAAGAGACCATTCACATACCTTTCACGCCTTGAGAGTTCGGATGTCTTCCCCAACTGTACAGGAAGAGAAAACCATTAGTCCGTTTTTGGCAAAATAATTGAAAGAATGCAAAAGGAAATTTGGCAGAACTTACATCAGCATCTCTGGCTTTCAGGGACTTTGGCTTTACCAAATTAGGGTTTTCAATCTGAATGACACCTTGAGTGCCTTTCCGCTTCTGCTAAACAACATTGGAGAAAAAGACAATTAATTTCATGTTGATTAGACACCCACAAAAAAGTCTAAAACATATAAGCAATTAAGTTATTAACGTAAAGCTGGTCATTGTTACTTACTTCATTGTTTCCTTCGGATTCTTCTTCAGATCCCTTTTCAGATTCTTCCTCAGATTCTTCCTCTTTATACTCAGCTTCATGCTAATTACATCAAATTTACAGCAGCAAGTGACAAATAAGAACAGAAGAAGAAAAACTTGGCAGGGAGAACATAAAAGCCAAACAAAGGACTCCTTGAAAATTGACTCTTGTTCCAGAATGAAGAACACTTCCACTTAATCAATAGGCTGCCTCATTACAAAAAGTATGTGTTTGAGTGCATGTGTGTGTGTGTGTGTGAGGGGGAGAGAGAGGGGTAGAGAAACCTGTCTGAAAGTGCGAGGACGTGAAGAAGTACCAGCCACTGCAATCATTAAATCACAGCAAAAATATTTCAAGTTAGCAAGACTAAATTTACCCAACACCAAATTATTACTTATTTCCAATTGAAAATGACACTAAAACAAATAAGAACCTAATAAAGTACATTGCTACATCAGCGTTCTTAATATTTGTTGTGCATACTCCTCTTTCTTAGCTTCCACATTAACTTAAAGGGAAATGAATGAAATACATCTGGTAATGACCATGACGCAGGCGTTCACCATCATACCAGGAAGCACTTTCACTTAGTACTTTCCTGTTACTTCTATTCCAGCATAGGTCTCCCTCCCGAAATCTTTCAAGAATAGAACAAATGTGGGATCCTTAGTTAAAGTCGTTTGACTTTTTCAGCCATACTCTTTCACTTGCCAAGATGTTTACAGAATCATATTGAGGCCCTTAGGGAAAAAAGAAAAAGAAAATCGGATGAAAAAACAGTTAAAAATTTCAATAGACACAAAAGCAAGGATCTTCTCCACATATCATCTGACAAATCCCTTCCTTTTTGCTTTGGCTTTTCTTAAGAATATCTAACACATCACAATCCTACCTTGTTTATCTCACGGTAGGAAATTTCTATTGAATATGTTCGTCTTATTCAAAGTTTGTGCTCTTCTCCCGCTTCAGCTAGTATGTTGATGATTATAATCACTAATTAGCAGCAACATCTAATGTTATTACTAGTCACTCAACTCATAAATCATTTCAATATTCACAAAACATGACATATTATTACTATAATTCAACCTAAGGCAAGGAATAAATTTTGAAATATCTTCATCAACCAAACAAATCATCAAAATTCAGTACAATCATTCAGCAAATTCAAATGGTAATAGAATACACAAAGCAGTAAAATCATAAAAAACATATCGAAACATTCAGGAACCACCCAATGAGTCACTCAATCAAGATCTACACCCAAATTTAACAAACTCAACAAAAAAAAAAAAACCTAATTTCTTATTGGCAGCCTGAACAAAATTTGAAACTGCCAATATACTAATCCTACTTAGAACAATGATTTTATCGGAAACCAAACGGAACAGGAAAGTTAGAGTTTTCTTAGGTCCTCACGCATCTCCTCCGGGGTGGAGAACTGGCGCCTTCCGGTGGGCTTGTTCTTAAACCTTCCTCGTCCCATCGCTTCGAAAGTAAAAATTCAGAAGCCGATCGATGAGAAGGTGCTTCTTGTCTTGAAGTGGTGTTCCTCTCGGATGACTGCTTCTCTTGCCTTTCTTTCTATTTTGTTTTGGGCGAACAGAGCTTAGCAGTCCCGTTTCTTGTGAAAAGATACCAAGCTGTTTTCCTGCTTCTGTGAAGCGCTTGTCCGGAGGGAAAATTTCTAGGGTGTTGGTTCCTCTTATAGGAGACAAGGGATTTCGACTTACATTGGGGGGACCCACTTTGACTTTCCACGTGGGTTACCAGCTCCCTAATTTCTCTCTACCGTTAAATTAGTAGGGGTTTTTGTGACCAAGTAAATCTCTCGGGTAACGAATTATCTTCTACGTAATATTGCTTGTATATTGATCTCCTTAATTAATTTAGAACTGTTAAAATTAGAGTTCAGAATAATTGTTGTGTCCTTAATTTTTTAGGTTTCTTTATTGTTTAAAATTATTTTTTTATTTAATTTTTCTTAACTGTGTTCTTAACTTATTTAAGATTTTTAAATTTATCAAATTCTTAATTTGTTTAAAATTCTTTTATTTGTTAAAATCCTAATTGCTTTAGGATTCTTTTATTTGTCAAAATCCTAATTGCTTTAGGATTCTTTTATTTGTCAAAATCCTAATTTATTTAGGACTCCTTTATTTGTCAAAATCCTAATTAGTAAAGACTTCCTTAATTTTAATAATTTTTGATAAAATAGAAACCTTGAGTTGTATGGTTTAATTTTTGACGAAAATTATAAAAATTTTAGAAAATATTCATTAGATATTCTTTAATTTATTAGATTATTTTGTAAACTCTCAATTTTTTTATATTGAAATTCATAATACTAGGCCTTGAGTGCATCACATCAATTCCCTACCACCGAGAACATGTTAAGTGAAGATGTGTTTCTTAGAGATCATGGTCTAAAATAAATGAAACGCAAGAAGATCATCCCGGAGAATTGCCTTTAGATTGAATGATCACGCATTCATCCCTAACATTTTTATTTAAACCAAAAAGCAACATTACAAATCTAGGTCCAAGAACAGCTAAAATGGCACCCCCATGTGTCTCACACCTACATCAAAAACTAGTTATTCGAGCAGAGAATGCAGCTTTTGAACAAAACTATCAATGTAGGAGTTCTCAAGCGCCTCACTCAGCAGGAACTCCCTCCATTTGGCGTGGTTGGCTCTCACCTCTTTTCCCACGTTGCCATCGTTATCCATTACAGCCTTCACTGCCTTGCACACGGCTTCCCTTGTAAACAGCCCATCTTCTTCACCTTTCTCAATCTCAACTCCTACTTTCAGATCTCTGCCCATCAGTCTGGCATTGATAATTTGATCCCCATACTGTGGTAGCAGCACCAATTGGCACTCTGTCACCAAGGCCTCAGACAAAGAACCTGACCCGCAATGCGTCACAAAGCACCCCACAGAAGGGTGCCTCAGAATCAAATGCTGCTGAAGCCACCCCCCGAAAACAATCCCTCTTTCCTTTACCCTCTCTTCAAACCCTTCTGGCAATGCAGACTCGATTCTTTCTACACCCCTTGGCGGTTTCAGAGCAACGAGGAAAGGAATGCCTGTTTGCTCAAAACCCAGAATCAGTTCTTGAAACTGATCTTTCTCTAAAATGCATTCGCTTCCAAATGCACAGAATATCACAGATTTGGTCTTGAAGCTATCCAGCCATTTCGCCCATTTCTCATCTAATTCTGAAGTGGGTGGCTCCGGCACTACGGCCCCAGCAAGAATAACAGGTTTTCTAAATTGTTGTTCGACATAGTCGCAGTAAGGCCCTTCCATCTCTCTACAAGCTTTGAAACCAATTGCGTCGGATTCTCTGATGGAGATCATTTGGCGTTCCACGAATGATATGTCTCGGCCATATTCTTGAATCGTTGCAGAAGTTAGTTGCCGAGCTTCATGGGCACTCAGCTTGATCAACGAAGGTGGGAAACTTGGTGGAGATTCCAAAAGTTCAGCCTGCATCAGCGTTTTCTCATCGAATTTTCTTTCTGGGCTTAGCAGGTACCCCACAGCTGCGGGGCTAATTGTGCAATAATGTATAGACTTTATGTGTAGCCGGCGTGCCAAAGCTGGTAACCAGTGAGTGAAGTCATAGAAAATGAATTGGGGTTTGAGTTCGTGAAGAGAAGCTTCAAGTTTTGGTTCAGTAATGTCCATGGCAGTCATGAGGAGGGAGGACAATGCGAAAGGAATGTCCGCGGTTGTTTCAGCGCCGGGGGGGAGGCCATCAACGTGCGGAACCGTGATAGGGAAGAAAGAAATGAGGTCTTTGTGCAGATTGAAATGCTCTAGCTTAGCCTGAGCTTTGGTTGGCAAAAAGAAAGAGATTCTGTGACCTCTCTCTGCAAGTTTGTTGGAAATATGCAGGAACGAGGTCAGATGGCCCATGGCAAACCATGGGTACATGGCTATGTGAAAGGTTTGGTCACTCATACTTGCTTGAAAACTCACTGGATGCAGTCAAAGGATCACAAAGAGAAATAAGCAAAGACGCTTAGCCATAAAAGATCTCTCTTTGAACTGTTATTGGTGAAAGTTTTTCTTGGCATATTTCTCGTTCAGGAACTTTGAAATTGTCAACATGTAACAGTTTATTGGAAGTTCTGTTAGTTCAGCGGCAAAATAGCCGGTGCCAAAAAGCATGACCTTGATTTCTTATATTAAGGAAGAGCCTATGTGGTGGCTGGCAAAGTACATCTCAAACGGACCGAAATTCCATTGCTGAATGGCTATTTTTGGTGACTGATACAAACCAGAGGACTTCTGCGAATAATGTTGGAGAGATTTGTTTCTCCTTTTCTTTCTTCTTCATTTTTTTTTTTTTCTTTGGCGCACCTGATCTTCCGAAGAAATTGTCTTTGGTGATAAAAATCCTCGGCTGTGGTGGTCGGAGTTCTTGTGGGGCTGTGGTGGAGATGGAGGTAAGTGTATGCATAGAGATAAGCACAAGGAATTAAATCAAGGGAATTTCACAACGGTGAGGTATGCTCTTATATTCTGGCGATCGTTTTCTTGCTAAATGAGGGGAAAAAAAAAGAAAGCAATGCTAGGAATCCACTAAACATGCCATACATTCCAATAAAAATGAAGGTGTTGTACACATTTTGTTATGCAAATGACACGCTATAGGCTATAGAAATTAAATTTTTTGAAGGCTGTATGAGTAAAGAAGCATAAAATAGAAACACAAGGAATGAACTCAAGACCTGGGCAGACACGTGGCTCGCCAAAATGTGCCTACATCCATGGTAGAACACAAAGGAGAAGACACTAGTACACTTTTCCTTAGTGTTCCGCCGGGGATGTAGGCATATGTTGTCAAACCACATTATCCGCCTGTGTCCTAAGTTCATTACTTTTGTTTCTGTTTTATGCTTCTTCACTCATATAGCCTTATTTAACGTATGAAGGATCATTTCAATAGCCTATAGTGTGCCATTTGCATAAAGTTTGTTGCTCGTACTAATAGCTCTGACACCAATTTGTTATGTAAATGACACACTATAGCTAAAAAAATGATCCTTTATGTGTTAACTAAGACTATATGAGTGAAGAAGCATAAAACAAAAGGGATGAATTTGGGACATAGACAAATTATGTGGTTTGGCTAAATATGCCTACATCCATGATAGAACAAATTGCATTTAGTGTGTCACTTGCATAATAAATTGGTATCAAAATTGCTCATACCAAAAGCTTTGATACCAATTTGTTGTGCAAATGAGACACTATAAACTATAGGAATGATCATTTATGTGTTAAGGCTATATGAGTGGAGAAGCATCAAATAAAAACAAAAGGAACAAATTCCATAGAAGCCTGCATTGTCGACATAAGGTGATATTTAGAAATGTGCATGGAAGAGCAATGTAATGCCATCAAATAGTGCATTTCAAGTGGGTTGCCTTAGCTTGAAAAATAGCTTAAGAATTTGAGCTAAACAACATAATTTGTGACATAGAAAAAGCCTCAATATATTTGCCACATATTTATAAAACTAACATACGTTTTTCGTCTTGTATTTTGCATAGGGCCAAAAACTTATGACAATCAATGTTTCATTTCAATATATACATCCTAACGTAGGTATGTAATTGTCTTTACAAATCATGTCTATGGGCATGAATCTTGTATGCGTTTTTGAGATATTGAACTCCAAAGATTGGAAGTATTCTCTATCAAGTCTTCTCAGATTCCATGAAAGTTTATGAGAAACTTTGTTTTCAAAACAATTTCTGACACCACCTTCTTTTTCAACATCAAAATCTCATTTGAACAAATACACTAGTATTATCACATCTTATGGGAATGTACCAGAGGTAATTCCGAAGTCTTCTATCTGTTGCTTGATCCACAAAACTTGTGCATTATATCTACTATGCAACAATTTATTCAACTTCAATGGATGACGTTCGAGCATGTCCGAGTACTCTGTTCAAGTGTTTCAGAGGTACCCGACAACTAGCTGTTCCTACTATGACCACAAATGATCCCAACACACCGGTCTGCCGACAGCGAGTTAGCGGTGCAGATAATGGCCAACGTCCGCACAACCTCGGTGATCCCTGGTCGCCCGTCTCTGTGCAAGCTTCTGTACGGATTCTCTGCTTCCTACCTATGATTCCTGTGTCTGCCTCTTCAGTATTGACCCCACTATAGTCCATGCTGGCACTTACGTGGCACTATCCTGCAACATGATCACACCACTTGTAAATTTTTTTGTCAATTTTACAACCTACATATTTTGCATTACTATAGGCATATAAGACAAAACTTACATATGATTAATATTGATATGTCTTGTTGGGCTTGTGACATTAACTTCCTTACAAATGTTTGATATTAATATTTGTTTGTAGTCTTGTGACATGATCTCCCTTGCTTATAATTAAGGAGTAGAACTAAGTTTGAAAATAGTAAAAGGATTTGAAGTTATCATAAACTTTTTGTTAGAATCCTCATATACTACCACTAAGTTAAAAGCTATGACTTAATCCAAATCCTATTCTTTTCACAACTTTGACCTATGGTGCCAGCACCTGAGTCCGTCCTCCTACAGTTCACTTGGGTTAGAATTCACTTAGGAGCTTCCTCTACAATCATTAAATAGGAGCAATTGCCCTTTAACAAACTGATGATAGCTAAGAGTTGTATATGCTATTAAGCTCTGATACCAATCATTATGATCCTTAAGTGCTATTATAAGATTGGAAGTCGTTGTTGTTAGTCAGATCACATGTTCTACTTCTTAACACTTTCAACCAAAAGTGCCTAGAAGCTTTATTACCGCTTGTGTCACTCATATCTAAACTCATCGGAGCCCACTTCTATACCCCTTCCCAAACAAGGGATGGACCCACCTTGGCTCCCTTGGGCTACGACCCACTTAGGAGCCCCACCCCACCAACACTTCTATGAATTAAGGTTTTTGATCTATCCCGATGGAGTATGGCTCTATGATGTCTGAGCTCATCCTTCTTTCCTCTCACGCTTTCTACCCTTAATCAAATTCACTCATTTTCTTAATCTTTTAGTTCGTTCTTTATTATTTCTCATCCAGTCACCATTCTCCTAGTCAAAGAAAAGAAAATACGCTTTTAGGCCTTATAGGCTAAGTCTATATGCTTGGCAAACAAATGAGGGAGTATAGACAAGATTTGTTTCTTAGTAATCAAATAATTTATCTAACTCATTGCCCTCAAGATGATTTTCTCAATTTTATTTGGCAGGATTAATAGGTATTGAAAAGGTTTTTCTTTCTCATATATTATCATTTTTTTAAATGTATATGGACAATAATGATTTAGAACACTATCTTTACTTATAATGAAATTTGATATTATATAAAAGGATAAAATGAAAAATTACAATGAATTATTAGAAAAATTAAAGAAATGGATTTAGTTGTAAAACTTCTTAAAATATCTTTTTTTTTACTTGTATTTATTATATATGAGCTGAACAAAATGGAAAATGATTTTAGAACAAAATAATTGGTAATCCAATCAAATTGACTAAAGTAAGAAAAATTGTATAAGAGAAAGGTTATTGTTTCAAAATATAAAATTTTTACAATAAAATATTATTTTGAGTGAGATTTGGAAGCTTTCAATCTTCATCTTTTCATAATTTTTATAATTATTGTAATGCTAAAGTATATTCGTATGCTTTTACACTTAACTTTTTATTAATAAAAACTTATATTTTTACCATAAAATAAAATAAAACACTAAGGCGCACATAAGAAGATGTTTTATTTTTATTTTTTCTATGTTTTTAATCCATGTAAATTATTTAAGCATAGTTTATTTAATCTTAATATATCAGTTCTACATTCTTCATTTGCATGGTGAGAGAGTGGAAGAGACCGAGGCAGGCTTGAGATGGTTGAACCATGCTTGAATTGGATGGAACTTTCAAGTTTTGGAAATTTGATGTGATCAAAGGGGAAAACCTAACTACCATGGCATTCAAAATGGACAGCATCGATTGTGTTATCATATACGCCATGTGTACTTGAGATAAAACTTAAATAAGTACAATTATATCCACTATTATGGATCAACCAAACAAATTGATAACTTGATACAAACGCAAACATTAACGTATTTTCATATTTGTAGGGAAAATATTCAAACTTTAGTCAACTTATGATTGGTCAAGGAGTATTTTTTTTTTCAAGCTTTTGATGAGTTAAATATGATATTTTCATCCGTTAAAAGAAATGAAGAGAGTTTTTAAATATGGGAAGTCATGTTACTTTTCTAGAAAAACACAAAAAAAAATCTTTAAATTTTTTGGTGATCCTCCCTCCATCACTATTTTGCAAAAAGTTAAAACCTTCTTCATAATTATTTATATACTAATATAACAGTAGATAAGCAGTTGTTAGGAGCATGTATTTCTCTATGTTATTGAATGCGTATGTTGGTGTATTTGTAGGTATGTGTATATATATATATATTGCAATGCTCAACTCTAGGAATAACACCAAAACTATATCTATTTTTACCCGATCAAATGTAGACGAACTAACTTTATCGGAGGGAGATATCCAAGTGCCTTCACCAAATACAAGGTTTGGAGAAGTAATATATTCATTGCATTCCACGTTAAAATTGAAATGAGACAGAATATAAAATAAAAACTCTGAAAATTTTGTGGGAATAACAAATAAGAAAAATACTTTGCAAATAATATGAAAAAGTTTGTGATCCCGCACGCAGAAAACATCAAAAGGAAAGTCCGTACTATACTGCTAGAAAACCTGCATATAAACAGGACACTCACACGCATGATTACTGAAGTACCCTAACGTGAAAGAGACTTCTCCATTGCAATCCAACTTTTCTGGGTAGAATTTTACTTTGCAAAAGGTTTGTAGATGATATGTTAAAGTCCATTCTCGATTGTTCGATTAGAATATTAGCAGTCTCGATTGCTTTTGAATTCTAAATCTGGGACTGATTTAGAGCAGCTTCTTGAAATCTTGTGTGAGAGAATTTTTGTCAGACTCTGTCACACGTCCACGAGGAAAGTCTCAGTAATCCCTGCTCTTGTTCTTGTCATTGTAGGTACTCCTGAGCCATCTTGCCACGCCAAAGGCACCCGTACATCCAGACGCAGACAAGCGCTAGCCATCATCACTTTCGAGGCACCACATGGGCAATCGAATCTCATGAACAGCCGCCCAAGCCTCCTTTTGTTGTTGCTTTCTAAAATAGGTAGCAGGGGAGAGCCAACTCCAGCAATGTCCTACACTATACTTAACGTTGTCATGTCTCTGCAGCTCTCGTCTTCACGACCTTTTGTGCTTTTCTTCTGGGCTCAGCCTGGTTGTAACTTCGGTGTAAATCAATGCAACTGTCATAGCTGACAAGCTTATGCGCTGCTGTTTGCATATGGAGTCTCCACCTTGCCCTGTTATAACAGGGGACTGGTTGAAGAGATTCCTGCTTATGCTTTCACAGGAAGCAAAGTGGTGTCGCTCTTATTGACTGGTCATGCATTTCTGGAACCAATGCAAATGGATATAATGGAGATTTTAAATTGCACGCCTTGTCAATCCATCAACGTGAATATGTGTTCTCAAAACGTCTTTCAAAGTTCGAAGTTGAAAGAAAATAATAGAGTTGGGGGCGGTTTTGTGCTTCCACAAAGGAAGCATCTAATCCCGCTCCAGTAGCATCTGCAGCTTTCGTTTCTGCATGCCATTTCCAGCCAAAAGCTCCAAGACAAAACCTATGTTGAGAGACAGAGAGAGAGAGAATGTTGGTATGTTTGTCTTTGTCACGCATTGCCATTCAATCAAAGCTTAAGAACTTCTCAGGATTATTCCCCCTTCTAAGTCTTGTCTTCTTCCTTTCGGACCAACCCCACCTATTCTGCTTCAACAAAGAAACATTCAATAGATGTAGAGTTTGAAAGAGAAATATTTATTTCAGAAACTGATATCTATGCACTTAAAGGCCCCCGACAAAGGCTAGCTACATTACCTCTAAAGCTAAAGAGGCCTTTTCCGGACAAGCTGGCAGTGCATCGTCCAACTTATTATTCCTCCAAACACACCATTCCATGTGCTACTTTCAACATTCTCTTTGGACTTATCTCAAAGCCCTTTTCTTCTTTAGCATTGCTGTTGCCTCTCTCGTCCCGTACACTAAAGAAACAACCTCCATAGATTTGGCCACACAACCTCTTCCCTTTGGACTATCCAGCTTAGCTGCCGATTCTCATTCCTTTTCGAAATCATTTAAAATTCATCGAACAACTAAAATCCCTTAAATCCAATGCAAAGGAACGATCTTTGCAATACCAAATGCCTACATATATATGCGTAAAGCTATTCAAGCCCCCTTAGAGTTCACTCCACCACCCTCCTTAAGAAGCCAAAGGCAGAAAAGAGTGCTACTTTCTCAAATGGGTAGAGAAGACCAGAATTCCACTGTCAATCATTCCTCCATTGCTCTCTTGCAAGAGAGGTTCAGACAGTTGCAGAGAGTGAAAGAAATAAGAGAGGAGAGAGAGCTCATGAGAATGATCGCCGAACATAAACATCTCAATATGTATCCTCCCATGCCTGATGAGCCATCCAGGTTCTTTTTTCAGTCTGAGTTGATCGCTCCACCAAGGTCGCCTCCCCAGGTTTCCCTCTCTATTTGGCCACCATCTCAGACAAAACGAGCGGAGTATACTGGCAGCGAGACCCCTCTCGTTCTGAGCACACGGCAAACACATAATAGATCCTCTGTGCTCACTCCTTTGAATCAATTCAACGATTCTGAGTCTGCCTCTAGTGTTGATACTTCTCTTCATCTGTAAACGAACACATATGTCTTCCCTAGCTTTTTCCAGTGATGTAATAGTGGACGAGTTGCCGTGTCTGTAATACTATAAGACCTGTGCTTGCCTTGATCGTGTTTTTATTGAAGTATTCCACGGTTTTGAATCTATAACTGTTTGTTTCATTATAAGGACCAAAAGCCCAAGGCGTCAAGGGGGCATAAATTGTAGCTCTTTTTAATTATAGTTGAATTATATATATAGTCTTTAAATGCATACCAGAGAGGTTAGATCATTCCTTTAAATGGTTGACATAACATAAATCCAATCTAAATTTTTAAGTTAAATTAAGATTAAAATAGTTTAACTTGAAAACTTAGTTTAAGATTCATTTATGTGTCCAACGGACATATATATGTCCACTGCTCTAGCGGCTTGATTTTTGCTTGGTGATTAATAAGCAGCTAGAATGTTGATTAGGTTACTGCTTATTTGCAGTATTAATTCAAATTAGATGGATTTCCAAGGTTTTGAAAATCTTATTCGTTTTTCTCCACTGTAAATAAATAAATAAAAGGAAGCTTACAACGGTACTAGAAAATGCAGACTCCTAACAGAGAGACAGTGACAAGAACCACGACAATCATTTTGATCCTTGATCTAGTATCACTAGTACCTAAGAAGAGTGATGTTCGTTTTAAATTCAATTACAAGAGTTGATGCTTTTTCCTGGCACTTCTTTTTCGTATGCAATGTTTTATGGTTTCCTTATGCTTTCCTGTTCGTTGCTTCCTAGACAGTCTTAACAAGAAATAACATTTCAGACAGAATCCGGTTGATCCATCGAATTCGGCTCTTGTATTTGGTCATATACAAGGCCGACCCACCCAGTCGATGAACGCAATGTTAGACGGCAATTAGGATTTGTGGAGCTTTAAAGTGAACCCATGCTTTTTCCCTTTCAGTTTCCTTGGCAAATGGGTCATCCGGATGCTTTCTTGCTGGTCACAGATTTGTTACATCTTTTGACCTTTTAACTTTCGGACTAAGACCAAATTAACAGTAACCTCTCATGTGAAGTCCATGCTACTGTCAGTGAACGCATGAAAATATTACAGATGGTTTGGCCCAAGTTCCATTTTGAGGATACACGACTAGATCAAACAGCTAAAAGCCAAGGTAAGTTGGCATTTTAAAGGAAAACTTGTCTGACTTTTATAAGGTGATATCTAATGAGTGCAGCAATAGAATCGAATCTTAACTTTCTTCAAAGCTAAGAACTTTGATAGTGTTAAAGTTATGTCATATAAAGGACCAACTATTGGTCCTGATGCGAATGTCCAGTTCCAGATATAGATCGACCACCAAAAGAGTTTGTGGAGGAACAATGTCATCTGCCTTGCTGAGAAATCTTCTAGCTCTGCTCCTTCTGGTGCTGACTCTGCGAACATCCGGTAGAATCATCATTACGCATTTTATCTCCTTTGCTTGGCGTATAATGAATAGTTAAACCTGTTTGATTTGGGAAGCAAGTCATCTGAGGATACAGATGCATGCACATAGGTGTAAAGAAAAGTACAAGCATATCATTCTGTTCAAATTTCAAACGACTCCATTTTCTGACGTATGATGTTATGCATTTCGGTTTGTGTTAAGAAGCAAATGATTCGTGATTTTTGTATTGCCTGTTAGAAAATTCATATACCTCATGAATCCATACCATGGATGACAATATCTGAAAGGGTATGTTTGGTTAAAACTCTCGCAATTTTAGAAGGGCAACTTGAGGAATGGTGCATAGCTGATGAGCAGACCCCAGATGACGAACTGCAAAAAGCGCTCGACTGGGCTTGTGGACGAGGAGGTGCGGATTGCAGCAACACACAAAAAAATAAGCCTTGCTACTTACCAAATACCATAAGGGACCACGCCTCTTACGCCTTCAACAACTATTATCAGAAGTTCAAACACAAAGGAGCTACTTGCTATTTTAACTCTGCCGCAATGATCACTGGTCTTGATCCAAGTAAGATATCTAAAATATCGTACCAATTCACTTCATCCTAGATAAGTAATGGTATCTCTATCGTTGCTACTCAACTTCTGAATTAGATTGACCTCAAAATGAATGTAATTCCGCTTTTCAATCAAGTAAACACTAGAACAAAATGTTGAGAATATAATGGGAGAGTCAATGTGGCTAAGGCTGTAATCCATATGGAAGTTACTCGCTTTTAAATGGTCTGTGATCTAGTTTAGGAGGGTCTTTCTGGAAGAAAGCTTAGGCAAATTACAGAAGTATATACCGAGTCTTCTTCCTATGCAATTCTGCAACTTCCTTCAAAATGAAAGATCTGTAGTTTCGCCTGGAAGTACGGTGACAAGAACTTTGTGGGGATGACATGAAAATACGATCTCTGACACACAATAAGTTGTCTATGCGATAGAAGACCTTGGTTTCGGTAGCAAGTAGAAGGAAAAAACAATAATCTTATCGTCTTTATCTTTGGTGGCAGGTCACGGTTCATGCAAGTTCGAGTATGTTCCTTGAACGAAGGCACCGACCATTCCCGATACAAAATCCCGTGGAGTAATGGCAGATGCTCCTACGACATTTAAAGCGAATGTTGTCTCAGTTAATTCGAAGCAATCCATCAGTTTTTCATTTTATTACAAGTATTGTTTGTTTTGTGCTTTGGCACGAGTTTTACCATGTGTGTCCTCTGGTTTAAGAAGAACAGTGTTATCATATAGAATTTGCTTTCCTCTCACTCTCTTCTCTCTCTATCAGCAAATTGAACAATTGTATACCCTATGCTAGAAGGTCTCTGTTACGTGCACAAAGGTTAGAACACGCAACAGGGGCCAAATGGAAGCCATTATCAGGGGAATTTGGATTATTTGGGTTGGCTTTTGGATTTGTAGGAGCCTTGAACTCCATGTTTACCACAAGGGTAAGAACAGAGACATTTGAACGAGTCTTTGGGTTACTTTCTTCTCCGCTATTCATTTCATTCAGTGGCCTTTAAATAGCCATTTTGCAGACAACAGGGAGTAACGTGCCTTATCCAGCACGTTTGAGGCTACTAGGTCCTAGCCTAGCTTTTATCACGCCCCAGTAAGGTGTTCTGCAGGTTTGGTGAAACCTGCACGTAACAGTCTCTTTCCATCTGGAGATTTCTGGATACAGTAAACTTGTGTCGTGAGAGTTTACTGATTTTCATTTATTGGTTAAATTAAGAGCCTTTCATAAGTTTTTCTCGAGGACGAGAAGAGAAAGTATTCATGTCAACAGTGACTGTGCTGCTACAGATGAACGTGATTGTTTGTGTTGTAACAAAAATAAATGTGTAGGTACCGTATCAAATACAATAAAGGCGACGGGAAGTACCATCACTTTCGTGTTCATAGAAAGCCATGAATATGGTTCAGAGGCGCACGCTATCGTATTGCCGATACAAAGATCCTCTCAAAACAAGTGCCCAAGTGACGGTGACACTTCCAAATCTGGGAACTGGATGATCCTTCCATTGCGGCCATCGAATCTCAATCTCCTTGGTATCTCCCTCAACCAAGTACGCGTCCCGAGACCCTCCTCGTTTAGTCCATCGGAAAAAGAAAGGCCGAAGAAGCACCGTCATATATACCAATCAAAAAGTTGTCATAGGACACGATCTTTTGAATCACAAGATTTCTCTTTGGTCTTTCTGTGTTGGGGAATTCTTTTTCATTACTGCTGTATGCTTTAGCTACATGCTCCCTCATGACTCCGATCATTTTGTGAGATTGTAGCAACATGCTCCATTTTAAGAATAGACCATGCGAGTTATACCAGAGTGGAATGGAGAATTCGATGAGTAATCACGAGGCGTCCTTGTCTCTTGATCAAAGATCATGTGTGCTAAATGAAGTGAGACAAGTGCGTTAGGTAGGCTAGGTTAAAGGAAGCGCGTGGCTGGCAGAGTGACATGTAACAATGGAGTTTGATCAAATGGTCGTCCCTCGTCATGATGAAATGTGAACACAAGCACATACCAACCCCCACAATGACCCACCACAACGCGCAGATCAACACCCAAATGACCCGCTTTTATCATTCCTGCATCAGCTTTCCCAAATTGTTTGCCTTGGTCTTGTCTTCCAAGATACCTTTAAAAAATTGTTTTCTGCATTTAGTCGCACATACCGGAACTCCCTGTTTGGTCCTTCTGAAAATTGCCTGTGCAGAAATGTGGGGTATCGTAATATTTCAGCACGGCCTTCATTCATTGCGAGGATTTAGGGGGCTCCTCACCTTATCTGTCCATTTCTTGGGACCAGAACACTGCCTCTTCCTCGAAAATAAGAAAAATAAAGATAAAACCTATGAATCTCTGAGTATATCTTCTTTTTCTTCCTACTCTTCTCAAAAGTAAACAAAAAGAAATTTTTTTTTTAAAAAAGTGCCTTAAATACATAACCAGAAGTGTGAAAGCTAACCCCCATTCAATGCCACTCATGTATGGGGTGCGGTGCCCGTTGTCTCCTCAGGTCATTCATTCATATGGTCTCGAGCTTCGACCACTTGGCAGGTACAGACCTGCAGTACGCTCCATCACCAAATTTAAAGGAATTCAAAAGAAAAATAAAAAGTAAAAAGGAAAAAGTTGGTGGAGTGCGTGTCTATTTAAGAAGGGGAAGTCCAGAGAGGGTGCTTTGCCTTTAGTGCTTCGGGCTTTGTCTGGTAGCGGTTGTAGCTTGTTGCTCTTCTTTCTTCTGCTCTTGTAAGTGTGGGTCTTGGGAAGGATGAGTTACTTAGGCGTTGGTGTTAGTCCCGGGAATGTCCCCGTATATCATGGCGTAAATATGAAGCTTGTGGATAGGGGCGTGCGGGTGGCGGAACTGGTATTGAGGTGTGTTATTTGTGGTTTGGGAGTTCTTGCAGCTGTTCTTGTGGGAACTGATACTCAGGTCAAAGAGATCTTCACTGTTCAGAGGAAAGCTAAATTTACAGACATGAAAGCTCTTGTGTAAGGTCTCAAACCCTCTCTCTCTATCCTTGGGGATTTCTATAATGTCTCAATCCCATTTACTGATTGATTTGGGGCCAATTTTCGATATGCATAACCCTGCAGGTTTCTGGTGATAGCCAATGGAATAGCTGCTACCTATTCTTTGGTGCAAGTTTTGAGGTGTATTGTGAACATGGTCAGAGGAAACTTGCTGTTTAGCAAGCCCTTAGCCTGGGCAATCTTCTCCGGAGATCAGGTTCGTTGCATTCTGGTTTATTTCTCTTATTTTTTATTTTTTATGATCCCGTTAATTAATCAAGATAAAATTTAACACTATCAATCTTTTCTTGTTTTTCTCTTAAACATCGCATGCATGACAAAGGAAAGGAGTATTTCCCAAAATTAGTATTTTATATTTAGAGTTAAGATGCGTCGTACTTAAATTTGGCTTTCTTTGCCGCCATGATCCATAGCATTGTTGATTTAGGATTTGAACCGGCCAACTGCTAGACTAACCAGGACGAGAGTAAAAGAGGGTCCTCTGTCTGTGTCACACTGCATGTTACCTTGATGCTTTTATCATTGTGGCAACCGTGACATGTGTTGAACCATTTATCTCGAAAAGTAATTAATATCTTTTGAAGATGATTTGAAAAGTCATGTCGAAATAAAATTGAATTTGAACTAGCTAGGTAGGGCTCCAATGTTTCCCTCACAACAATGGTACAGTCTTCTACTGCTAGATCATCGGTAGATTGAATCAATTGTCAATACCGTTGCATGCGTGCCACTTTGCAGATAGTATAAGCCTGGTGTGCCTGTCACTGGACCAGTGTCCCTGCATGCGGCTCTCTTTGTCACTTTCATATTAATTCTTACAGTCAGGGATGGTGTCCTTATCTTTATATAAATTATCAGTACTGTAAAGCCACGTTTCACCCTGTGGCCATCTGATCAGAACTTTCCATGCCTTACAACTTATTTTGGGTCAGCTTCATGTTTACATACTAGATTGGCTCATTGATCATTAATGAACACTCCCTGGCTAGTTAAAGTTTTTATGTACTTTCCTAAGCGGTCATGTCCAAAACTGAACCGGAACGATGATAGAAATGGAGGCATGCCATTCAAGATGAACTATATCCTTGCCTCACGTACCTGCGAGATTGTACACTGACTTTGATAAACCTAAGTTGGTGTTGAGAAGCTGTGAACCTTCTCTTCTGCCGACATAGGGCAAAAAACAATTCCCAACTTGTAATAATAAACCAGAGAGTGTGATGTCGTGAATGCCTCTACGCAAAATTTCTAGACCATATCCCTTTTTCTGTGTTTTTGGTGGGTCCTCGCAAGATACGATGGACTTCCACACATTTCTCGCTAGCTGGCAGGTTTTCTTGATAGGGAAGGATACTTCGTATCTTGACTGCTACGTTTAGTGTGGAAGGTATCCTTTGTATCGTATTCAATTTTAGGATTAGATATGGAAGGCCATAGGAAATGCTTCGTGAACTGTCGGTTTGATTCTAACATGGAGATTAGTATTCATTTAAAATTGGAATGGATGTTCTTTCCGTTAATGTGGATAGAAAAGCACAATGTGTTCTTATTACCCATTTCATCTGATATTTAGCTTTTTTGATCAGGTAATGGCCTACTTGACTGTGGCTGCAGTGGCTGCTGCTGCACAATCAGCAGTCTTTGCGAAATTGGGGCAGTCCGAACTGCAGTGGATGAAGATATGCGATATGTATGGGAAGTTCTGTAACCAAGTTGGAGAGGGATTGGCGAGTGCAGTATTGGTGAGCGTGAGCATGGTGCTCCTGTCTTGCATGTCTGCTTTCAGTCTCTTCCGCCTGTATGGTGGTAACAAAGGCAAGAGCGGTGCAAGCTGGTAGGCCTTTAAGAGTCACTTGTTACTAGATGACTTACCACTGTGTTCTTGGCTCTTGCGCATGTGTTTTGTAATTTAAAGTTTTACTATGTGTAATGATTGTCAAATAAGTAAGCCCGGCGACTCCCTTTAATACACTGTAAATAAAAGCTTCGGTTTTTCATACACGCTCATTCATTATGCGCTATTTTTCCCGCTCAAATCAAAGACATACAGAGGGAATCTCATTTGTGAAGATCAAAGATTGGTAAAATCCAATGAGATATTGATATTAGTAGTAAATTCAGGAAATTGTAAACTGTACGAGAACAAACGATTTCTGTAAATAGTTGTGTGGGTAAATTGTTCTCTCTAAAACGCAAACCAATCTCTAAGAATCAATGAAAGTAATTCATCTTCAGTTGTAAGAACTAATTTTACAAAGAATGTCCTATTTTATTTATACAAAATGCAAGCAAAACAGAATTTTTATCCTGTGAATCTCCAACCTCGGCCAAAAGACCCTTGAGTATCTTCGGCCTAACAATTTGAACAGCCGGTGGCGAGATAGGAGGACCGAGTCTTCCCCGTTAGGCATTGCATAGGAGGAATCTTTCAACCATGTCTTCCTTATCAGATTCCTCAAACACCAACCCCCCAACCCACCAATACACACACACACACACACACACAAAACCTTAAAGCTTGTGTCAATAGAAATCCAAAGACCCTAGGTTTGGAGAGGAAATGATAATCCTAATGCATGCATAATGGCTTAGTCAGGACATTGGCTGGCTGGACAATTGAGGCAATGTGAAAGTCACAGTTAGGATCTTCCAAGGGCCTCACTAGATGGAATCATAGCTTCAATCATGTTTACCTTCCTTCTTGTCCCTAGCAATGATTATCATAGGAAACAACCACACAAAGCAACATCACTTCACGTTAACAAGGACATGGCACATCTACATTAGAGATATAGAACCAAGAACATTCAACAAAACAACAAATTTCTAGGGATTCAAGTCACTCTCCCTATTTCCGATTTCCCCCTTTATCAAGAGATTAGATACATAAAAAGACCATTCTGTGCTTGGTCACGACAAACAATTTAAGGCCTAAGCCTGAATACACAAACCTAAACGTGGCCCACACGACAAGACCCCACATGAGGTGTCAAGGTTTCTCATCACACAAACGGCAAACCTACATACATAACTTATGAACAAAAAAAAAAAAAAAAAAGCTAACAACAACTCCTTCGCCCTAAATTTGGGACCTTGCCCACAAGGTCGAGGTTAGGGTACCTCAACTAAAATTGCTCCGTGGGAGCCCATGCAGCATCTACCACCGTCAATCCCTTCGACAACATAAGTACTTGGTTTTCATTCTTTTGAATCCTTTTATCTATGATGGCTTGGGGTTGTGGTGCCAAAGTACCCTCATATTCTACGTATAAGGGCAACTTATCCTATAATAACACTCCTTTGCTTAGGCATTTTTTTAAGATTGGAACATGAAAAATTAGATGAATTTTTGAATCACTAAGGAGTTTCTACTCATATGCAAAGGTTCAAATTCTTTCCAACACCTTAAATGGACTGAAATAATGAGGAATGAGTTTCCAATGGCACTTCATATTCATTGAAAGCTGTTAATAAGGCTACAACTTAAGAAAAACCAAATCTCTCACTTGGAACTCCTTAATAGTCCTCCTTTTATTAAACACTCTTTGGATTCAACTTTGGGATTCTACAAGCTTCTTCCTCAACAATTTTAACATCTTATCCTATTCTACAAGTTCTTTTTCAGTAGCTTCTACTAAGGTTACTCCTAGTATATAGTCCAACAAGATGGGAGGTGACTTACCATAAACTATCTCATAAAGGCTTTTACCAAAGATCCATGGATGCTAGTGTTGTATCGTAATTTAGCCCATGGAAGCCACTTGATCCAATTCTTAAGCTAATCTTTAGTGAGTGTTTTAAGTTCATCTCTAATACCTTGTTAACTACTTTTGTTTGCCCATCCAATTGAGGATGATAAGTTGTTGAGAAGTTCAAGTGAATCGTGTGAAGATTGAACAATTCTTGTCAAAACAAGCTTGTGAAGATAGGACCTCTATTTGAAACAATTTTTTGGGGTATGCCATATAGTTTCTAAACATTTGGAAGAAGGATTTAGCCACTTTGGATATTGTAAAAAAATGGTTAAATAGAATGAAATGAGCTATCTTTTATAATTTATCCACTGTCACTAAAGTATACATCTTACCCGTGGAACTTGGTAGGCCTTCAATAAAGTTCATGGAGAGCTTCATCTACCATTCTGTGGGAATGGCTAATGGCTACAACAATATTGCTAGTATGGTATTTAAACTTTTATTTCTCTAACAAGTGACACATTATTGCACTCATCCTACATCATCCTTTGCATGTTCCTCTAATAGAAAACTTACTCGGTTTTTACAATGTCTTATGCACTCCCTTATAAGTAGCATCATGTATTTCCTCCACTACTAAACTTGAGAGGCTAAAGTTAGGGCCTAAGTAAATTTTACCCTTATAAAATACTATATCATTCTTAATCCTCCAAGACTCTCATGGTTTTCCCCTTTGCAATTACTTAACAATTTTTTACATTGTTGGACTCTTCTTAACTTCATCCTTATTGGCTCAACCTTAATTGGCTCAACCTATAGGGAATAGGAGTAGATACTATTATTAAAGTTCCTTTTGTACTAGGTTCCTCCAGCTTTCTCCATTCCTTTTTGTATGAAAAGGCATTTACAACCTTGCTTTTCTTGTTTGGTTTATATTCTATTGTGAAGTCATAACCTATGAGCTTAATTAACCATCTTTGTTGAGTTGGAGTGGTAATTCTTTATTTCCATAAATGCTTAAGGCTCTTTTGATCTATTCTCCTTTAAAACTTTCTACTTAATAGATAATTCTTCCATTTGTTTACTGCAACACTATCACTAATAATTTTTCTTTTATGAGTAGACAAAATAATCTTCTTACCTTTTAATGCTTGGTTAAAAAATGTTATGAGGTGTCCATCTTGGAACCAAATTGCTCCAATGCCTTCCCTAAATGCCATGGCTTTCTCAAAGTCTGGAAGAGAAAGAATTGATGCTAACACCATGGCTTTCTTTAAGTCATTAAAAGCTTGTTCGACATTTGTATTCTAAATAAAATTGTTTTTCTTTAAGAACTTTATAAAGAAAGCAACAATCTTTCCATAATTAGCAATTAATTGCTTGTAGTAACCTATTAGCCTAAGAAAACCTCTCAACCCCTTTAATTGGATTGTTTTAATCCAATTAAACATATTTTGTAACTTTTTCTTATCCACTAATACTCCTTCTAAATTGATCACATGTCCTAAATATTACATTAATATTTGTCCAAAAGAACACTTATTGATCTTAATATACAACTCATGGGCCTTTAATATTTTGAAAACCTCCTTAACATGCCCTAAGTTCTCTTGCCAATTCTTGTTATATGTCAAAATACCAACATAAATCTTTTGAAGAAATCTCTAAAAACAGAATTCATCAAGGTCTAGAAAGTAAATGGGGCATTGCATAACCCAAAAGGCATGACTAATTACTTATTGTGTCTTTTGTGGTTTTAAAATGTCATTATATAAATGTCTTTAGGTTTACATCCTAATGTAATACTAGCATGACCTTAAATCAAGTTTCATGAAGTACTTTGCTTTATGTAAGTTGTTAATCAATTCCTCCATTATAGTGATGAGGAATTTGTCTTTAATTGTTTACATATTTAATGTTTGGTAATCCACATAAAGTTTTAAGATCCATCTTCTTTCTTTACCAAAAGCACTAGTAATAAATACATGCTAGTACAACCCCATCCTTTAGTAACTATTTAATCATTTTTTCTAACTCTCCATTTTGTGAATAGGGATACCAATAAGGTCTTAAGGTTACTAGTTCACTTCCTTTCTTGAGGGGTATCCTATGGTTGAACTCTTTAACTAGTAGGAGTCCCTAGGCTCTTCAAACAAGACCTTAAATTCCTCCAAGAATTTCCTTAAACCCTCTCTAAGCTACCGTCTTCCTTTACCTCTAATTAATGCAATCTAATTCTAATTAGTTTGGTGTTAACCGGATTCACTACCGCATGATTTTGCACTACATGCAACCCAAATCACTCATGTCTTAGTTCTTTATGGTGCTTGTTCTTATCCACCAGAACACTTGTTCCCCTTTTTATACCTTGTAACAAGACTAACTTGCCATTTATTCTAAAGGCCATTTGCTTTAGCCTAAAATTCTATAGAATAGGGCATAATGTGTTAAACCTAGTAAGATTGCTTTTATCCTAGACATGTATAGCACAAAAAAATATAACTTAATAATCACCCCCAACACTATTAAAACCAATTCTTTATACAACACTTCACTTTTAAGCTTCTCTCCATTAGCTACCATTACTTTCAAGTCATTGCCTTGACTTGCCTTGACTTGCCTTTAGCCTTCATTTGCAAGACAATTGAATACTTGTAAAATTATGTATATTGCTAAAGTAAGTTAGCACACAAACTTTGCATGTCTATCCTTTTAAGGAATCCCTTGCCTTCATAATTTAAAGTGTAGTAGAATCTTTTATAATAAGTCAAGATTTCTCATCACGCAAAAGGCAAACCTACATACATAACTTATGAACAAAAAAAGGCTTGCAATAATGAGCTATAGCAAGCAAATTAATTTTAATCTTGTTATGAATGATGTGACATGTTATGTCAATATGCCTCATTTTTTATAAGAAAATGATTCTTAGTAAATTTTTTAACTGCTTCATTATCACAATAAAGTAGGATAAGTTGAAATATATAAATATTCAAATCACACAATAGACCAACCAACCAACAACCAAGTAATCTCACATGAAGTTATAGCCATAGCCTAATACCCAACCTTTATGGAAGAAAGAGTAATGACTTGTTGCTTCTTGTTCTTTCAAGAAATTAGAAAATCACCAAGAGTAACTCATAAGCCTATGGTGGAATTACGAGCCCAAATTGGCATCATAGTAAGCTTGTAGAGAAAAGCCTCCATTTGAAGATAAGAGATGTTAAGATAAGAGATGTTAAGATAAGTTATATCAAGGTAATTTAATTTGTGAATAAGATCCAAATAACTAAGGATATCTTCAAGAAAAGGATCATCATAAGTAGGATGAACTTGTTAATCATATTGAATATTAGCAAGGATAATATTAGTCTCCATAGGATTACCAATTAATTTGACTCCAAGTTATCCCATTTCAAAAACCAAGTTTAGTATATACTTCCTATGACTTCGGTGCATGCCACAATTGTTGCCAAGATTTCGATGCCAAGTATTTAAACTTACTAGGTACTTAATGTAGAAAATAGAATGTAAATGAAACTATAAATTCTTGGCCACATCCTCACCATCACTAGTAATTAAAATATCATTCACAAACATTAGAATTATCATAATCCCTTTGCCACTACATTTGGTAAATAGTAAATAACTATGAAATGGTTTATTATATGATACCTAACAAGTGCCTTAGTGAATTTCTTATTGCATTACTAAGATTTCTTAAGTTTACATACTTTATGACACCTTCCCCCTTATCCTCCCCTCAACCTAAAATGAACTTCCTTATAGTGGTCTTATATACTTCTCTTTCTCAAGATCTTCTTGAAAAAATGTATTGTTGATATTTATCTAATAAATAGCCCAATTATGTTAAGTTGCTATTAAGAATGCACATTGATAACTTTATTTTTATAGAGTTATTTTACCTATTTTTAAGCAATAAATAATGTAATACTTATGAGAAAATATTTGAATTCCTCTTTATTTACCTAAATTTGTCTCGTTTATGTAGTATAATGAGGCATGGAGAAAAATGATGAGCATGGAGAACCTGATACTTATTGTATGGTAAAATCATAATATCAAAATCAAGAGAGTCAAGATGGGCTTGGGCTTTCGATAATTGTTATTAGATTTTTCATTGTTGTTTGGTTTTCTAAATAATTAGAAAACCTAGTCATATTAGGAATTTAAGCCCAATCAATATAAGCGTTCAAAACCCAATTGTCTTGGGTCTCCAAAACTCACTTTTACTAAAATAAAAGATAGGTTTAAACCTAAACCCTATTTAAGAGAAGAGAAGAGGCAAAAGAAGAGGGAAAGGAAATTGAGCACAACTCAAGGTTTTATTAAAGAGAAGACAAAAAAAGGTGACAGACTTCTTATTCTTGGATTTAAGATGCTTTTTTTTTTATTTCTTATTATTATTCTTCCTCATTATTTCTTTATACTTTAGTTTACTTTTGTTAGAGTTACGATGTAACCTAATTATGATGATATGAATCTTATAATTGTTATATTTTGTAAGATATTTTGTTTATATGAAGTTGTATATTACTGTGTTTAATGCTTTTAAATGATTAGTTACCACTTAAATGATATGATTTGCATGTTTGAGACTGACGGGAGATAATATGCAATTGTTTCTTGTAATACGTAACCATAAATTAAATATGGATAGATATATATCATATTTTTTGTATGGCTTTTAGTATAAACTGGAATGTTCATAAATCCTAATGCATTTAGTTTATTTCAATTCATGTATAGAGATATAGTAAATTAATGAACTAAATAGGTTCATTATACCTAGACATAGGATAGTGAATAAATTAGAAGATTCCACCATCACATAGATATTATCCCTCTTGTAAGCATAAATAATCAATATTAATACCTAGTAGTTATAGTGAAATCATATGCTCTAACATATTTCGTATATTTAGTTTTCTTAGATTTAGTTAATTAATCTATTATCTATCATTTGAATTTGTTAAATAAATTATAAAAGTTGTTCACCATTAGTAATTAATTCGTTTAGTAATCATCAATCTCTATGGGACGATATCTTTTTTATCATTATATTACTTGTCGATATGTTCACTTGCATTTAAATTTCACCGAACACAAATCTATCTATGACAAACTTTATAGTAAGAGAAAAAATCTCTCACTAGTCAATACTTGCCCTTTCATTATATTCTTTAGCCATTAATCGTATTTTATAATACTCGGTACTACTATTTGCATGATATTTTATCTTGTATGCTTATTTAAACTCTATTGATTTATACTAAGCAAGTAAATCAAAAAGATCCTATATACCATTTAATTCTAACACATGCATCTCTTGATCCAACATCTTGCCATCCATACCATATTAAAAAATTGTTGTAAATGTAACATTATTTGGGTCTTGAACATCATAAGAAATGTTATTATTCCCTGCAAAGAATCATTTACAAGGGTTAAAGATTATCTTCACTCTTCATAAGTAGGATTTTTATATGGTCCCCAAATGCCAACATGAATAAAGATAAAAAAAAAAAATGTGTTTGTAATGTAACGGAGCATGGGAAAAAGATTGTGACTTTACTTTACAATAAGATAAATGACAATGTTTGTCATAAGAAGAAAAATTTTTTAAATCATTTAAGAATTTAAACATAAAAAATGAATTGTGACCAAGTCTAGAATGTCATAAAAAAATTCATTATTTTTAAATGTCAAATGAAAAGATAAAGTTGGGATAGTTCCTAAAAATTGAATAACATAATTCCTCAAAGGAGACCAAAAAAGGTAAAGTGCATACCTCATTGTCCCCATCCTTTTAACTTCATCCATTAAGAAGTCTTGGAATGCACAAAAAGTAATTATTCTCAATAGTAAATTGAATATTGTAATCAAATTGAATTTATTAGAACACAAAACAATGCTTAGTTTCAAGTGAGATGATATTATGTGTGGGCCAATATGTGTTACATCAGTAATATCCCCATTTGGCAATTTAAAAGACCTTGAGACACATTTAATAGGTCACTATAATGATAAAAATTAAAAATGATATTGTCATTTGTACCATTGTTAATAATCCAAAAAGTAACAATAGATTTAGATGTAATTTCCATATAGGCTTGTGAAGTATCTCCAAAGTCATCCTTGATAAGGCCTATATTTTGTCATATTGCTTAGGGATGAAGTGTATCAAACTAGAAGCCATATTAGTGAGAGTAACAACTAAAGGTCCCTTGTAGTTCTTTTGACTAAGAGGAAATCTAATTAATTTGTAACATTCTTCCTTTTAGTGCTTAAAAAACTTACAATGGTTGCATTAAGGTCCATTTAGTCAATAAATGGTTTCTTTTTTGTGCTTTGTCCTCTCATAATGTTTACATTTGATTTTTCGGGTGCCTTTAAATTATGTGTTGTTTTTCTCAACCTTGAGCAAAAATAACACATCATTTTCATTGACAATTCCTTCACCTGCCTAATATGTTGTTGTTGTAAAAACCATTATGTCTTCTCCAACCTTCTTCACCAACCCATTATGTCAATACTCCAAGTCATTGATGAAGGCATAAGCTTCCATGATATCCAATAGAGGCTTTATCATCAAGATGTGGTCACATAGCCTCAAGTATTGATCATCTAGCTTATGCAAGAATTGGTAGAAATTCTTCTTCTTATGGTGCACCTTCCATGCTGGCAACTACGACATCTCTAGTGAATCCAAAAGTCATGAGGGTAGTATATTCATAATATAAGCAACATAAACAATTGAAATAAACTCTGACAAAAGTACCCTTTGCATGACTAGACTTTACTTAATGAGAAGATCATATGATTATGACAAATCAACTTGGCTAAATGATCAATACAATGTTGGTGGTGTAAATGAGTCCTTTGTGGAGCAATTTAGAAAGCGAATTCATGATTTAACTTGAGCACATGGCATTGAGGTTTTCTAGATCAAATAACATATGGAAGTTTTAGCAAGCACTAGATATTCCTTATTAGTGAAAACAAGTTTGTTCTTTTTTAAGAATGCAAGCCACATCACTTGACTCTAAGAAGCATAGTTGTCAAGGACCAATCAACTTGAAGCTAATCAAAGATGCCCCATTAGGATCTACACTCAAAACTAGCTAGAATTGTAATTCTAAATAAAACTTTTACAACATAATAGTAGAAAAATAGTCTGATTCCATATACATCCTTAAGTGAAAAACACAAAACAATTAACAACCAATAAAATACAAAATCCAATGAAACACCAAACCAAACAACTCAATGCCTCCTTCTCGAATGGCCTGAATAGTAGAAAAACTAGAAAATTCCCATTGTAAAAGATGGCATTGTTTTCTTTTCTTTTCTCTTTTACATTGCCCTTTACCTATCGAATTAGCATATTGCCCTTAGCCTTCAAATGCACCACATTGATAAGTAAGATTATTAAAAATTTCCATCTTGGCCTTTTAAACTCCACGAGGCTCTTGACATGCCTTACAAATGGCATTATCAAGAAGGAAGAGTGGGTCGTTTAAGTTTGTGATGGTGGAAACTAGCAACACGTAATCCTCATCTTTACCAATACCCGAACAAGCTCCAAAGTTCTTCCTTGACATTTTAGCATGTGAAGGGACATAAAGAGTCATCCATGATGGAGAATTAGATTGATCATACATTATGAAAAAAGGAATCAAGAATACCAAAAACTTGTTTAGTGAAAGTCTATTGTGGATGAGGAAGAAAACCAAAGAAAAAGAGGTTGTTGAGCAAGTGTTCAACAAAAGTCCCCACCTAATCCATGTAGTTGTGGCCAAAGAACAAGGGCTATCGAGCAAGTGTTAGACAAAAGTCCACAATGAATCCAAGTAGTTGTGAAACTGAATAGAGAGCCAAAAACAAGATGCTAGGATCATCGAGAAGATGTCCAACGAAAGTGCCCAATCAGCTATTGTACATGATCAAATAAAAGACCAATAAAGTTGCTTAAGGATGCCTAATAGCTATTCAATAAAATGACCAAGAGAAAAATTTGAAGCTTCAAAAATAGTTGCAGCCACAAAATACTAAGGACACCAAAGTGTTTGATAAAAATCCGCAATGACAAAGAAACACCACTAAGTAAAAACAGAATGCTTTCTAAATGTTCGATTCAATGTCTCACTAAACTAACTTTCGAGAAAGCATCAAAATAACCCAAAAACATAATGCAGAAGCAATAAAGATAATGAAGAGATGGCTCCCATACCATGTAGAAAAGGGTAAACTATATACCAACAAAGAATTCTACAAATATTTGTATCATTTGCAACGATTAAGTAAATCATTCTTTATAAAATGCAAACCAATCTATAAGAAAAATCAATTGAGGCAATGCACTTTCAATTTTATGAGCAAATTCTACAAAGAATAGCCTATATCTATTTCTACAACATTACATTAAGAGCCAAATTTTTGTTCTATAAACTTTTAGCCTCAACCAAGAGCATGTTGGATCATCTTTAGCCGGATCTTTTGTCTAAGATGTTCAACAACCTTTGATGGGGCAACATGACCGAGTCTTCCACGTTAGGCGTTACGGAGGAGAAATCTTCCATCTTGTCTTCATTCCTCGACAGGTACGCCATTGATTGACGCATAGACTCTCGACTTGTCACTGCATTGCCTTGTTGCAATAAGCAGGATGTGACTACGTACCCAGAGACTCCAGAAAAAACTGGAACTCAGCCGGGCGACATGACAGGAGAGTCAGGAAACGAATTAATTTCGTATCAGGGAGACCTTCGAGGAGACATGAACCGAACGAATCTGGCTATATCTAAAAGGGGTGCGGGGGACCCTCACCAGAAACCAAAGATCTTGCTAAAAAACATAAATATGCTAGTAAATGTCTCAACCATCGCTTGTACGCAAAGCTAACCGATAGGTAACTTCCAAACAAAGATCAGTGAAGCCGTGACATAAGTGATGCTTCTTCTTATCACGACTGCACTGTTGTTTGGGAACAATTTTAAGTATGTCCAAAATTTTATTGCGATAAGATTTCTTTATTCCCTTCTCTTGACAATAGAAGTCGACAATGTTGAATATGGCTAAGGGAATAAAATCACCTAAACATTAAGGTTCTTCTTCTAATCTGATTATAGCATGCACTAAAAATTTGATTTAGACAAAGCAAGTTTAACAATGAAGGTGTAATCTTCTTTCTTTTTTATTTTCAACCCACACATCTAGGGAGGAAGAAGAGTCAAATCCTCTACCTATTAACTTGATAGGTTGGAAGCTCCCTTGGGTTATAGGTATGATATATTTCATATCCAATATCAGTATAGGTCACATTGAGACATGTTGCAATCATCAGCTTTCAATTTAGTAATTATCGCATGACTAAAAGGAAGATATTCATCAATTTGTTTAAAAAATTCCAACAAACTAAACTTTATCATCAAGTTTACATTAGGGTAAAGTAATAACAATTTTAGCTAAATGCCTAAAGTAATCTGCTTGTTCTAGCTTCCGACCAAATTCACATGGGCAGCATTGCTTACTCATGATCAAATTCGCATCAGCCGAAGGGTAACTAGTGGACCGTGGTAGACACATGCCTTATCGACTGAAAACAATCTCACAAACAAGAGGGCCCACCAACCAGCCGCATATGATAGCTTCTGACTTTTCTTTTCAACAAAACTATGGTTTTTTATTGGTTGGAGGATAAACTTGGGTTGTGCTCGGATACGTGGGAACACTCCCCCCTCCCTCGTCTCCGCTAACTTCACCGCCTCTAGTCCAACCGAACCGAACGCTTTATAGCTTCGAACTCCAGAGAAGGCAAGCAAACCCTAAGCAGAATCTATCATTTGAAATACCGATTGTCCATTAAACTCTTGATTTTGGATTGCCTTGTCTGTGCTACTTTTCAAGGATTCGTTTTGAAGAAAACAATTTGGGGAGTACAGAGAGTGGGAGATAACGAGAGGCGGAGATGTCGGAGAAATTCTCAGCGACGCTTCGGATCGGAGACCTGAGCGATTTCATAGCGCCGTCGCAGGCATGCATAGTGTCTCTCAAGGGGCTCAAAACCAACCCAACCAAACCCCAAAAGGCTGAGGTATTCTGCGACACTTTCATCGATTTCTGAATTCGATCTTCTTTAATTAATTTAACCCAGAATTACGCTTTCTTTTTCTTTGGGGTTCTGATTTGGTTGAGTTGTTATTAGTGCTTGGAGGCGATATTTTTAGTGGTTAATTATAGAGAGGCATAATTTAATTCAGAATTTTAGTGCTTGGATTTGATTATGTATTTCCAATTTTTGGCGAAGGTTTCGACTTCAAACAGGCCATTGCGAGCGGACCCGGTTAAAATTTCACTCAAGGACTGCTTAGCGTGCAGGTGATTCCTTCCCCCCTTCATAACCCACGCACACACAACTTAGTAGTTGGTTCTAGTTGTAGTTCTGAATCTGCTTTATTTGCCAAACTAATGAAGAAAAGATGAATTTAGGATATGAGAGCTTGTAATGATCTAATTGATGATATTTAGTCCTTACTCAGATGCCTTGCAGTGATCTGGTTGCCTATAAGCTTGTTCTTGTGTTCTAATTCAATTAGTTTACTGAGTGAGTGAGCACTGTTGATACCTATTGGTTACTATGACTCACCGAATGGATTGTAGGAGCCGTCCTTCTGATGGGTTATTTTTGTGCTCTTTTTCTTCTTACAGTAAATGCCTGCAGTCCCTGAATTGAAGGCATATAATATCTGTATTTAATTGCACTATGGATACAATTGTGTGGATTTTAACAACAAATAAGGTGGCTTAATACTTCCAACGTATCTGTTAGATATGTGGAAAACTATCTTGGAAATATTGAGAAGCCAAATAATTGAAAAAGCTTATGTAAATTGTGGGCTTCGCGAGCATATGTATGTCCCACGGTGCTAATTCTTCAAGTTGCAAGGAGGTCAATTGACAATTTTTTCAAAGTAGTTGTAAAAATGGTACTTGCTTAGAGATTTGGGTTTAAATGTTCTGGATGGATTTTTTAGACATTAACTGAAATGTGGTCTGTAGTGACTATCAAGTGGAACATGTGATCTCTAAGGTGATGGATTTCTTGGGTTTTGACAAGTTATCGTTTTATTCAACCATGCAGTGGATGTGTAACATCAGCTGAGACAGTTATGCTTGAGAAGCAAAGCTTGGATGAGTTTCTTGCTAATGTCAATAGAGGGAAGGCCGTCATTGTTTCACTCTCACCCCAGTCAAGAGCATCTCTAGCAGTTCATTTCGGCATCTCTCCACTACAGGTGAAACTGAAACACTGCTAATTGTATTTGTATTTTTCCTGCTTTCCTGTAACTTACATGGATAAGCGCAGAGTTGATCTACAAAGGGTGATTCCTATTTCTCATTGTTGTGGTGATGTCTGTTCTTAAAATTTGATCTATGCCTTAAGTTTTCTTTAACTAGCAATTAAGGAGAAGTCTTGAACCATTTGTTAAACTTGTTTCGATTTGCAACTTAGGTGTGTACATGAAGTGATTTAACAGTGAAAGTTTTCTTTTTAATTTTCAGGTTTTCAAGAAACTGACTACATTTTTTAAGTCTTTGGGAGTAAAGGCCGTCTTTGATACAAGTTGCAGCAGAGACCTAACTCTTATTGAATCTTGCAATGAATTCATTAAGAGGTACAGAGAAAGCCAATTGACGGATGAAGAGGGATTTAAATCATCTCTACCTGTGATATCCTCAGCATGTCCAGGTATTTATATATTGCTCTAAAATTCTATGCAATAGAAATTGCCCTCCCCACATGGACAAACGTTGATATGTGGTCACATTGATGGTTTAGTCAGGATGGACTGTAGGGAAAATGGTTTTCAATTGACTACAGATGGTACTTGGAACATCTCTAATTGTTCTGTGATGTAATACATGGGGTTAACAACTTCGTGGAATTGCAGGTTGGATATGCTATGCAGAGAAACAACTTGGATCCTATATTCTGCCTTACATATCTTCAGTGAAGAGCCCCCAGCAGACAATTGGATCTATTGTGAAGCATCATGTGTGCCAAGAATTAGGTGTTAGGTAATTGTTCCTTCCAATTAGTCTCGTTACTATATGTGGACCATAACTGTGACTTGGAGCCTGGACTTTGTCTGTGTCAACAAACAATTCAAAATGCCTTGACTTTTTTAGAACAGGTCTGAGTTAAATAGGAATGATTTGAAACACTTCTTTTTTTCCTATTTCAGAAACCTAAGGACTCAATCATATGGATATATAAAATTTTATCACCTTTTGAAGCTCTGTAGGTATAAATATTAGATTTTTAATGTTTCAATGTAAGCTAATTTGTACTATGCTGAGGCTATTATATGAGTTAGCATATCTATAGTCTAAAAAGTTACAAAACCAGCAGTTATGTGTTGCTTTGGCAGTTGTGTTGCTTTGGTTAAGTGTTTTGGACAAACTATGGGATGAGGCGTATTGGCACAATTCAGACGAGGGGGAAGGGAGGTTGGCATGTGGGCATGCCAACTCAAAGAAATGATATCTATATGTCATTTCTACTCCCACTCCTTCTCAGCCGGCTGAAATGTGCAAGATTTGACATACCTCATTGCCCCTTCGACTTTATATCCAAAAAATAGGGTAAAGATTAAAAAGCTTCTACCAGTATAAAGGAGAAGATAGTCACTTGCTGAGTCTTCTACTTTTGGAACATTTTATTTGGTGCTAATATTTTTTATTCTAACTATGGGGCATAGACTGCTCTTAATTATGATTTGGTTGCTTAATAATTTACTTATTAGGCCAGAAGAGGTTTACCATGTAACTGTGATGCCCTGTTATGACAAAAAGCTCGAGGCTGCACGGGAAGACTTTGTATTTCAAATGGAATCTCAATATGAAGCTCATGAAAATGGTCAGAGGGTTACAGAGGTAGATTCTGTGTTAACCTCGGGTGAGGTTTTAGAATTGATAAAGGTGAGATTCCTTTTCTACTTCCACTGTTGTATTGTATTCCCCTAAATAACAGCTACCTTTATACTGATGTATTATGGTCAAATTTTGCAGTTAAAAGAGGTGGATTTTAAAGCCTTGGAGGAGTCTTCACTAGACAAAATGTAAGAAGCAGCATCCCTCTTTAAGTTTTCTTTTTTGTCATAAAGAGTCAATTTGCTTATAATTTCTCTGACCTTGCTGCAGGCTGGCAAATGTTAATGAAGAAGAGCATCTTTATGGGGTCCATGGAAGCTCTGGCGGTTATGCTGAAACAATATTTCGATATGCTGCTAAAACACTCTTTGGAAGAGAAATTGAAGGACCCCTTGACTTCAGAACCATTAGGAATACAGATTTCCAAGAAGTGACGCTGGAAGTAAGTACAGTTCTATCTAACTTCTTTCTATTGCTTGTACGTGCATAGAGAGTTCTTTTCTGACGTGAACCTAGTTGCAGATGAATTCCTCAGTTCCCGAACTCTTGCGAGTCATATGCTTCTTTTCACAGGATTAGTTCCAAATTAGTTCCAAATCGTTTAGAGTATTTATTGTGATTCAGATTTCTTTGTTGGAGCACGTTATATGTTTTTATTTCTTTGTCATGTGTCATATTTACAATATCAGGCCAACTTATAATGCAGGTGGAGGGGAAAACTGTTTTGAAGTTTGCTTTATGTTATGGCTTCCGGAACCTGCAGAATGTTGTCAGGAGAATTAAAACTGGAAAATGTGATTACCATTTCCTGGAGATCATGGCATGCCCGGCAGGTACTGTCGTTTTCCCTTTATTTTTAAATGTTTGAATGTGTCTTACTTGAACATATTGTCTGCTCAATGTGGCTTAATAGGTTTCTTTCCTGATTCTTGTAAAAAACTTGTAATTTGGAGTTATTATGTAATTTTTGGCTTTGGATTTTTAGGTTGCTTGAATGGTGGAGGTCAAATCAAGCCAAAACCTGGGCAATCTCCGAAGGAGTTGATTCAGTTATTAGAAGAAGTTTATATGGAAAATGTGAGTGTTTATTTGGTATTCTGGAAATAATTTTAGATTAGTTTATGGTCCTGTTAGTCTCTGCTTTTGACTCATTACCAATCCATAATTTAAATTTTTGAGTAACTAAGGTGTCAGATTTGTGTTACTATCACCACTGAATGAGCTCCATTGATGTTTGACCCTTGCATTTGGTTATTGAGCGGTAATCCAGTAATGATGGAAACAACACCTTCCCAAAAGCTCTGAACTTTAGAATCCACTTTCACTGCATAAACATATGATCAATGATGCCATGGTGATAAAATGACAACATTGTACTCCTAATTACAGGTTTTATAGAATGATACATCTGACTAGCAGTTCTTATCCTTTAACTTCTGGAAATATGTGTGTTAGTCTACACCCCAAGTTTTTCTGTTCCACCAAAGCTATGCTTCTATGGTTCTTAGCTGCTAATGCTTCAAATACCATCCAGGTTATAATAGCTGATCCTTTCAAGAACCCCATTGTGAAAAGCTTATATGATAACTGGCTTGAGCAACCTGGGTCAGAGAAAGCTAAGAGACTCGTTCATACAGAATACCACCCCTTGGTAAAAAGCATTACTTCTCAGTTGCACAATTGGTAGAGTTGTGCTATGTTGACTTCTGATTCTCGAGTAACGCTGAAACTTCCCATATTTCTCTCCGCGTGCCTGACATCTAAGATTTTGTGCCCATCAGTTGTTGTGAGGACTGCATCCGTGGAGGGCTCCAGTTTTGATAGCATAAACAGATTTTGTTTTTAGATTTTTTAGTCATGTATATACGCTGTATTTTTGAATGTTTATTATATGCTTATGTAATACACCCATCTTTTACCATCTGTTTGTGTATTTTGCTTCTTTTTCGGGCAGCTTTGGAGGTTCCAATTAAAATTCCCTCCACTCATGTATGTTATTTGTCCTGTTCTTCAGATGCGAATAAGAAAATTGAAAAGGCCGGGAATGACAAAGGCCTGCATCTAAAACAATTAGTCGTCTTTTGTCCCTATTTTTGTTGCAATTGAAATGAAAGCATTCATGTCTTTGATATGTGATGTTTGCAGTTTGTTCTATCAAAGTATTATCCTAGAAGGAAATTTTCCACAATCATGCATGAATATAATCTCGAAATATTTTCTTCCGAGCTGGTGGATGATCGGTGATGGAGATTCTATATGGTATAGCTGATAAAAGAAGCAAACGGTTGTCATTTTAGCTTAGTTTTTATGGCAAGAAATTATAGGGAAATTAGAGATGAAAAAAAAAAAAAAAAAGAAGGCGGAATGATTATAGAATATAAAGTACTGCACCATCTTGCGACTGGCGAAGCCCATTACAACATGTTTGTGTTCCAGACTACGTATGTATGTCTTCGAAAATAGAAAATACGCAGGAATCCTGGTGCCTCTGCCCTGACACGTAATTGTAAGGAACATATAAGTCACGGGTTTCCGTCAAAACACCACTTTAGCAGCTCTTTCAATTTTCCCTGACCGCTCAAAATGGTGAGAATCCGTGAACTTCTCTTTTTCTTTGTGCTTTGAATCTTGCGATGAGTAGCTGCTTTTGTGTTTCATTAAATGTTTATATTACGTTGGGATCGTTGGGTTGCCGGGAAAGTTGATGTTTCCTGCACCATAAGTTGGTGATTTTATTGCTGCTAGCGTTTCTAAGAGCGTCACCTTTGCATGTTAATTCTGTAGCTGCCGTTGAATTTTCTGGTAGTATAGGTATTATAGCTCAATGATAATCCTTTCGCCTGTATTTGATGAAAAATATTCCCCTTCTTTTTCCTCTCAGAGATTTTCACTTCCCCTCTCCTTGAAAGATCCTTTGCTCTTATCTGATTTATAAAGTTTTCGTTTTTCGAAGTGAGCATAAATATTACACTTTGGAGTGGACAAGTTCCACAGTAGATAATCCCAAGAAAAAGTGGCCTGATTCCATTAAACTTTGCTTTTGTGAGCTTTCTTGGTTGGTTTTGTTTGTTTCTGGCCTTTGGGTGTCCATGCCATAGGTTTAATGGTTTTGGTGCGTGTGTTCAACGCCAAAGGTAACGAGCATTGCTTATATCTGAGAACTTTGCAAGGATTTAGAGGTTTGTTACTTTCTGTATATATATTCATTGTTCTGTGGATTTGATAGACTGCTTCAAAGCGCCTTGCGGAGAGGAAAGTGGCAAAATTTCAGAAGAACATCACAAAGAGAGGTTCAGTTCCTGAAACCTCCAAGAAAGGATATGAATACCCAGTTGGGCCCATCGTTCTCGGTTTCTTTGTCTTCGTTATCGTTGGCTCATGTATGACCTGTCCAACTTGTCGACGATCTCCTTATCCAATTTCTCATAAATTTCTTATTTAACCTGCCTTGAAAAATGCATCATTCTTCAATATCTTCATCCTGAATTCTGCGTTTCATTTAGTGATTGAGGCATGTTAGTAGGAAAACTTGCAGAGGATTGAGTGGGAAACATTTAGCTTTTGTCGATTGTGTAATTTTTGGAACACAATTCATTTACTTGATTCTCCTCTGTTGTTTTGTTGGCAGTCCTTTTTCAGATAATTAGGACAGCTACGAGTGGCGGGGCTGCCTGAGGAATTGCGCAAAGTCCATGTGACATAGACATCTTCGGAGGGGCTTGGTGGGTGTGCTTTGTACATTTCTATGTTACCAGGAGAAGTTAAAACATCTTTACCACCAACTTTAATAATATAATTAGTTTTATTCTCAACTTCATTTTATCCAGTGCCCCTTGTGCCTTTTTCAAGAGCTTCTTCTTCTAGGTACAGCTTATTTTTTGTTTAGTTATAATAGCCTTGCCGTCCAAAACAGTACTTAGAGAAGTGCTCTTACTTACCCCCTTGAGGGAGAAAAGAGATCCGAAATTACAGAGACCGCCAAAAATGAGTGCTTTGCGCATGTCAACAGAATCTCGACAGGAGAAACATTGTTCCCAAACGCAATCCCTCAAAATAAGAGATGTGTACACCATGTATAACTGGAGATAGATTACGTGAAACTTTAAAACATACGGTCCATCCGCTGATGCAGGTAAGCAAAGAACTGGAGATAAGATCAATGCTTAACAAAAAATGAAAGACAGGCGTTGTCTAGAAAAATTTATGGTGCAATGGCTTCCCATATGAGCATTTAGTTTCATTCGATTTGCGAGATGCTTGGACCATTTTGCTCCCAGCGTGGGCATTCTGGCAACAATCAGAACTTTTGGAAATGGTCCTACGAGAGTTAAAACCAGTCTCCAAGTTTTCGAATGGGATTTCATCATCTGGAGAATCATAGCCCATTGCCTCCAAATCCTGCAAAGTATCAAGTCCCATGAGAGGTAGAAGCGGGAGGGAAGGAAATTCAAGTCCCGCAAGAGGAAGAGGTGCTCTTTGAGCACAAACGCATAGATAAAGGAATTGAACGCAAAACTGCCTGCTTACCTTGGATATTGTCTTGGCGAAACAGGGCGTTAAGCAAGGGTTTAAATCCTGCAGGAACATGTCATCTGGACTACCGGGGGTTGTTGGATCACCAGTGCTGAATTCCTGAATGATTTTTGAACAGATTGTTGTTGATATCCTTGCTAAAAGGAAATTCGTTATAGGTTCTAAATGCTATGTGCAAGACTCAAGAAAATAGTTTCTTGTAGATCAAAAGTAACATTCTATTACAGAAAGCATACCAAAGAATTAGAAGCCAGCTCGCGATCATATGGTGGTGTACTTGGAGAACTGCCATTCTGTTGGAAAAGTCCTCTCGCCGAGTGTTTATCCGCCTTCACCTGCTCAAGCATTGCTTTTGGTCTTTAGGAATTGTAAAATTGCTGAACCTTTAAGCAAAGGAAATATTGAGTGCAAGAGCAGCATTTGGATTCACTGAGTAAAGTAAAAATAGCTTCCCTCAACATGAATCCTTACTTCTGTTAGCCTCCATGTTAGAGGGGAATCTCTGACATGAAAATTATGTTAGTTTAATGGAATCTTGTGCAATACCAGGTAAGATAAGAAGTTTTCAAATCAATCTAGAATTCATGGTATTTTAGCTTGCACAAATGGGTTCGAAGTTTATTTCAATGAGGATAGAACAAAATTTCGTTTTCAAGACAAGAAAAATGAAAAAAGAAAAAAAGAAAAAAGGATCTTTAAATGCTAATAGGATCCTTATTATCTAGAATGATGAATCTAATAGAATGAAATTTTCCAGCCATAACATTATTTCACGAGATGCCTTTCTTTGGGAATGGGAAAGGACTGCTGGACCTTGTGGTTAAAAGGTAAAAGAACCGAGACTTCCTTGAGGAACATTAACTAATTAGCAATGTGGGACATCAATTGCTTTATAGCAAGAAATCAGCAGCTCTTAATAATAATGAGAATTGATCGCGAATCTCGTAAGAACCATTTACAATTTGAATACATAGGATCCTAATATGTTATAAAACCTAGAGTGCATGTATGCAGAAGCTTCACATTACCACTAAATACTACCCTCAGCAACGCAAATAGTTTGTTGGGTCGTGCATAACATCTAATTAAGTTCAAAACCCGAGGCCATTAGTATGACATTGACTGACTAGATGATATAAAAGGTTCCAGTGTTATACCTCAGCAAGATCCTCTGCAAGGCACTGTAGCTGACCTGTGAGAGACGTGACCTGCCTTTGAAGAGTAGGGATGAGTTGTTTTGCTTGTTTCAATTCTGATCCTTGCTTCTCCAAAATCTCTTGAAGCTGAGAATTCATGACATCAGGGAATAGTATGGCATTCTTCAATGCCTTGATTTCTTCCCTTTGCTTCAGGCACAAATCCTTCAACTTCTCAACCTGCAATGCCACAGAACGGTCACATTATTCCCAGCTTGCTCATGAGTCCAGAGCCTAGTCCCAATAAAAAAGCCAAGGAAACAGATTTATTTTGCCAACAAACTCTTAAATCTTTGACACTGGACTTCTCTTTGCCAGCAAAAACAAACTTTCGACTTCTTTTTCGCATTTAGGGAGTAATAAAGCTGAGTTAGACCAAACATCAATATCCAACTTTCTAATTGGGCAAAAACTTCAAAGCCCAAGTTTCCAATTTTCCTTCATTTTTCCATCCCCAAAACTAAAAACCAGGAAAAACCCACTAGACTGACCTCAGTGTTTTTCTCCTCAAGCAAATGCTTAAGCTCGGCGATCTCCATCTCCTGCTCCTTGTTGAGACCCAGAAGCTCCCGCTCGCTCCTCAGCACCATCGCCAACGTCCTCGCATTTCCCTTCACTTCCGTCAACGCCTTTACCTCCTTCTTCTTCTTTGCCTCCTCAAAAGTCGCCGTTCCCTTTCCGAAAAGCTTCTTTTGCAGCCCACTGAAGCCTGTCCCCTTCCTCGCCGTCTTTTTCAGGTCCTCCGCTATCACATCCGACGGAATCACTAGCGCAGTCCGATTCACCGCTTTCGGCTTCTCCGACGACCTCTTCTCCATGAATTTCTTCACCATTGTCGATAAGCCCGGGTTCGTTGACGGCTTGGATTTGGTCCTCCCAAGATCAGAGGGCTTGGACTTGACGATCACACGAGAGGAGGAGATGGTGGCCGGAGCAGGCGGTTGGAGCTCCGTTGAGGAGGACGGGGAGAAGTACGAGGAGGAAGCAGAGGAGCGGGAGTCGTACGCACTGTAGCGCGAGTAGGGCCTGAGAGAAGCCATCTGCAGTCACCTTGAAGAGCTCAGGCTTGGGCGAGAGAAGGAAAGCCGAGAGCGTAGTTGTGGAAGGTAGTCTGAGGTAGATATGGAGATGGCACTATCTCCGGCTCTGTCTTAATGGCGCTTTCGAATTCAAAATTTCGCGTGATGTGCGCGCCTATCTGTGCTGATGGGGTCCACTAACCATCAAATGGTCCCTTTGGTCTCTGGCTCCATTTGGCTCATCATTCCCACTTGAAATGGTATAGTAGTTGAGAAGTAGCTCGACATTGGCTAGTCCTGCAGGGTAAACTCATTTTCATCCAACACTTAGAATTGTAAATACAATGTTCATATACAATTCATGCGGGAATTCTTTCTTCAATTTGATATGAATTTACTTTCTCTTTCCTTAAAAATTTTAATCAACCTTAGATTTCCTTTTACCGCCAATTAGAGTACCATAGTTTCTGAATATCTACTCTCTTTTTTTTCCGTGACTTAATTCATTGAAAATGAGCTTTAATGGCACTAGTTAAGTCAACTGATGACGGGAAAGAGGATTTTGACGTACTTTTCATTGGCTTTTCACTTGGATGCATGGGATTGTAATTAATGGAAGTTTGTAGTCACGAACTTTATATTGAAGACAACACTTGCTCACTTCTATCATCTTCCCATTGAATGCATAGGCTTTTGAAGTTCCCATAACGATAGTAGCTTAAATGATAATCAAGATGATTGGAAATTCCCTAAGTTTACAAATAAGATTGAGGCTGAAAAATATGAGATTATTCAGTTTGTCTTCCTTATGTGCATAGATCAGGTTGTCTTTGTCTTCATTGAGTCCGTGGATTGGATCATTTGCATCTTCCAAGTTGCCTAGGGGTGACACACTTACAAATAAAATGATAGTTAATCCAATATGTTTGGTTGCAACCATAAAAAGTTAGATTTATAGTGAGATGAAGAGTGAAAAGATTGTAACACCAAGTGTAAGAGAGTGTGGTGATGTAGCATGAAGATTTATGACAAAGGCCTTAATCCAAATGAGCTTCACTATTGTATCAACAAGACTTTCGAATTTTACTTTAGTATAACCAAGAAACTGTAGTTGTTTTTATGAACAATAGGAAATGAGGTTGGGCTAAGAAATACACAAAATCCTTATGTAGAAAATCGATCTATTCTACCACCAGCCCAACTAGCTTTTAAGTAGGCATTTGGAGTATAGGAGACCCTTGGATGAAAAGAATATTATGTCTGAATGTGTCCTTGAGATAGTGAAGAATCCACTTAATGCTCTACTATTGCAGTCATGTAGGAGAGTGCATGTGTTGACAAGCGGAATTGGCAGCATAAGCAATATCTAGACAAGTAAGTATCTAATATTGGAGAAGTCCAATAATGCTTCGATAATGTGTAGAATCTGGGAGAGATTCTCCATCTATTTGTCTAAAGTGGGTTCAAGTGAGCATTGAGTGGATACAACATGAGTAGCTCCCATGTTAGTATGGTTCATACTCTTTGATGTATAGTTGGCTTCATGTAACAATAGACCTTGAGAAGTAGGTTGAACTTCTATGTCAAGAAAATAATGAAGAGAACCAAGGTCTTTAGTAGTAAACTTCTATTGAAATTAATCCATGACAGGGGTCAAAGGCACATTGGAAGAACCAATAAATATAATCTCATCTACATAGACTAGTAGGAAAATAATATAGTAATGTGTATGTATAATAAAGAGAGATGAATTGCTCTAGAGATAATAAATCCTCGTTGAATCAGAAAGCTGCTAAGTCAATAATGTTGCTTGCTTGTTTGAGATCATAAAGTGATTATTGAAGATGAAAAAAATGTTAAAGGTGATTAAGGTCCACAAATTCAAGAGGTTGATTTATAAAAACTTTCTTAGTGAGTTATCCTTATCGAAAGGCATTCTTAATATCAAGTTGATAAAGATGTTATTCACAAGAATAAACCAATGTAAGAACAATGCAAATAGTCATAGGTTTGACAACAAGGTTGAATGTTTTATGAAAATCAATCCATGGTCCTTGATAAAAGCCTTTAGCAACTAGACAAGCTTTATATCATTCAAGAGAGACATCAAAACAAAGTTTTACCTAAAATACCTATCTACAATTGATGGGAGAGGCATGTATGGGAGGGAGAACAAGTTCCCGAGTTTGGCTCTATAATCGAATTTTATATTGTTAGTCATAGTTGTATACCATTAAGGATCCTTGGATGCTTGTGTAAAATAAGTAGGTTTAGGGTGGGAGTGAGTAGTAGTAGTAAAGGCATAGGTATGATTTCCAACAAGGGCTTTTTGGGCAATAACATCACCTTTGATATGAGAAACCATGGGATGTGAGAGATAGGGAAGAAGAAAGTATAGGAGTTGGGCTAAGAGGAGGTGAGGTGGATGAGGTAGACACACGCATAAGGAGAAGAGGGAATGTTTGGTGACGATGGAGTAAGTGCATAAAGGAGACGTAACGGAATGGATTCCAAGTGTAAAAATGGGGGAGGGAAGTAGAAGGTTTGTGGTAAAGGAGTTAGATTTTATCAAATTTGACATTTGCAATGATGCAGGTTTTGTGGATAGTTAAGTAACAATGCTAGATTTTATAGCTTGTGGAATAACTAAGGAAAATTCAAAGGAAAGATCTGGATTCAAATTTGTGGTCTATATAAGGGTGGAGATAAGAAAATACAAGGTAGCCAAAGGTTCTCAAATGAAAGATATTAGGTGCTTCACCAAAAAGGATATGTTGTGGGGAAAGGTTATTCAATGTGAAGGTGGGGAGATGGTTAATTAGATAAATAATAGTCTCAAAAGCAAAATTTTAGAAGTAAAGAAAGACTTAGGCATGAGTAAGCATGGCTAAACTACTCCTTACAACATGCCATGGGTGGATGCCATGAATAACAAGATAATCACAAAATTGGTAAGATGTAAATTTAACAGAATCATCACACTAAATTGATTTGATCTTAGAAGATAAGTTTTTTTGAACAAAGGAATAAAGTTTCTAGAATGTAAAAAAAAATTGAGCACAACTAATTGAAAGATAAAATTATGAAAATTTAGAGAAGTCATTAATAAAGCAAATATAACATTTATGACTTTAGTATTATAGGAGGACTCCAAATATCAAAATAAAATAATTCTAAAGATTTATTTTGAGCAAGAGAATATGAAAGGCAGTGAGTTTTACTCATGTAACATGTCGTACAAGAGGTAGAAATAAATTTAGAAAAACTAGTAAAAGTAGAATATAACAACTTAATGCTTGTAAAAGTTGTTGCTCATCTCACACACTGGCAACCCCCAAAGCAGCAGTAGATCCCTTATCAAGCCGTCTTTGCCTTGCCGCTCTTTGTTCGAGGGCCGGCAGACATGACTTGATAGGGATCGTTGAACACAACAATGCTAGCGCCAGTGGCAGCCTACGAAGAAGCATTGGTAATTAGGGGTGTTTTGGTAATTAAAAAATATTGGGACATAATGGTAATTTGGTAAACAGAAAAAAAAAAGGAGTATGGCAAGGAAAACTGGGATGGTTTTGGGAATATTCGTGAGACTGGTTCCTAATTGACTTTTGAGGATTATGGCATATTTGAATTCTAGGTCTATATTAAATGACTAAGCTTAATTTACTCAATATGGTAACAATTTATACAAGAAAGAAAATGATAATAAATCTGAAATATAGAGGAAAAACTAGAAAGGTAAATAAATCACCTTTTAACCCAATCAACAAATCATAATTGACACTTTTCCGTTAACGCCTTATCTCAGCATCCATATGACTTGATGATGAACTGGTCAAGGCTACAAACATATGGCATATTCATAATCAAATGGACTTGTTTTGTTCCATTTGGTTCGTATTCACCTCTCGTCTCTTCTATTAATCACACACAAATTGTCTTGGGAATGTAATCCGACAATTGGAGTTTTGGAAAATTTGGTGGCGTATAGAACCGGTTACACTAAAAAATTAGTTCATGTAAATAATCCGATGATAACAACAATAATTTAAGATTGAGTTTTGGACCATTGACTTGCTGGGAACCTCTCTAAACACCAGATACTGCAGTCAACAAGGCTACATTACCAAGTGGTTTAACAAAGTTTTCCTTTGATGATTTCCAGTTGCCAGAGACACAAGCCATTAGATAAGGTTAGCGGTATTTGAAGCAACCAAGTTAACTATTAAGAACGTCTAGGCGAACTGTTCTTATCCGGAATTGGGATGCTCGTCACATTAATATATGAACTTTCGGGGAATTTAGTCATAAATTATCACAACTTTTTCAAGTTTTCTTATTCATTTTTGGGTAAATAGACATTATCACAACGATTGAGATGAAAAAGGCTTCATCACCATACATCATTGGCTCACGACGGTGTTCAAACAGAGTGAAAGTACATAGAAACTGGAAGAGGACTGACAATAATTTACTGTAAATCAGATCCTCGGAGGAGTGAGGAAGCTGTTGTCTTGTTGCTGGAAAGCAAACAATGGTTCTCTCATGCTGGTTTTCACTTAGGAGGTTTCTATTTCCCCTCCGATCAATCTAGCTGGGTTTCCAACGCAAGTAGCCTTAGAAGGCACATCCTTAAGAATCACTGACGCTGCACCTATCTTGGCTCCTTCTCCAATTCTTATATTGCCCAAAATCATACTTCCTGCCCCTATAAAAACCCCATCACCTATCTTAGGATGCCTGTCCCCGGAAACTTTCCCTGTACCACCTAATGTCACATTATGGAGAATTGTAACATTATCTCCTATGACTGCGGTCTCTCCAATAACAATACCAGTGGCATGATCGAGTAGTATCCCCCGTCCGATTCTCGCTCCAGGATGGATGTCCGCTGCAAAAACCTCCGAAATCCGACTCTGAAGCAGAAGTGCCATGACAGTTCTACCTTTTGACCACAGTTTGTGTGCCGCCCTATAAGCTTGGCATGCAAGGAAACCTTTAAAATTCAGCAGGCAATGAACAAAGCCGAGGCAGGCCGGGTCGCGGTCTCTGACACCTCTGAGATCATCTCGAATGGCTCTTCTGATCTCATGATCTTCTGCAAAAACGCTGAAGAGAATTCCCTTTAGTGAATCACTAGCAATATCTGCATTTCCTAACTTTATCGCTAGGTGATTTGATAACGCGCTCTCCAGTGAAACATGTGACAATATAGATGAGTAATAGTATTTAGACAATATAGGCTCTTGTTCAGCATTAAATAAAGCTTCCTCTCGGATTTTTAGCCACAGCACATCTTCGTCTTCATCACACTCAATGATTTGTGAAGAACTTGAGACTTCATCCCCTGCCCCGTTTGTTTCACTAGAAACAAAATTTGGGAAACTGGGTCTGCAAAATTCGGATCTGTATCTGGAACTATTCGTTTGGCATGGGTTGGAGTTCCAAGAAAATGGACTTCCAGAATTTTCGCTCGTTGAATTAGCAATACAAGCAGCCATTGGTTTGAGGAACTCTTGATGGTTCTCTTGAGTTTGCTATGTTGGCTAGAATTGATGGGATGAGTATGGAAGCAGAGATCTTTGTAGAAGAAAAGGAAAACTGGCGAAGAACAAAGTGAAGAAGAATTGTGATGGCAATGGAGATCAAGGTATGTGCTATATATACTAGGTCAGGAGGGGAATAAACCATGGCTGGAACCCGGTATTTCTGGGCAACGACATGGAACCGAAATTAAATTCTAAGGATTCCAGACTGATTAAAAGAAGGAGAAGAAGGTAAAAGAAGAAGAAAGAGGTCATGTCAGGCCTGACGTCTGACATGACGACTCTTTCCATTACTTAGTTGTAAAATTTATTTTGATCAAAGTCCAACTACGAAGATGCTTGCGGAACACTCCGGTTAATGAGATATGAACATTGTGATGGTTAACGTCATGACCCACGACACCATAATGTCGACACCATCCCTTGAATGGAAAGAAATTAACATGTTAATTTTAGGTTCATAAGATATGCATAATAATCTCGACACCATCCCTTGAATGGAAAGAAATTAACATGTTAATTTTAGGTTCATAAGATATGCTTAATGTGCTTGCCAAGGGAGATGCATATAGAATTGAAGACGGAAAATGACGAGAGAGTTGGACTTCCTTCAATCAGGGCTAGCAAATTGGAAATTGGAGGGATTTTGTAGACCGAACCAAGTTTGGCTAGAACCCTGACCTCGGTTGCCAGAGCCGACCTGGTCTTTCAAAACTCCATGATCGTTGTTTCATATTCGTGACGATGGCTTTAAGCAAATGCCCAATGCATTCCCCATCTTGGTTACCCGAAACAAAAGAGGTGATCATTTATGGATGGATACTCAGCATGGCCAAATTAGCTCAGAAGGTTTTGTTTTTGATCTGTTTAAAAGTGTTACTGGCTGGTCGCTTTCTGACTAACCAAAAGCATTTTTGCCTTTTAGTCCAATGGGAAATCATGAAAGCAGCCCATTCCAAACTCATTTTGACCTGCAACTTTAGCACATAGTAGTGAATTTTCTTATAGCGTTTGGGCAGTAATATGTTTATGCAGCTAACAGAACAGGAAATGTCAGACAGAGAATTCCGAACTTGGGCTTTTTAGGAGACAACCCATATCCAAATCAGCGTGCATGAATATCCTAAATTCCAAAGGAATAAAAATCTAAGAACTATATGCTTTTGAGCTGGACCCATTGATCCCCAGTTTGGAAGCTGTCAAAACCAGTTCACACTGCTTGGTAAATTCTAGGGTTTTACGTGCCATGAAGCTCCCATTATTCAAGCCTTTGCAGCAGCCGAAATCTAGATATGCTTAAAACATGAACAAAAACTCAAAAATTTATGATTTTGAGCTTGATCCACGGATAAACAGTTCGGAGGCTATCAAGTCCAATTCTCAGGTCCTTGAGAAATTCACGTCGTGCTAGGTCCTGTTTCCTGGTCTCCTTCACTTCTTTTTGTGCCTTTTGGTTGAGGAGGCAGTGTTCCATTACACAGGCCTTTCTGAGCTCGCTCGGCTTCACTGTTGAATGGGTCCCTCACAGGGAAATTTCCACACTGCTGGTGACGACCTTACCTAAGAGGCGGCTAATGCTCGCATGTGATTAAATACAGAAACAATAGAAAAGTTGAATAAAAGTGATGGGTACATAAAAGCTTCAGATTGCAATGATAATGTCGTTGACATAAACCCTAAAGGAGTTCACTCCATCAAGTTAACCCATTGCACAGGGACCACTCATTGAAGACCTAACTAGCCCATTATTTCCCTTCTTAAGAGGTAACTTTATTTCATTCTTAAAGTTAATTTGTAAAAGAGTCCTAAATATGTTTTAAACAATCCAAGAAAACTTATTTATTATTTAATATACTTCATTTAGTCACAAACTCCATATTTGAGACTAATACAAACTCTTAGAAGTTACTAAGTTTGCAGACTTTATGCAAAATAAATATTGGCTTTTGAAACAACACTTTGATATTATACTAAAAAATTTTATTTAAAACTTTTTTATTAAACACATTTGCTTCAATAATATAACTAGTTATTTATTTATTTTTTTAAATCCGAGTGTAATTCCTTGTTTCAAGCCCGAAAATCTTATTGAGAACTCTTGTATTTATCAAACGAAGTTGTCAAAGATAAACATTGTGAGACAAGTGACCACCTATATATCATAGCAGGTTTCACTTTACCAGAACAACCCAATATCACAAGTCAAAGCAAATCCAAAGTTTCAGGCATTGCCGACTATGCAGAGAAACGTTCCCCCAAACGTTTGACATTAATTCCAAAGGCGTGGTCTTGCGAAATGGACCACAAGTTCAAACAGCCAGCCCATTAGTTTTATTGTTAATGACAACTTTTTTTACAGACATACTTTGAGTTCAAAGCTACAGTAACGATAGTGCATCAAATGGCAAGAAAATAACCACTGGTAGGAATTAAATACAAGTGGTTTTTCCTCCTGACAACAACACCGAAGTCTTCAGTCATGTCCAGATCATCTGGTTTCATCCTGTCCAGGAGCTCCCAATCAAACTAGTATAGTAGTTGAGCAAGAGGAAGTTCAACATTGGCTAAGCCAAATGACAGTCCCGGGCTCATCTGTAGGTATCTAATACGTCTCAAACAAGACTCAAAACAGGATCTAACATCAATTATAAGTTGATAATGAGTTAAAATAAAATAAACAAAACGAGAAAAACGTACCTGAAGGTGACTACATCTTTATAGAAGGATCTGAGCTAAGATCTTACCCTCTATTCTTAACTGTGTTAGCCGATGTGAAGCTGGGATCAAAAAATGGAATCAGAATTACACACGGAGGAGCAAAAATGGTTGGAACAGCAAGTTCAAAAGGAGACAACATAAAAAAAAGGACTTCTCTTTAACGGATATATAAATAATATCCATGAATAGTAGATCATTATGAAAATGACCATTATATCCCTACCACAAACATTGATTCCATATATTAACCCTAATGCACATAATTTAAGCTAGAGGGGGGACTTAGCCGATATATCATAAAACGTGCTTACTAAATAGTCTGGACACATCACAGTTTTATAAAGTGCACTAAGGCCTACACTAGCTAGCACCATACTCGCAATAAGGTCAAAATCTGTCTAATTAACTAAACCAATATTTGTTACATTAATACACCTTCATAAGAGAACTGTTTATGCTCATTGATAAAGCCCACATTATATGAGCTTATAAAAATAAGCTAACATCATCCTCCTTCCTGCCCCGAAGGGAAGGTATTCAAATCAAGTCCCTTTGTAATCAATTGAACTTCCAGCAAACCTCTCTGGTAAAAAGTTCTCAACATCATGCCAATGTTCAGGATCTCTTCCAATCGCCCATGCGTTCACAAAGACTTTGGTTTTGATGGGCATTTCATACCCATCAATTTTGCACCCCTCCCTGCATTCTCTTGGAAGTAACAGGGGAAGTGGAGGGTGCAATCTGAGAGTCTCTTTAATTACCAACTTTAAGTAACTTAGATTCTGAAGGTCTTTCTCGTAGATTTCTTTTCTTCCTAAGAATCATATACTTGTCTTATCTCATTTTGTGCCTTTTCCAGCACTCTGGGGTTTCTCATCATTTCTGACATAGCCCATTCTATTGTGGTTGCTGAAGTATCGCTTCCACCACCAAACATGTCCTGAAAATAAACGAAAATCTTGGAATAATACTTCATTGACTAGTTTAAAATTTTTTAGAATCACAATTTTATTAGTAACTAAAAATTAACATAAAAAATAAAAGAATGAAAATTAAAAAAAAAACTGCAAATCAAAGAATATATGGCACAAAGTTGAAGAGGTTTTTCTTAAATTACAAAATATTTTCATATTTACATTTTTTAGACCTTCTTATTGTTGTAAAGAGATATATAAAAAATTATGTTAAGTTAATGATAAGGTTGAATGATATAACTTATTATGGTCAAGTGGAATTAATAAATATATAAATGTTATATTTATATATTTATATGTAGGAACAAACTTTTTACAACATAAGTGTCATCTCGATGGTTATTCTTAATTGATTTGTATTGTAATTTTTGTGGATTTTAATTTTAAAATAAGTTACACTTGTTTTCTTAGTGTACTTAGATTGAACAAATTTGGTTAAAGATCTTTGCATAATAAGGCACTCTTAGAATCATCAATGATTAAAATTCTGAATTATAATAGATGATTATAATAACTAAAAAAATGATTTGGTTATGAAATTTTTTAAACTTTATTTCTTAACATGTATATATTGTATATGGTTTAAACAAAATCATAGATATTTTCAAAATAAAGTTATTGAAATACTAATTTTGTTGACTAAAATCAAGAAAGTAAATATAGAAAAATATTTTTATTTAGGAACACTAAATTCTTTCAAGCAAATATTTTATTATGTTATAACTAGAGGATTCCAAACTTTATTTTCTCTTAAATGAGCTGTAATATCAGGGTATATTCTTGAGCCTTTGTATTTATTTATTTTTTAATAAATAAATTCACATATTTATCAAAAAAAAAAAATCTTAACCATCTAGATCTGGACATCACTTTGAAATAGCCATCATTTATCAAGAAACATTTTATAGATTCTCCATCAATAACTAAGATTGTCGCAGAAATACTGACCAAAATGACGGCCTTGATGTTGTTGGTTGTAAGCGGGACGTCTAGTGTTCCACTTTCCTGAAGGCCCAAAAGAACTTCAACAAGATCTTCCTGCTCTACTTTAGCCTCGCTATTTGATGCACTCATCCGTTTCTCCCTATGCTCTTGGATGATGTTCTTCATGATCTTGTCCATCTGCTTATGAATCTTCTCTTGCTTGGCTCTGATTCCACTAATCACAGGAATAAACTTTTGTGAAGGGAATACATCAGCCAACTCAAAGCCTCCTGCTAAGGACATTGATTTCTTGACCAGTGACAAAAATGCATCTTGGTCTTTGCATTTGCTACCGAATGCTGCTCTAGATATAATAGTACTCGCCATTTTCATAATATGTTCACTAAAATTGATTGGAGATCCTGAAGATGAGCGGATGGAGGCGATGAGATTACCAACCTCTTCTTCCCGAAGAGAATTGAAGGAATGGACTCTCTTTGCACTTAGGAGTTCCAGCGTGCAGACTTTTCGCATCTGCCTCCAGTAATCACCATATTGGGAAAAGGCGATGTCTAAGCCACCGTAGGTCGTAATAGAAGGGGAAAGAAGCAGTGGCCTCTGCGCAAAGGCAAGGTCATGTGTTTTCAGGAACTCTTTGGCCATGCTGGGCGATGATACCACAACCGTAGAGACTTCACCTAGTTGGAGGTGCATGAGGGGTCCATATTTCCTCGCCAGTTCTCGGAGAGTACGGTGTGGTAATGAACCTACCAAGTTGTGCGGATTTCCTATAATTGGTAGCTTCCATGGTCCCGGGGGGAATTTTTGAGGTTTGGATCTTCTGCATACTTTTAACAGGCATTCCAAAGAGATGAGAAGAAGGAAGGTCGTGATAGCCACGGAAAACTGGAGCGCCATTGCAGATGGAAGAGAAATTGGGGACTGTTCTAGAGATTTTTTTCGCTCCAGTTGCAAGGTATTGGCCAATACAAAAATACCACAGTTATTACATCCTCAAACAAGGGCATTATAATTAGCAGAAAACCGGCAGAATGATAGTAGTAATTATTTATAGACACTAATGTGATGATAGTGGCGTACAACTGATCAAATTGATTGTCCTAGGTATTGGGCGTAATTAGTATTTGATATGTAATAAAATAGTCAACAGCATAGTCCTTATAAGCTGCCTTTAGCAAAATGGCCCAACGTGTCTGTTGACCATTTGCCGCTGTCAGAGAGACAGGCCGGCCTTCAAGTTCGGTCTCTTTCCGATGGGTAGAAGATCCCGCACGTTACCGAAATCTAAGTAAAATATACTGCTGATAAGATGTAGCTGCTCTTTTTTAATCCGGGAGCGTGATGCTCGCTGCATTAATATATAAACAAGAGCGCGAGAGAAGGGTTGAATGTATAAACAATTACATGGAGCCACCAACCTTTACCTCTTGGGGTTACGTCCCTTATTTTGATTGTAATTAAATAAGAAAATGAATTATATTAGGGTCTTATAATATTGAATCTTTTGATCGAAACAAGGCTAAAGCGTATTGCCAACTATCTTGTGATATTTGTGCGTATTGCCAACTATCTTGTGATATTTGTGGGTTGATTACAAATGTTTTAAATTCTTTTTTGAATCATTTATAACTCATGGTGCTGGCAAACTCTTGAAGATATTGTTGCTAGACTGTTTCATGCTCTTGTGTTGATTATGTATATCTTGCACCTTGCTAGAAACAATCATTTATGTGCTTAAAACTCCTATTATATGATAGTGAAAAGATCGTGTACAAAAAGGCTTATTGTTGAATATAATTATCATCATATATAACTCACGATTTTAGTTGGTACCTTGCTATCATCACATGAATTGCATGCTAAACACTATAACTTCATATATCCATGTATTTGTGAGTTGGATTAAAATCATAACTTGTATAGCTTGAATTATTATATAGACTCATGAATAGCAAGTTGGTATCTTATATGTTTGTATAAATCACTTTTGGTGAAAATGTAAGCTTACATTAATAAAAATTAGTATATAGAATTATAGGAACATGTCATAATATTACAAAACTTATGAAAGCTAAAAAAAATAAAAGTTGGAAGTCTTCTAATCTCATTTAAGATGACATGTTTTTTAGATGATTTTATGTTTCGAAATAAAGAAGTTTTCTCTTGAACAATTTTTCTTACTTTTGCCAGTATGATTAAAATATATATTATTTTGTTTTGAAATCATCTTTATTGTGTTTAGTCCATATATAATAAATGTAAGTTAAAAAAGATATCTTGAGAAAGTATGAATAACTTATATTATTTATCAAACATACTTGTGTGATTATTAGTGCAACTGTATTTATTTGATAGACACTTGAAATAAATACAAGTGATTACTTTCCCTTACATGCTACCAATTAGGACTATATTGAAAAGCCCAATGACTTCCCTTATATGTGCTTTATTGTTCATAAGAAAATTTGCCACACCTTGTTTGTCATCACAATTTTTATACCAAAAAGCATCATTCAATAAAAATGAAGATTGTGGGCTAAGAGATTGACTATAATACTATCTATGTCATTTGAAGCTCCCGGATTAGAGTGATTTGAACCTAATTGCTATATCTTGTTGACACACATAGATTAAACACTTGCTTGAACATTTTTATATAGTCGCGTGATTTGAGAGTAGTGCCTTGATTGTAGCTTATAGCTGTATTGATATATACTCACGGTTTGGAAGAAAACAAGTCTTAGATTACCATTGTGTTGTTTGAACAAATTCACATTTCTACACACATTGATATATACCCTTTTATGTTTATGTGACTCACACTCATTATACATTAAACATACTTGGTTGGTTGTTGGTGCAACTAGAAAATCATTGCCATACTATTCCTTGCCGTCCAAAAATCAAGAGAGCGATAGGTGAAAGAATTTGTATATGTTTTGTATTGCTAGATAGTTAGACAAGTGTTGTAATTGATATATTAATAAAGTGTAGCTTGAGAAGTGGGGATTACATTGAACTCATAATCTTATTGTAAAATCCCTATAGTTGAGACTTGTTTTTCTCTTATTGAAGAGAAAGACACATTTGTGATTGAGTGTGGTTCTCCCTCCCTCTCCTCCGCCGCCGCCCCGCCGCCCCCCCCCCCCCCCCCCCCCCCCCCGCGCGCTCCTCTCTCTCTCTCTTTCTCTCGTTTAATTTGTACATTGTATATTCATTCAATTGAACCAGCTTCTGAATGGCACTCCCCAAGGGCGTGTAAGCGGTGATCCTCTAATGAGACAGAACTCTGCCACAGCAAATGTCTTGGCAACAAAGATGTATGAGAAAAGGGTGAGGATTCCACTTCAGAGGGATGCCTTAGATGATGAAGCCATGAAGGTATGAAGTTTTATGATCGATTCGTAAGTGGTTTGTTCTTGTTTTCCAATCCATGCGGTTGCTTATTTAACATTATTATGCAGCAAAGGTTAGGTGACAATGTGGGACAGCGTCTGGATCTAAGTCATGCCTCAATGCTGAGGGCAGCTGCAGCAGTTCGCCAACCTCCTGGGTAATTGTTTTTTAATGATAGGTAATCTGTTTGTGAATTTAACGAAGTTTCCTCTTGCATAATGGGAAAATAAGCTTGAGACAAATTAGAGGTCATATATGAGGAAACCAAGAAGGTATATTCATCCGTGATCACTCTGCTTGTTCGTTACTCTGAGCTTTTCACCATGAAGAGTTTAGAAATCATTAGTGAAATGTTTGGTAGGTTTACCGAAATAAGGGATGTCATCTTTCTTAAAGATCAGACCATGTTATGAACGAGGGATATTTGTCGGATTCGGAGTAAAACTAGTAAAAGAGTATATGCGTCTTAAAGATCAGACCATGTCCTCAACAAGGGAGATTTGCTGGCTTTGGAGTAAAACTAGTAAAAGAGTAGATGTGTCTTAAAGATCAGACCATGCCATCTAATACGGAGATTTGTTAGGCTTTGGAGTAAAACTAGTGAAAGAGTAGAGGTGCCTTAGCCACTTGTAAGTGATGAGCTAAGCTTTAGTTATGCCCTTCTAGGATTGCATCATGTCCGTTGGTTTTCTATTAAGGGCCATCTTAGATGAAGAGGAAAAGAAGTTTGTGAGGCAAAAGAATCTGTGAGAGCCAAGTGGCACAAACTCATCTTCTTTTTCGTATCGTTAAAGAAAAAGGAATTCTCCTTTATTTTTTATTATGCTTGATGTGGGTTTTTTTTTTTGTCTGATTTCTCAACAAGAAATTTTCACTTATTCTAGTATTCAGTGAAACAACAAGGTGTAAGCCTCGACACGGCTATCAAAGAAACAATAAAAGTACATAGTAGTAGGAGAATTAACAAGAAGCTTTCTTTTCCATGCCTCTTGTGTAGTGTTTGAGTTGCGTAGTCGGCTACTTGATTTAGATTTTTGCAGATGGCAATGGGACATGATTGCAATATTCTGCAAGAGCCCTCAAAGGGAAAGTATTTCTATATAATGCATAGTGTAACATACAGTTCCTTACGAAAACTCCAGAAATGTCCTGTATGAAAAGGCAATGAATGATTAGAATGCTTTGGAGGTAAAATTTACTCATAATACACCTTGAGATGTTATTTTCCAACGATTTTTGAATCAGATTCATGTTTCCATTGTGAGTCCACCGCACAGTTCAAGAGGCTAAACCTTGTTTCATAATGAAGCTCAAATCTAGGTTTCATGTCATTTTTCCTTGTTATTGGTATTCTATCCATTTCCTTCTTTTAATATGTGGAATTGCTAAGACGAGGGGGTACCTGCTGAGGAAAATCACCACCTTCTAGTTGAGAATTAATAATCAGCTTTGCCGCACGATGAATAGGTGTTGGGTCTCGTTCAGCCTATTATAAACAATCTAGTATCAGAATATGCTAGAATAACATAGGATAGGATGATGCAAGCCAAATAAAATAAAATAAAAAGAGGTTATATTTTTGAACCATAAACTCACTTGTCCAGCATGAATGAGACCAATCATTCCCCATGCAGTATGTACCAAATTTGTTCGGTTTCCTTCAAGAGGTCTGAAATCCTATACGATCAACCACAAAGAGTTTTCTTAGAAAAGTGATCCAAAAAAAAGAAAAAAGAAAAAAGAAACGTTATTGATGAAAATTCCTCCCCTAGTTAGAATTTGTGAAACATAATGGTGTATGTTATTAGATGATTCTTAAAATATTATAGACAAAGTCTGGGTTCAAAGAGACTGAAAGATGTGGATGTTGTTATAAAACAAAGATAATAAAGAAAAAAAATAAAGGATTAAGAAGTGCTATGAGAAAGAGAAGCTTTCGGCATATGGCCTAACGCTTCTAGCTTAAGCCAATTTCAAATGTTACCTTGTCTGTGCATGACAGATAACTCTCTCCCCAGCCACCATTATCTTTTTGTGTTCGGAGTAGAAAGTCAACACCCCTCCTTATAGCTGCACAATTGTTGTAGGTCTTGCCAATTGCTGTCAACCCTCCAATTGCAAACATTGTACCATAAATGAAGCAAATTCCCCAGTTTCCGTACCTGTGCAAATATTTAGTAATGTGATTGATATCTCTCGTGATTCCATAGAAAGGAGACATTTTCGGAATAATGTCTAATGAACCGGCAGAATAACGTACCAAGAACCATTAGGCATTTGTATGTCTTGAAAGTACTGAGCAGCTTTTTTAATGAAATTCTCGATCTCTTTCTTCCTGTGCTCAGGATATAACTTTTTAAACAAAACCAGGGCTTGAACTGCTGATACAGTACACTCTACATAGTCATGTTCAATTACAATATCCTCAAACATCTCTGTGGGGTTAAGCAACTGAAGGGGGGAAAAAAAAAGCAACATAAATTTAATTATGCAAGAAAGATTATTAAGGTTAAGCTCAGAAGTAATAAGTTGCTCTAGATATTCACCTAAGAATATCTCAAGGCTACTTTGGAATGTTAAGGTACTTACTTCCAACCACTTTTGACCTGTTGGTGGTTCCCAGGCAGATATGCCGCCGTTTTTCCCCTATGTTAAGCAATACAAAGAGGTTAGCTAAAGAAGGTTAAAAAAAAAGAACCAAATAGATATGGAGAATTTCTTTACTTTTAGTTGAATATTTTCAAATTCTTAAAATAACCAAATGCAACCTCATTTAACCACTCATGGAAATAGTTGCCAAATTGTGTACTTGCAAAGGCAATTCTAGTAATAATTATTTATCACCTGTAGAGATAACATGACATTCACAGCATCATAAAGCTGCTCAGGTGCTATTTTCTCATCAACAATTTCAATTGACAGCATGGAGAGAAGGAGGCAACACTGTGAAAGATAGGGCAAATTTAGAGAAAAACACATTAGTTATGGAGAAGCTACAACAATTTATCCTAGTGAAGTATTTGACCTAAATTTCTTACCTTTAAACATTCTGCAGTACAATCAGAAACTTGCCATCCATGATCTTGATCAGAGAAAGTCCATGATCCTTTAGATATGTGACGGTACATGCTTTTAAAGTCTCCAGAAGGGTTTCCTTTGACCTTTACAATTTTTTAGGTGAAGTGGGATGTTATTCTAAATGAATAATATTAGATTTGATGATTGTTATGAAGAGATGGTTTCAAGATGAAATAATACCTGAGATTTCTTTATAAAGTTATATCCTCTCGCTAGTGTAGGTCCAATTTCGTTGGTGAGATTACTAGCTAGTAAAGCCTGAAGGGCAAAACTAGCGTCCCACTGTTGACTGCCAAAAGTCTACATATAAATGGCATATATCAAAGTTAATGATAATTTTTTTTTCTTGCAAAGACTTTCAACAGTTATAGCTTGAAGCTAGAAAACAAGAGCTTGTGTTTATGCTAAAATTTGAATTTGTTATATTTACAAAGCCATCTCCAGAAAGAAACTTATATACAAGAGTTGCTTCATTCATGGCTTCATATGAAATGCTACTCAAATTTTCAATAGAAAAGAATTTTTTGTGCATAAGCGTGTAGACCTGCATCTTTAGTCCGTCTTCAGCGACCCATAAGAAATCTGGAATTCTTGCAAGATGTTTCTTGAAATAATCCCCATTTGGATCTTCAACCCAACAAGCAAGCATGCAAAGGACCTATCGAATGCAAATGACTTTAGAATTAATGTTGTATCCCAAATAGTTGTTCTTTATTGCTTCCCTTAATTTCATTATCATGTTACCTTTTCTACAGCTCCAATGGTTATGTATCGACTATTCTCATCTTCATAATGAATGTGCTTCATTGTGACTTGAAGAGCCTTCTCTCTAACCGCCTTGTTTAAAGGCCAACGACTGAGCAAAGGCTCAGTCATTATATACAGACCATCCCAAAGTAGATCTTGTAGCAAAGGATGGGGATAGTAGATATCCTCCTATAACAATAGTTTGGCATAATCAGTGCATTTGAAGAATATTGAGAGTCAAATCCAGCAATGAGAAGGTAAAATTAAGGTAAACTTACCTTTGCACATTGATGACGTGCTTTCTTCCAGTTAACTTCATTATATGGTTCGTTATATAATTCTTCCCTCAATTGAAGAGTAAGAAGTGCAATTGGGGCTACAAACCTTTTCCCATAAAGATATGACATGGGCATATACAGCGTCCGGCAGTAGCACCACATTTTGGCTGCATTTAAGGGAAAAGGACATTGATAAGCAATAAGTTTAATAATCAAATAGAAGCCTATGTAGGATTGTTGGCTTCAAAAAGAGATGATAGCCATGTTTCAAATAAGGATCTAAAGTACCACCGGCAATTTTAGGAAGTCTAATGAAGCAATAGGCAAAAACGTAATAACCTGGATGCATGGGAAGAAACGAAGGAAGAATCCAGAACTCCGGGGGCATGGGGTTGGTTCCTATCCAGTCATACAAGCCAAGGATCTAGGACAAAGGCAAAACGTATATTAATCATCAATAAACAATTGCCGTGGATAATGAAGAGTTGAAACCTGTATATAGGGTTGCTTTTTTGAATTGATGAAGCAGTGAGACCAGATGCTTTAAGTTCCGACAAAAGTCACTTTGGAGTATGATAATAATGATCTTAATACTCATAGAATATGGTAATACCGAAAGCCAGGTCTTTCCCCAAGAAGGCATGTGTGTTGCTCCACCATGATCAAGGATCCACTTTCGTGCTCTTGCACAAGCATTGTTCAGACCACCATCGGGTCCTTCCCCCAGGATACGCATACAAATGTAGTGGAGAGCTGTGCAAAACATGATGCTGTGGCCCTCAATGTGTAATCCCCACCCACCATCTTCATTCTACAATATGTAAATTTTTCAGGATACTTATTCAACATCACAGTTCGATCATAAGAAATTAGCAATTAAAATAAAAAGGAAGAAGGAAAGAAGTAAACTAATTTTACAGGACATCTAATCCTCTTTGCATAAGGGACATGCAAAGTTTCCCATGATTTACACCTGATGATAGTACATGTGCCGAAGGATCTCTTTTTGATGCTCTAGGGAGAACACGATATTAAGATGTCCTGTAATATACATACATATTACCTGCATTTTTTTGCGAAAAAAAGAATACAATTAGCAGCTACAACAAGATTAAAATTGAAACAAGTTAAAAGTAGGCATTTCATAATTGTATGAGAATGAGCCATTAGCTTTATATTTGATGAGGTTCCTCCTCCCTTTGCTAACTGATTTTAGAGTGAGTTCTTACACGATATTAGAATTAGGGGAAGGGTCTCTGCTTTATTCTCCCCTATGTGGGCCTCAGAGTTGATCTTACATCCATTTACATGTAGTGCATGTGTTCACTTGCAAGTGAGGGAGAGTTTAGAGGTGTGGGTGTTCCACATGAGTTGCATGAGGATGAACCCTTGACTTTGTACTTGATGGGATTCCCTCACCCTTTGTCAATTGGTTTCAAGATGGGTCTTTACATGATATCAAATTTATAAGATGGACCTTCACTTTGTCCTATCTTAAGTTGGCCTTTGAGTTGGGCTTATATCTATTACTTGTAGTGCTTGTATTAGCTTATACATGAGAGGGAGTATTGAAGATATAAGTATCTCACATTGATCGCATGAGGATAGGGCTTTTACTTTATATTTGGTAGGCCCTTGAGTTGGGCTTATATTTGTCTATGTGTAATGCTTGTATTAGCTTGCACATGAAAGGGATTATTGAAGATATAGATGTCTCGTGTTGATTATGTGATGATGAGCCTTTTGCTTTATATTTGGTGAGGTTTTCCCACCTTTTGTCAAGTGGTTTTGGGATCTTACATGGTATCAAAGCACCAACTATTTGTCTACATGTAATACTTGTGTTAACTTGCATGTGAGGGAAAGGGTAGAAGATGTAGGTATCCCACATCAATTGTGTGAAGATAGACTCTTGGCCTTATATTTGGCAGGATATCCCCACATTTTACCTATTAGTTTTAGATTCGAAATCTCACAAAATATAATTGCCAAAAGCTGTAACGTTTTCGTGTCTGTTTTGGTGTCTCTAAGAGTTCCAGTGATGTAAATATCTTAGAAGGGCTCGTATTTAATTTAGTATATATTGCCACACAGATAAAAGGAGGATGAAATTTTTCTAAGTCTTACCAAGGGAGGCAGGAAAAACAAAACGCCAGCGTGTTCAGCGGGCCAATGGCCATCACTGGCTTGCAAGGCCGAAAGGTGATGGGCGGCCCTTCTCATTGCAGTTGAAGCCTTTTCATATGTGATTTCCTCTCCATCCTCAATCTTTACTTGGGGAATTGTCTGCTTGAAGTTTTTCTCTCTCAGAAACTGCGGTTATTTTGACAAAGAAAAAAGCATATTACTGCAAACAGTTTCCGCATCATTGAATATCATAGCATGTAGTCAAATATAACATGAACTTCAAAAACTGAAAGATCACCATTCAATTAGAAGTGGGAGCTTTGTCGCCACCCACTAAACACCTTAGAATTTCATTTCCTAAACCAACAGCCAAAAGAGAGACATTCAGGCTCTGCCTAGAAATGCGAATTTTCGTGACAGATTTCAGCTCGTATGTTAGGTTTGAATAGGCTGTATATCCAGGTCACCATGACGTTTGAATAATGCTGTGCTTTGATTCAAACACCGAAACCCTTTGTCGGCAGCATTACTTGCGGTTGGAACCACCAAACAGCACAGACCAAACTCTGCTGCTAAATTTATCAACTCCACGGTCGCACTCTTTTCATTTATTTTCTCAGCCTCGTACAGAGACTCTTGCAATAATCAAAATTATAGACCCAAAGCTGCCAGAATGAAAACAAGCGGAAATCCCTCGATTGAACGAGGAGTTTATCCTCAAAGCGTGTTCTGAAAATATTAATATACGGGGTTGAGATCTTCGGAACCTAATGATATATGAGGCTTATAAATAAAATAAATCCAAGGTTCATGCTCTCTGTTTGGGTGATTTTGTTTCCGTGCCAAGACAAAACATGAAAGAACACCTCCAAAGGAAGGATAAAAAGCTGAGATCCCCTTCGAGCGTGAACGACACGCGCCTCTCCACAAGTAATTCTGGTATTAATATGCCAGAAACCACATGTAATTTTGGTATTAAGTCTGGCAGCCAACTCGTGACGGTGACATATGCAACATAATAGTATAATAGTTGATCACCTGTTAATTCAATAATAAAACTAACAAAGCATATAACATCTTGATTTCAAGTTCAATATCTCAATATGTGAATTAGAGCATGTATTTTTTATTTTTTTTAAAGAAAAACATGTGCAACACATGGACCTAAGCTTGCCATGTCTGCCATGCACTAAGCATTCATATTCTTCACACAGCAATAGTGCTACATATGTATAGACTAGATTCCACCTTTCCTTCTTTCTGTGCGTGTCCTATTATATTTCCTTGGAAAACTCCTATCATACCGTCAAAAAACTGTTTTCCTATAGCGAAAGACCGGGACCAAATGAAAAGAATTTTGGTGACAACAGGAAGGAAAAAAAAAAAATTCCTTGAAGGGGCTGGCTGATGTGTTTATTCCATTGGCTCCGATCAAATTTTGGAATTAAAACCAAGCAAAGGCTTCAAATCCTTCGAACACTTCGGATGCTTCGAATTGAGCTAGGTGAGAAATGAGAAGGATTAAAAAATATCAGTTACGAAGTACTTGTTTTGATGATATGGGAAAGGTTGTGAACATGGTGGCATAAGGGAGCTGTTTCCACTGGAGAGGAAAAGATATTGGTGCAGAAAGACAGATAAAATGAGGGTACCTGCATTCGCCAGAGGAGATCACTGCTGGGCTTCACCTGATGGCGGTTCTTGTAGAAATTTTGGCGGGCTTCTTCAACTTCAGCTCGCTCTTCTGGGGTACCGGCCTCAGGGTCAAACTCCCATATCTGCCTCCCAACAAAGTTGTTTGTACTGTAGATATAAGGGCTGTTGCCACCCTCTGCTATCTTAAGCTTCCACATTTTTGCTGAGTTTCTTTTAGCCAAATTGCACTGTTATTGTCGGTGCTGATCAAGACTGATAATATCAATACCACTTCTCCCTTCTTTTCTGTCTCATGCAGCTATTTGTAGTCAGTGATAATAAAAAAAATCACAATATGGCTAAAACCGACGTTAAACAAACCCTAATCGAGTCATACTATTTTTTGCCAACAAAGCGAGTATTAAACATATATAGCAAAAATGCTCCTGAACGAAATAGTTAGATGGCTTATACGTTAAGACTATTATTTATCTCCAAAGACCCATATCACGTCAAACTCGTAAGGGCCTCAGAAAGGGAGAGGCAGATAAACATATATGGGCCTACCTATGATAAGATACAGCCGAAAACTTTGTTTGCTATGAAACCTGAACAGGTAGTGGTGTGTGTCAGAAATTCTCACTAAGAGTAGAGGAACCAAAGGAGAGTTCTGGGTTCGGTTGGGCAGCCCTTAACAGGTAGTGAATGGTGATCTACAGTAGTTTATAATGTAAAACGAGGCCTCCTTTCAAGGTTGTTGCAGAGAACTTCTCAAGCAGGAAGTTGCAAACAACCTCATGAGATACGGCTCTCTGAAACAAGGTGGTCTCCGTTAAGATCCTCCCTCGATGCAGAGCTGACTCGGAAGATGAATAAAGGAGAAGGCGTTGGTTGGGAAATAGGCAGGCCTTGACTGTAAAGTTTAGTTCTGTGAATCTTTAGGATCAAAGCCACCTTTAAATAGCCAAACCCACGGCAAGTACGTCAGTCTGACGTTTCTCATTGCCCTCATTTTCCAATTCATTTGAGCAAATTAATGCGTATGTCATGCAGTGCCATTGGACTCAGCCATTAATAATACTAATTGTTTTGGTTGGAACTTAGCTATCAACAACATTAGTTGTTTTGGAAAATGGTCATGTGAGTCTTAGAGTGAATTAGCTGGTTATATGAAATAACCTGGAAATATTAGCGAGATAATGAGGAAATTAGACAAGTTAAACTAATATTTCAATACTTTAGGCTGTCCAGTTTCACCCTCATAGAATTACAACTTTAACAAGCACATTTTACATGTTTGAATCGGATGCCATCTACCGTGCTACAAGATTGTACACCTATGAGAGGCTTTTTAGTAAGTCTCTCAACATTTCACATCTTAAAGGTTTTTTAGAGGCCTTTGTATGCCACCGTTGTGAGACATAAATACAAATTTGCCTCTCAAAAAACTTTCAATGTGTTTATGAGATATCTCTATGAATAAAAGAGATATAAATTATATAACATAGAGGAACGTTAGTTCTTTGTAAGTTAAGATATGCATTTTTATGAAATTATTTTTTCATTTGCATATGTGATAACTCTATTTTTATAAAGTTATTTAGACTATTTTAAAGAATAAATAATACAATTTTTGTGAGACAACATTTGAATTTTCATATATTTATTCAAATATTTATTGTTTATATAGCAAATACCAAAAAAGCATGACAAAGGAAGGAGACATGAAGAAAAAAAAGCTACATGCACATGAGGAATAGAAGAAAAAATAGAAGACCAAGAAAAAAAGAGAAGGGCAAAATAGAAGGAAAAAGATAAAAAGACAAGAAAGTAAAGAAAAAAAGGAAGAAACATACATTGTCAAGAGAGAGAAAAGTAAGGCACGCCGCATAAGAAAATATAAAAAGAGAGACAAACATAAAAGAAGGGGGGTGCCGCACAAGAGAAGGAAAAAAAAGATAGAAAGAAAAAGAGTGCCGCTAGGACCAAGAGAGAAAAACAGAAAATCAAAGAAAAAAAAAGTTGATGACAACTTTCCTATTTCTCATTATTATGCTTTGATTTATAAGAGTTTTGCAAAGAATTCCTAAAAAGAAGATAGTATGATGACAAATTTCCTATTTCTCATTTAAAATGCTTTGTTAAGTTTTTACTATTATTTTGATTTATTATTACATTTTGTTTCAATTTTCTTGTGTTAGTCCTACAATATAACTTAATTATGATTGTATAAATTTATGCTCATAGCTCTAACATACGAAAATTAGAACATAATATAATAACAAATCAAAATAATGGTAGAAATTAAACATCACCTAATTATGATGGTAGAAATTTGGGAGATATAAAGACAAATTTGCCTCTCAAAAAACTTTCAATGTGTTTATGAGATATCTCTATGGATAAAAGAGATATAGATTATATAATATAGAGGAGTTTCAGTTCTTTGTAAGTCAAGACATGCATTTTCATGATACTACTTTTCCATTTACACATGCAAAGCCTTGATCACAATCTTCATTAGAAATTCCTTTAGCAATTCCCATCAATGAGAACCGGAACCGCATATTATTAGTCAACACATTGAGTAGGTATTAGACTCTTCATCCATATCTCATGATGCCACTGATATTCCTACCTCAAAAATACCACTTTCATCCTACTAAGCCACCTGCTACCTCATCTCAGTCTGATGAACAACATGGGCATACAACTTCCCCAGCCGAGTTATGCCAAACATAACCACTCATTAGACGTTTCACTGGAGATGTTAGACTGCCCATCTGGATAAAGAATTATGAGTGGCCTAACATACACTTTGTCATCCTTGTAGATCACGTCTATCAGATAGCCATGGATGTATATTTTTTTCTTTGAGCTTGTACACAAAACTTGAAAACTTTCATCAGCTTTTGTATTTTTATTTATTTTCATGTTAATAGGATACAAGTTTATCCATTGTTTTTCGGCCTTCAATCTAAGTCAGTTGTACTCGGGTTTCACATAAACTCAAACCAAGTTTTCATTATCTCATGGACTTCATCTAATTTTCAGAAGAGAAAAATGTGGCGTGAGATGGGATTATGAGAATGGTGTATGTTTGAAGCAATAGGAAGAATGTGGTTCTTGTCCAACTAATGGGCATTGAGTGTCTTTTGAGGGAAAAGATAAATAAATATGTTGAAAGGAACCAGTAGCTAATGAACAAACTATGACAGAGACATGAACTAGTAGAGGTTGTGCTCTTAGACCTTCGCACCTTACTCTGAAATATCATCTAAGTCACCGACAGTCTCCTTAATAAGATTGACATGTAAAAATTTAGTTCATTAATTTGTTTTTCTATCTAATAATAAAATTTAAAACGGGGGTGAGAAAGAATAAGTGTTGTCATGTGGTAAAGGATCACATTCTTGAGTGAGGCCATGTTCTAAGTGGCATATTTTTCACAACATAAAAAATTTAATTTTCGATATATATAACTCAAGTACCTTCATAAAATCTCACTGGCCTAAGATTAGTCCATAGTACATGAAAAGATCCTAGTGATGAAGAACTCATTAATTTTTTGACGACTCATTCTATGGTTATTGCATATTGTGTATTGTTATGCGAATTTTTCCTACCCTTAATTTCTCTTAATTGAGGTTTAAACCACCAACCTACTGTTGAATTCAAAAGGTACCTTCTACATATGACTAGTATAATATTTATAATGATTAGGAGTTTATCAAATAACAAATTCCTAATCAATATAGAATCTCAATCTAAGTAATTGGTCCTACTACTTATCCCACCCATTAATAGCAAAATTTCCATTTAAAGTAACGCCTAATCGGCTTGCATTGCTTTGAGTTTTGATTCTCTTGTTGGCCTCCGGTGGCTTCTAGAAACACTTCCTTCACCTCATTGCTGTCTTCGGTTGTTATATGTCAAATTATGAATTTCCTTTTGGCTCAATCTTCCTTGTTTTGCCCTCCCTGTGGTTTGACTTGATCCTCCATGGCATAGGAACCTTCTTGGGTTGTGCACATAACACTCCCCTTTCCTTCAATGGGAACCTTGTCCATAAAGTTTAGTTTAGGGAATATCTCTTCCATATGAGCTAAATTTTCCCAACTGGCATCTACTATGGGCATACCGATCTAGAGCATCACTTGTGGTTTGACAATGAGAACTCCATCCTTTTCTGTTACAATTGGCTGCTCCATTTGTATGTTAGTAACACTCTTTTTAAGTATGACACATGAAAGATAAGACGTATTCAAGACCCTTTTTGTAACTTGAGCTTGTAAGCTACTTTCCTCATTTTTTGAATAATCTCACAGGGCCCATACAATTTGGGAGCTAGCTTCATGTTCTTCTTCAATGCCATAAAGACCTGTTGATATGGTTGTAATTGCAAATAAATAAAATCTTCCACCTTATAGTGCACTTTTGTCTTCTTGGGATCAAAAAACTTGTTCATTCTTTCTTAAGCACTTTTAACTTCCTTTGCAAGGAGTCATGTTCTAATAGTTTTTGATCTAATGCATCAATGGCTGAACCTCCAAGAAAAGTACAATTGTAACTTAGGAAGTGACTTATCATAAACTACTTCATAAAGGGGTTTTATTAATAAAATTATGGTGGTTGGTGTTGTAACAAAATTTGGCCCATCAAATCCACTTGGCCCAATCCTTGAGTTTTATCTCCTATGAAACATCTCAAGTATTTTTCTAGAGTTTTATTAACTGCATCTATTTATCCATTTGTCTAGAGATATTTGACATGGTTTGATAGAAACTAAGTTGCTTTCTTCCTTTAGAGGAATCCAGTGGTCATGCTTCCTCCTTGGTAGTAGCAGTTTTGGCTCCATGAAAATTTCTTCAAATACTTCCAACAATCTATCTATACTTTTCTTTCTTTTTGCTTCCGCTGTCCTGTCTTTTACCTACTTTTTCTGTCATGTCATTGTGACCCTCTTCTTCTCCCAACACTTCCCTCGTACAAAAAAGAACCCCTTGCTTGCTTCTTGACAACTCCTTCCCCATACGTCCCTCCTATATCCATCCATTGAAGGATTCTTCATACCTTGCAACGAAAGTCTTTTCCCAACTACTACAAAGGGCATCTTCAGGTTGACAAAACCCCAAGTTCTCTCCCCAAGGTTTCCAGCCATTAAATTCCCAAGACCAAATCAGTCTTCATAGTAGGCAACAAAAAGAAGTCAATGAACATTGGGGCCCCTTGTAGCAGCACCTTTACCTTCTGCATCACCCTTCATAGATTAAGTTTTTCCCATTAGGCCACCTTCACATCAAATTTCATCTTCGTATCAATATGTAATCCAATTTGTCCTGCTATTGCAGAGTGCATAAAATTATGCATGCTCCCCTAATCCAGTAAAATGGCCATTGGTCTCTCCTTTCCCTCCATCTTGCGGGTAACCTTCATAGTTCTTAGTGTTGAAGGCCTAAAAATGGCCTGAATTGAAATTTTTGGCATTGCTGCTCCCTCCTATAGTTCCTTTCGTTCTTCCTCCTCCTATATCGAGATTACCCTCCTCCTCTGGCCAAGCCCCTGAAATCATGAAAAGTTGCTTGCAACAGTGTTTAACAACAAAGTGGTTGTCACAATGGAAGTAGAGGTTGTGTGACTTCCTCTCCATCAGCTTCAACGGTGTAAACTTCTAAATCGAAAGGGGCAGTTGCCTAGAGTGACCTGAACAGGATGGGTCAAAAAACCCCCCTTTGTCCCTTTTTGCATCGTGTTCTGGGCAACAGAACAACCGACCAACGCCTTCCCCTCAAATAGTTGGGCCAGACCCATTGCGTTGACCAACGACTCCAAACAGTAAAACTGAATCTCCATTCCGATGTTGTCTTAAAGGCCTCCAAGGAAACACCATGATCTGATGAGTAGTCTAGGAAATTGGTCCTGATATTCTACTACTGTTCCTATTTTTATTTTTTATTTTTACCTTTGTGAGATCCAAAACAAATCTTGATAGTCAAATTGACCATGTCTTACTACCAACTTTTTTTGTCAACATGGTCCAGGTTGTGGGTAGATCCACCTCGTTCTCCTTGAATATTTAGTACCAAACTTGGGCATCTCCTCCCAAAATGTTTCTAGAAGCCATTGGAAGCCAACAAACACTTGCTGCATCATCGATGTCATCTCTTGGGGTTGTCTTTGCATGCCAGTCTACGTTCGTCTCATATCAATTTCCATTCGTTCCATATTATTCTCCAAATGATCAACATGTGGATTTACCATAACCTAGCTGTAATATCAATTTGTCACGTACAAACGTGAATGATCTGGTGATGGGCCTTTGAGGTTGAACGGAATAATTTGAATTAATGGAAAAGTTGAACCTCTTAGACTTTTCTATGATGGGAAGTCCATGTAACAAAAAGGAATCCTTCAATCTCTTAGGAAGGAAAGAATCCCATAGAAACCTTTTAAAAGGGAATATCTTTGTGTGAAAACACCTAATAGTGCTTTCAAACTTGGGGGATTGTTGAATTTAAAAGGTACCTTCTATATATGACTAGCTTGATATTTATAGTGATCATGCATTTTTTAAGTAATAAAGTCCAAGCCAACATATATATATATATATATAAACAGAGAATTTCAATATAAGCAATTAATGCTACTACTTATCTTACCTTTAACAGAAAATTTTTCATTTAAATTTGTTAGAAAGCCCATCTTTAAAGTTAACTCAATAGTTGAAAAGTATTTATTTCATTTAAACTTGATAACAAGAATCTTATCTTTTAATGTGATATTTTCATCCATTGTATAATTAGCTTTTGAGTTGAATTTTGAGGTCTTCTATCAAAACTAACACCCAATCAACCTGCATTGTGTTTGAATTTCAATTCTCTTGTTGGCTTCCAATGGCTTCTAGAAACATTTCCTTTGGCTCATCGCTGTCTCTGGTTATTATGTGTTGAATTTTGAATTTGCTCTTGACGCGGTCTTCTTTGTTTTGCTGTTCTTGCGGTTTGACTTGGTCCTCCCTGGCATGGGAAACTTTGTACGTTGTTTTCCTCCTTTGCCGATCTCTGTCTATGTTGAAGTGACCGGTCAGCACTACTGTTTCTTCTCAAGATAAAGCTAAGTCAGGGACCAATTTGTTCACCGTTTCATCCGGTAGGCACGGAAAAATCCGTTGATATAAGAGTATACCAGGCATTTTAAGATCAATCACCCTGTCGAATTTAACTTGTCCATATTCTAGAAAATGAACACTTGAAGATCCAATCCGACGCCTTAACAGTATGACAAGTAAGAGTATCATGGTCGAAAAGACAGGAGAAGCTCGTTCGCAAGTAAAAGGAAAAGACATGCAGAGGTTAACCACAGAGATGGAAAAGAAAACGACCGTGTTCTGAACAAGTGGACGCTAAATTTTCAGTGTTTTATACAAACTGAAGGGCCATGCAGAGGGAACAGTGTCTGGTTTGGTCAACGCAGAAGTTGCCCTCTCAACTTCTTTTGCTCTTATGCCCAAGGAAAGAATACAAGGAAGGAGATATTCGCTTAAAAGAAGTTCGTCCTTTACTCGGGTGATGCTAAGATAAGGTCAACAAATTAGTACTTCGATAATCAGTGGTTTCTTCCATTACACGTAGGATAAGATCAAAACCTCAGTAGTCTGGACTTCACGTCGTCTACCAACTTCAATGACGACAACGGACATAAAGTAAGATTTAATTTTTTATTTTTTATTATTTACCTTTTGTCTCTCTGGTAAGTTATTGACCTTTCTTACGTTACCTTCATCATGTTCTTTGGTACTCATGCATCAATCTTTTATTTTATACTTACTCATTGTCTCTGAGGCAAGTAATTGACCTTTTTTTCAAAAGCGGTTGGTTTTACGTAACCTAGTGGAGATAAAATAGAACAAGTTAAGTGTGTTAGAAAAAATAATGGCTCTGAATTTTTTAAAGCGACATAAACAACTTTTTTCTTTATTCTTCTTATCAAGATATTATGCATGAAAGCTATTGAACATACACACGGGCGTACTTTAGATAGTGCAAGGGCTTTAAGATTCAATACAACATTCCAAAAAGATTTAGGGGAGAATGTGTTCTCATTGTAAGCTATTTGAAAAGTAGGATGTTAACCCCCTTACTTCAAGAAAAACCACCATTTGAAAAATCATTTAACAAAAAACTCACGTTATTGCTTTTGAAAGACCTTGGATGTCTTTGTCATGTCTCAAATGTTTTAAATGATGATAAATTTGGTTATAGAGCAATCAAACGCAATTCATGATATATTATTTTCAAAAATGGATATAAGTTGTAGGATGTTGAAGCTAATAAATTCTTTATTAGCAGAGATGTCATATTTCTTAAAAGTCATTTTCCTTTTACACAAGCAAGTGATAAATCAACATCATTTCAACCTAAAATGGTGTTACAAATAAGAATTCAATTGATAATAATGTAAGTCCAAAGTCCTACTCCAACCTTGTCTTATCACATTTCGCTAGAATAGTAGAACCTGAGATACAACCATGAAGATCTAAGAGGAATACTTGACATGAATATACTTAGGTACACCATATGTTTGGCACTACACTTGGCTTTGGAAGTGTTTGTTTTGGGAGACTTATCGTGCAACCATCAAAGATGTCAAGTAGAAATTATACGATGTATGGGATATAGTTGACACATAAGAAGAAAAAAATTCAATTGGGAGTAAATGGGTATATATATAAGGTAAAATATTGAAAAAAAAAATGTGATGGTAAGGTGATATACATAAAAAGAAGGTATAAACTATCATGGTACTTTATCTCTCGTTGTTAAAATGGTGATGATAAGAATAGTGATTACATTTGCAAGTGGAGAAATGAAATCCCGATTAGATGGATATTCACAAGGTTGTTCTCCAAGAAGATTTAAACGAATAAGTATATGTACATATTCTCTTAGGCTAAATTTAATCATGATCCAAAAAAGTTTTGTAGATTAAAAGAACTCATTATATGGTTTGAAGTGGTCATTAAGACAATGGAAAAAAAAAAACTTCTCACAAGCTTTGTTGCTCATGGTTTTGATTAATCAAAGCATGATTAGTAATTATTTAGAGAGGAGATGGGGGAAAATATGGTGTCTTACTTATCTCTCTGGACGACGTCTTACTTTCTGGAAACAAACAAAAGGCAATTGAAGAATTACGAATTTATCAATATTCAATATTCCACATGAAGGATTTGAGAGAACCAAAGTTCCCCTTGTGAATAGAGATTCCAATGAGAGAATGTCCGAATAAGCGGAAGCATGCTTTCGGGTTGATACTAGATTCTAGACTCCTGGGGTCAAAACCGTAGACTACTACTGTGGAAGAGAACGTAAAAAGTTTACTACCGATGGAAAGAATACAGAAGATAGTAATTTATATATTTGATTATGACAAGGCTAAGTTTGAAATTTTGTCAGTCTACTTCCTAGGTCCCGAGCATCAAACGTGAGAGACAACTAAAATCCCTAGATATCCTAAGGGTTGCCAATTATTTTTTTGTCTATAATTGAGATCTACAGATTATAGTATTTGGTTACTTTGATGAAAAGGAAAACACAAGTAGAGAATTACTCTCCTTCCCTAAATCTCTCCACTAACACACATGTAAATACAAAAAACTTGGGCATAAATTACCAGTAGTCAATAGCCATCCGACAAGAAGCCCCAAGATCATCTCTCATGTTCGTACTTTACCTTTGGACTAACCTCACCAATGCCTGCACCACCTTCTATTAGTTGCCGGAAATCAGGCTCCAACTAATAAATAATGAAGTAAAAATATTAGAACAGTTAAGAGATAATTTATCATGAAAAAAGACACAGCTGCGTAGTCATTACCCCTTTGTCATTTCCAACTACTGAATACAAAAATTCTTTTAGTGAATATTGACAGGACACGATGTCCAACCTTTAATGCTCATTACATAGCTAGATTGCTGGATGACGCAGAATCCAAGTTAGACCAAAGCCAAGCCGGACCTGGCCCTGCATGACGTCTTATACTCTACAAGCACATTGGTAGAGGTCGATAAAATGACAAGATCCATGATATGTGCGCTTGTGCATGTGCACATTTGGTTCTCATTTCTATCTTTCGTTGCGACTTCTATTTCATTGAGAAGCAAATCATCGACATGTACATCATTAGTGCTCATAGAATCTGTTGGAAACAAACACATAAATTATATAGATTTCATACTGAGATTTTAACTTAGAACTGCGTTCTGTCGTTCAAACAGAACTAAAGTCCAACAACACAGTCAGCATTTATGTACGTGAAATTTGCATGTTTTCCTTCTCCGTTGATCGCTGTCTGGGTAGAAGTGACCAGTCGGTATCTATGTTTGTCTTCTCCAGATGACGCTAGCTCAGAGGCCAATTTGTCCACAGTTTCATCCAACTGGCACGGAAAAATCCGTTCACCTAAGATTATACGAAACATTTCAAGGTCAATCACCTTGACGAATTCAACTATGCAGTCTAGATTCTAGAAAATGAACACTGAAAGATCTAATCCGGCGGCTTCACAATATGACAAGAAAGAATTTCATTGTCGGAAATGACAGGCGACGGTCCATCGTGATTACAAAGAAAAGGACATGCAGAGGTGAACCACAGAGGCGGAAAAGAAACAGACCATATTCTGAACGAGGAGAAGCTAAATTTCCTGGGTTTCATACTGAGGGGCCATGTGGAAGAAGCCCTGTCTGGTTGCGTCAACGCCAATTTGCACTCTTAACTTGTTTTGCTTTATGGCCAAAGGAAGGGAAAAAAGGAAAGAGTCAATGATTTTAGTTCCGAGAACATCAACCCCGCATTCGCTTAAAAGAAGTTCGTCCTTTCCTCGGGTCATGTTAATAGATCGGGTCAACAACTTAACGCTTAGATAATTAATGATTTCTTCCATTAGACGTAGGACAAAGATTAAGACTTTAAAGGTCTGAAAATTCACGTCTTTGTTTTCTTTCTTTCTTTCTTTTTTTTTTTTTTTTGCTAAGTCTGAAACTTCACGTCGTCTACCAACTTTAACGACGACATCTAACATAAAGTAGGACTCAATTTCTTATTTTTTATTATTACTTTTTGTCTCTATGGTGAGTTTTTGACCTGTCTCACGTTACCTTTATCTGGTTCTTTCAATGTTTTATTTTTTATTACTTACTCTTCCACTCTGTGGCAAGTTATTGACCTTCCTCAGCAGTGGATAGTTTCACGCAACCTGGTGGATACCACAAAACAAGATAAGTGCGTTGGAACCGACAAATTAAATATCCTACAATAAGATTGAATTATTGAACAGACACATGGGCTATTACCTACAGAATCTAAGGAAACAGAATTAACGCTGGAGAAATTTATGCAATCGGCTGATTGGAATCAAGCCGAGATCTACGGTTCTTCTGTCTAGCAATCGCCACAAGAACAAGTAGAAAATTACAGCATCAATCGGAACATTATTAACTGGGAGAGGAACTCTAAAGCAACAAACCAAGATGCCCTAATCGGCCCCCCTTCTCGACGTTTCTACATTAAGTCAACTCATACTCTAGATCCAACAACAAAACAACCATCAACCTCAACATATTACTTACGGCAAGCCCATAGGCCCAATAGACAAAACAACTCCCTTCCCCTTAGAAAATGACGTTATCCTCAAGGTCAATGTCTAGACATCGTAGCTTCATTTATTCTTCCATTTCCCACATAACATCAGCACTAGAGAGTCCCTTCCAATGCACTGAAAATTCCTCTTGATTCCTTCGTATCTACTTGTCTAAAATTGCTTGGGATTGTACAACAATTGCCTTTTCTGCTTCAAGGAATTGAAGAAGTTTTGCTTGGGACTCCACATCCTTGCCAATGGTCTTTTAAGTCACCTTTCATGGAACACTGGGTGTATTTTTGATTCAACTAGTGGCTTTAACTTCTGAACAACTTGCCATATCCTTTCCTCAATCGCATGGGGCTTATAATACCTTGGTGCCAACTTACGACTCCTGCGATGTCCAACAGGTAGCTACCTATATGGTTGCAATGTCAAGAACACATGATCTCCCACTACATATTCTACCTCAAAATGTTTCCTATCAATCACCTTCTTCCTTATGTTTTTGGTTTCAGACATTTTCTCTTAACTTTTTGAATACTTGATCTCTTTCCATAATTTCTTTCTCCATTGTTTCTATTACAGAACCATTTGATACATAATCCAAGAGAGCAGATAGGGCTTTATTGTATACTATTCCATAAAGAGTCTTACCATGTGAGCTATGCTCACTAATGTTATAGCACCAAATTATCCTAAGCCAACCATTTACATCACTTTCAAGGATGATCACTTGTGAAACATCTCAAGTACATCTCAAAAGCCTTATTAACTATGTCATTTTGTTTGTCAAATTATGGATCATATAAGGTGGTATAGTTGAGTCATATCCCATGCAAGTCGAACAATTCCCACCAAAACACATTAGTGAATATGGGATCTTAATCCAACACTATTTTCCATGGCATTCCATAAAGCTTGCAGATGTTCTAAAAGAATGTTTATGCCACTGTCATTGTTATGTAAGGATGCCATTGAGCTATAAAATAAGCCATCTTCGAAAAAGGGTTAACCACCACCATGATACAATTCTTGCCATTGAAATTTGGTAGGACATCCATAAAATGCATGGCTATCTTAGTCCAAACCTCTTATGGCTTGGTAAGGTCTTAGGAATCTTATTTTTCTGAGACACCAAACAACTTTGAATTGCTTCCCTAACTATTCCTTACATTTTTTCTAGTAGAAAAATGTCCTTTTGTAAAGTCTTATGAACTCTTTAGTCCTTAGAAAGCCTCATTAATTGCTAATCCCCAACTTAACACCTTTCCTTTTTTAAGTAATTTTGTTAATGGTGTAGCTCTTTGCTCGTAGCTAACAATGAACTATTGATAATATCTTATCAACCCAAGGAATCTTCTTAACCCTTTAAAGCTAGTTGATTCAAGCCACTCCAGCATGTTCTGAATCTTTTTTATCCACCAATACTTCTAATACATTTTGCACATGCCCTATTTATTCTTAATTTATTTATTTATTCAACTCTTTATAAGTCCATGCAAAGCTTTTAAGTCTCATCCTATTTTTTGATTAACAAGATAGGGGATTAATAAGGATTGATGTTTGGTCTAATAACCCCTTAATCCAATTGATCTTTAGTCATTCTCTCTAACTCATTCTTTAAATAATAAGGGTACCAATATAATTTTACAGTCATAAATTGATCTAGCCTTGATAGAAATTTAGTGATCACAACCCTGAGTTAAGGGTAAGCTTATAGGCATTTAAAATATGTTTCCATACCTTACCAATAATTCTTTAAGCATTTCATTGTCCTTTTCATTCACCTCCCCATTAGTCTCAATCTTAATACCATTTAATGTCATTAACGAGAATGCAAAATTAATCTCATTCATTAATCTAACATGCAATAGTACACCTTCTAATTTCCTTTTTAACTCCTTACTCATCTGTTGTCCTTCTAATAGGATATTCTTTCTAACTCTCAACTCTTATAACATGACCTCTATGTCCCTTACCTTGAATGTCATTTGCATATCATCAAATCCAAAATAAACTTATCAAGAGACCATATACATTGTGCTTTAAGAATAGCTTTTAAGCCCTTAAGCTCCAATAAGTAGAAATATATGCTTCTCTAGATTCATTGCACACTAATCATTACCTTTTAACAAATCTCTTCATTACTCAACTTATCTTTATTAGCTACCTCCACACTTAATGACTTGTTATTTTCAAGTAGAATTCCCCATTTTCTTGCCAAATTGCTGCTTAAAAAAGTTATGTGTGCTTATATAATCTATCAATAGACAAATAATGTTTCTACCTTCTTCATTCTTTCCTATAAACCTTATAGTACCTATGGTTGTGAGTCCATGCAAAGCATAAAAAGTGATCTTTGGCAACATCTATATGAGCTTTTCTTAATCATTCTATAGTTCTTTTGTTTCCTTTTGTGATACTTCATCATCAGACTCATGTCTTACTAATATGACAACTTCTTTTTATACTTGTAAGCTAGGTGTAGGCTTATCACAACAAAAACATAGCCCTTTTTGCCTCATTTTCTTAATGTCCTTGGGGGTTGACTTCTTTCTTTGGTTGGTTGATGGATTGCCCCCCTTTACAATATTGTCTATTGGCTAATAATTATAGTAGTATGTTGATTTCCCTTTCCTCTAAGACTAACTTAGTTTTTAAACAACGTAACCAACCTAATAGCTTCATCCAATGAAGTAAGGTTCCTAGCTTCCATTTCTTTTTATTCATCCTTTAATCCCATAAAAAAACAAAAACCTAACCTAATGTCTGGTGGTTAAATTTTTCACCCTTAGTAACAATTTAGAGAACTTAGTCTCATACTCATCCACTGCCCCCAAATGCCTTATAACCAACAAGTCATAAAAAGAAACCTTGAAAAGTAAAAAAGTCATGCCAAACCATGATTGTCTTTATCAGTAGTGGTCATGTAATCATATGAGCTCCAAGTCTTTGTTATAGTAACTCGAACAAACTTGTACATCCTCTTGAAGGTTCCATGAAGCAATTAGGACCTTGTCCTCTTTTAGTGCTTTATGAAATTGAAAAAATTGTTAAGTGTGGCATATCCAAGCCTTGAGGTCATTCCTTCCTTAGAATTTCAAAATTTCAACTTCACCGTTGGAAGCTTATTCTAACCACTTGAGTTCCCATTTTATCATTATGCCTCCCACCCAATTAGAATCAATTTCTATCTTTGCTTCCTTTAACAATTTAAACCCATCATTTGGCTTAGTCTTCATAGTTTTCCCTAATCCTAAGCCTTCACCTTTCATAAGCTTTTTCTTCAAGTCCTTATTTTTTCCATTAATAGTAACAACAAGCGTGGTTCGAAATGGCTCCATCATTTACAAAAGTTTCTTGTCCATTTTTACATTTATTTGAGCCATCTTCATTTGCAACTAGGCACTAGCATTTAAAGATAGGTTTAGAAGTCATCTCTACTACAAAATTATTACACATAAAATCTAAAGAAATAAAATAAACTAAAATAGGAGAAACTAATGCAATCAGTTGATTGGAATTAATTGAAATCTTTAATTCTATCATCTATCAATTTCAGAAAAATAAACAAAGAATTACAACATTAATTAGGACACTATCAATTGGGACAAGAACTCCAAATCAACAAACTAGAATCCTTTAGTTAACCTCCTTTCTTAACACTTCTATATATCCCACTTGGGCTAGGTCAACACATACTTTAGGCTCAACAACAAAATAACCATCAACTTAGACATATTACCTATAGAAGCTTATAGGCCCAATAGATAAAATACTTTCCACAAAATAACTAGGTACTAAGGCCTACAATATAGTTATATTCTAGTCTACACATAAGCCCACAATCAAAGTTTTAGCCTTGACCTACGTGCCAAAAAAGAAGCAAAACCTTTTTTAAATTTGATGCATTTATTTTTTAAGTTTATTCTCTCACTATTAAGAGAAGAAAGCTAACAAAAAAAGCTAGAATCAAAGCCTATAGCCAAAGCTTTGGACATCACTCATTAAGCATAAGAAATATAAGTAAATGTATCCTTTAAAGTTTCAAAGGAATGTTATTCACATGTAAGAATAAAAAGATCTAGCCTTGTCCTATCGACCTTCTTTCATTAAGTAACAAATATAAAAATATAGAGTTAAAATGGATCACTATTGTAAAGAATAGAACATGGCTATATAAGTTAAGACCACTATTACATATGAAAAGCTATTTGGTTAATGTGAATCTATAATCTTAACAAGAAAGGGAAGGGTTAAGGATATTCTGTGTGAGATATTACATTGTTTGAGGAACCTTAGATGCTTATGTAATGAAGGTTTGTCAATAAAAGTATTCTAGTGTGCTATAGATTTTTTTCCAAGAAAAGCATGATTTGACGATGCTAGGTGAATCAATAAAAACATGTAAAGTGTATGGTGAATAGAAAACATAAATGGAAAAACAAGATGTAAAAGCCTTTTGACTTATAACTAACCCCCTATTTTAACTCTTTTAGAATTTGGCATATGAGGTTTGCATATTTAATATGAATGCTACTTATAATAGTTTGTGATTAAAAAAATAGATAAATAGAAGATTTTAAAGGTTTGTAATGATCATAATAGATGAATGAGCCAACTTGATATTTTGGCATTATAATTGCAAAGAAGAGCTTTTAGATTTTTATTCTTTCATGTTTTTAAAGCATAAAGAAACATAATAATATAAATAAATCAAAGAAAAAAATAACATTCATCCTAGGATTGGTAGATTAATCATATCATCCTAGCTTGAAGCAAGGTCAAACTAAATTATTTTTCAATAAATAACTCTTTTATAAAGTTCATTTAGATCTAAGCTCATTAATTTACCTCAACTTATGTGAATGATTGGCTTTAAATTTGCCCTTAGATATGGTCATACATAACATAAAAAGGAAAGGGTGGACAATTAGCTAGAACAATAGGTGGTGTAGCAAACTGATTGCAAAAGTAGGGAAATTAGCCACAAGTGAGGTCTTGAGTTCATGTCCAAGATGGCTTAGCTAGGCCACATAAAAGAATAAAAGAAGCGTCTAACTCTTTTTGTTCAAATATGGAGACAACTAATAAGGAAATAATTACTTCTTTCATTCTTCAAAATTTGCTTGGCTTCAAGAAATACAAGGTGATGTAAGCCTTTCACATCATTTTTCCTTAATGTAGTGCCACTTAACTTTTGAATTGTCTAAGGCAAATAAGAAATCATTTTCCTTTTGTAATTATATATAATTTTATCATTCTTCTTCTTGTTCTTCTAAAACTAGAAGGTTTGTATACAAAGCTTAATAACCTCCAAAAACTTTCTTACATGGCTTACTTGTAATTAATAACAAATAAGCCTTACACAGTATCAAAGTAGTACTAAGTCCTATAAAGTTTATTTCACTAATAGCCATTCATTCATTTGATTCATGCAAACCACATTTCTACAATTCAAAAAGCTCATTAAAGAGCCTTTATAGAATTTTTTTTTTTTTTAATTCTGTTTCAATTTTGCAAAACAAAGTTGTCAATTTTATTCCTACAGAAAATAATTAGTTCAAAGCATGTTCTCATCCAATAAAAAAGTGAAAATGAGCAAATAATTTTTTTTTTTAATATCTCACTTGGCTTTTTTCAACAAGCCATGGATTTCAATTTACAAAATAGAGGCTCTCTCCTTTATCTTTTTATTATCTCATAATTGTTTTTAAGCAAACTTAATAATAACAAAGCATGACCAAACTCAAGCAGAAGACTCTACATGCCACCATAAGCCTAGATTAGGAGCTAATAGTAGCCTCCTTTCTTGACCTTGAATGGTTAAGGTTACTCATGTGACATGTTGTCTAAACATCAATAGAAATTCAAAAGATTTATTTTTTGTGCAAAGATAAGGCTTTCAAGGAAAAAATGCTTTAAGATAAAAGGCTTACAATATGACCATTGCAAGATTTACAAGCATGAGTGAAAAGATTGCTAAAATTGAATGGATCTCCATCAAGGCACAAGAATTACAAAGGAGATGCAAGTGTGAATATAATTTCATTGAATTATGATAATGTTTTCATCATCAAGACTAATTACTAGAGGTTCATGAACTTTATAAGGAATGATTTCACTCAAGAAGCCCATGTACACGTCAAAGGTATACCTAAATTCTTAAGTAAATGTTAGATTATTAATACTAGTGTAATGATCATATAAATGCTAATTATAAATGCTACCTATTACATGTGCATCTAATCCTAGGCTTGTTAAAATTCCAAATGATATAATGCCTTAGTTACACACATTGGAAACATGACCATTTTCAAACACCTTAGATTACATGCAATATTATATTCTTATACTTTCAATTTCAATTTGATCTCAATTTTGAAGTTTTGTCTTGAAAATAATTGTTTGATATTATTCTATGATGAATTTTATGTTTTTCAAGACATTTAGACAAGTGAAGTCCAAGGGATTGGTAGAATGAAAAATAAGCTTTACTATTTTTTAAAATATCCTAAGGCAAATTAATTGCATAATTGTTTAGACGTTGCCCACTTTTTGAGAACTTTTCATTGGCATGTACTGTTCTTAATTTGTAACTTTGATATTGTAGATTTGGATATATGTTCAATTTGAAGTTCAAGTTTTTAATAAATTTTTTGTATTCAAATTTTTCTTAGGATATGTACTGTGAAATTTATTCCCTTGCAAAACAAACTCATAATCCATTTCCCATGAACAATAAAAATGTGTAACAAATTTTTGATATGATCCATATTGATGTCTACGGATTTTACTAAATCTCTAACTATGATGGATTATGTTATTTTCTCACTATTGTCCATAACTTCTTACAAGAAACATTTCTCATAAAGGTTAAAAGTGAGATTATGTTTTTTTAGAAACTTTTTTCAATCCAATAAAAAAAATTGATTCAGAAGTGAAACACATTATAATTGATAATGTGTTGATTTTTTTTCAATAATGATTATAAAAAAAAATTCATCACATAAGTTCATATATAAAAGTTCATGTGTTTATACCTTACAATAGATGGTGTAGTCAAATGAAAACACTATCACATTTTAGACATAGCATAAGCATTAAAATTTTAAAGTAAAATGCTTGCAAAGTGTTGGGGAGAGTGTGTTAAAAAGTGGCATTCTTATACATAAGACACCTTTATTGGTCTTAAGTGGATCCATAACATTGGAGCAATTGGAGCATTATTTCCAATTACATCAATTCTTGTCAAATTGGAATTCTTAAAGTAATGGAACAAGCCAAATGCCACTCATTCCATAGGTAACTAATTACAATGACCTATTGCATTTACTAGTGAGAGATACAAATGGCATGGGCATAGTCTCTTTTAAACTAAGTAGACCTAGTAAATTCACATCTTAGAGCAAAACAATGTAAACATCTTTATTAACCAAAAATAAACTAGTATTTGTTGTTGGGAAATACCTTATACTAATGCTAACTTTCTCCTTTTGATCTCTTATGGAAGCAATGCAATGCAGCTTGCCTCTCACAGATCCTTAGCACATTGTCCAAGCAAATTATGATAACTTGATTTAGACCACGGATACAATAGCTTTTTGGGAAGAGTTACAACTAAAATTAATAAAGTAGAACCTTTTTGATTGTATAATCTAATGAATTCGCATTTTAAAGCAAAGCAATATAAACTTTTCCATTAACCAAAAATAAACCAGTATTTATTATTAGGAAATACCTTGCACTAATACTAACTTTTCCTTATGATCTTATATGGAAGCAATGCAATGCAGCTTACCTCTCATGATTCCTTAACTCATTGTCCAAGCAAATTATGATAACTTGATATAAACCACTGATACAATAGCTTTTTGGGATGAGTTACACACTAAAATTAATAAAGTAGAACCTTTTCAATTGTATAATCTAATGAATTCATATCTTAGAGCAAAGCAATACAAACATCTTTATTAACCAAAAATAAACTAGTATTTGTTATTGGGAAATTCTTTGCACTAATGCCAACTTCTCCTTATGATCTATTATGGAAGCAATGTAGTGTAGCTTGCCTCTTATAGATCCTTAACTCATTGTCCAAGCAAATTACAATAACTTGACTTAGACCACCAATACAATAAATCTTTTCGAGGAGTTACACACTAAAATTAATAAAGTATAACCTTTTCGATTGTATAATCTACTAAATTAGCTATGTCTAGTTTGGCACAAGGAAAGGTTGTTTGGTTTATTTCAATTTTCTTTGGCATCTATAGAATGAGTATAATTCACAATGGCTTTACATTCTCAAAAATATTTAAAGCTTAAGGCTTACAAGAATGATGCAACAATAAATCTTGTAAAAATGAGCTCTAAACTACTTTTCTTAAATTTAACAAATATCAATAAGTTATGGCTTTTATGAAGGATGACTTTACCATTAACACATATGCTCATATGACAAGTATGCCAAATTTTCATAATCCTAATTAGATTATTAATAGTAGAGCAAGTAACCAAATTACTATCAATTATAATTGTTTGGATATACCTAAAACATTTGTATTTAGACTAAGGTTTGTTGGATTGTCAAATAATAAAATCATAGTTGTCACTCGTAAAGGAGTAATTCCCCAAGAGAACCATGATGATGCATAACTAAAGGATGTCATAAGTTGTCAACAACTAATTGGAGAGCTCATTTATCTTAATATGACAAGATTTAACATTTGTTATTCAATACATTTACTTAGTCAACTCATAAATGCATCAGAGCACTCACATTAGGAGGCAACCATTACGGTTGCATTGGGTTAGACATCTTTCTACCATCATTAAAAGGTTTTTAGATGACAACTTATTGTGATTCAAATGGAAAAATCCCCAAAGTCTAGGAGGTCAGTAACTAGTTTTTGTATTATATTAAATAAATCATTAATCTCATAAAGTAAGAAACAAATTATTGTATTTTGATCTTTGGCAAATCCCGAGTAAAAGGTGATGGATACCACACTATTTTAGATCACTTGGTTGGTGGCACACCTACAACATGATACGGATATAAAAGTATCATAGCGTGTAACTCTTTGTTATGATAATGAAGTGACACAAAATGTTGCAAAGAATGTGACACTATTACATGAATGTACCAAGCATAGTAAGTTAAATTCCTATCTAATATGTGAGAAGCTTCATAAAAGCCTTATCAAAACAACACATGTGGGTACATTTGACTAAGCAACTGAGCGCTAGCCAATGTCATCATCTCCCCTCCAAGTTTGGGATCTTTGATTTTCACTTACTACCAACTTGAGGAGGAATGTTGGAAGAGATAGGCCTAACGTGACCCAAGATATCACGATGGATGACTTGGGTTTGTTAAAATTGAACTTTTGTTCAAACTGGCAGTCTCAAACACCAATCTGTCGAAAGGTTTGGATGACCTGGGCTTGAAACCAACAAAGTTGTTCCAGTCCGTACGACCCTGTGATCATCCGGAATAAGGAAAATCTTTGACCCAGGCTTCTGTATTCGCCTATGAAAAAATGTTCTTCCGCTACCCAACTTTGGCAAGGTTTGACTGAATAAAAAGCCATAAAAAATGTGTTCTCTTTATGTAATATGCACAATAAGTTTTAAGTTGATAAAACACGGATGCAGTGGAAAACAAATACAAGCGTCATTTTACAAACTTTTAGGGGAAGCTTCAGTTGTCCTTCACTCCTGTATTCAAATTGTAGCTAAGTTGTGCATTAGCTAATAGGAGTCCTCGCCCAAAACAAAAGAGGCCGCCTGTTATGAAAACTTGGTCAAAGCCCAAATGAACTCAGAACTTTTCTTTTTCGGTCCATTTTAAAGATATCTTGGCTGCATTCTTCGCTTCTGGGACTAATCAAACGCAACTTTTCCTTCTGGTCCAATTCATGCTCATGAAAACAACCAAAGTCCAGACTCAGTTTTACTTGCAGCATTGGCTGATAGTAACGAATTTTGTTACTGCTTTTGGACAAATACATTTATGCAGCCCCCGAAACTGGAAATTTCAGACTGAGGTCCCCGTAGTCGAGCGTTTATGAGATGGCAAAAATCTCAGAAATGTGTGACTTTGAGCTTGACCCATTAATCCCCAGTTCGGAGGCTGTCAACCCTGACCCACAGTGCCTGAGAAATTTAGGGTTTTACTTGGCCCTAAAGCCCTCTGTATCTGAGAATTTGTGAGACAACCCCGAATACTTCAAAAGCCAATTTCTCAAAAATGACCCAAAAACTCAGGAATTTGTGATTCTGACCCTATACCGAGCGATAACCAGTTTGGAGGCTGTCAAAACCACTACACAAGTGCTCGAGAAATTTAGGGCTGTACTGGGTCGCCTATGCTGGTCTCCCGCGCATTCTTCTCTATGCTTTTGCTTAAAGCAGTGTAATATTAAACAGGTCTTCCTGAGTTCGCTCGGGTTCTGAGTTTAATGGGTCGCTCTCGTGGAAATTTCCACTCAGCCGATGAAGACCCGACCCAAAGGTTCCATCTTCTTTCGAATTATTACAATTTCTTCTTGGAGTTCAATTCACGTTTGAGCTTGTGTAGTCGTTTTGTTTGTTTTGTTAAGAATTCAAGTTTTGGACATGCGTTGGATGTTTTTATAATCTTTACCGTTACATATTTTTAGGCGCCAAAAAAAATTTCAGATTGTGGAATGTTATATTTTAAGTGGTGTTTTAATGAGAAAATGCATAAAATAAGTGAAACCAAAGGGAGTTATTTGTAATCACTGATAGTATGTGGAACTACACTCATACTTGCCAAGAGGGAGAAAAATGGAGATTTATTTGCTTTACAGCCTTCCCCATTTAAAATGTTATTTTTTTGAAAAAATGAAGATTTCATTTCATGAGTATATCTGTTGGTATACGCTCTTCTGAACAGGAAAATTTCCATCATGCTGTAACAGGCTCAACAAGATCCGGAAGCAGTTTGATTCCTTAAAGATATATTCATGTTCAACCCAAAATTTTTTAGGATAGAATCATATTATATACATACATAATATAGCTCTTCATAAAGTTTGTATAAAGAGCCTTTCTCTAATCTGCTTCCGCTTTCATGATTTATTAGTTATGGTAGAATTTTGCTTAAGCTCTGTAATTTTATGTAAAGAATTCATATTTACTTCTTTCATTGATATATATTTGGCCATTGCCATAGTTATTTTACATACCAATTTTGGGCGTGCAGGTCAAGGAGAAAAAAGAATGCCTCCAGTTGTGAAAGTTCTGAGTCTGCAGTTGCAGGTACTATTCCACCGTTGTATAACTTTAAATATTGGCTGTTTAGAAGTAAAAAATATTGGCCGTTTAGAAGTAAACTTCAGTGTCATGATTTTTCTTGATGACTTAGCCGTTGCAGAGAAGACAATAGTATAGAAATGATTCGAATTATTCTCCTTTCAAACTCAATCCTCTCTTGCTCTGCCCTCCTGAAACACATGCACATTCACTCATGCCTTTATGTGTATTTTGCAGGCTGGTAACTAACATTTTCATTGGCAATATGTGTAGGAAGCTTTTTGAAATCTAAACAGACTCGATTTTACATTGCATTTCTGCCCAGGCTCCAATTTTTTTTTTCTTTTCATCTTTTATTTTGTTGCCTCCTGACTTATGTTGCTATAATGAGTTTGGAATACATCTACAAGCTGTACGCCTATATGATGATGCCAATGATATATAACCAAGTAATCAATTGCAAAGCTACCTGTTGCTTTCTATATGCATTTTACCTTTTTTCTTTGTGATCATATCCTCATTCTTTGGTGTGTAATTGTGATGGACACAGGTCAAGGGACAAGTGACGGGAAAAGGGCTTTATACCACTGCAATTATTGCAACAAAGACATTACGGGGAAGATCCGTATCAAATGTGTCAATTGCCCTGATTTTGACCTATGTGTAGAGTGTTTTTCTGTTGGAGCTGAGGTGACACCACATAAGAGCAATCACCCCTACAGGGTTATGGTTAGTGATTGCATTAATAAATTATTTCTAGTTGTACCAGGTACACTTGTGGAGTTTTGCATGGTGCTAAATTATTATAGAGGCTGGTAGTCGTGTTTTGTGATGAGGGTGTGCTTGTTGAGCATCATGTCATGTTGATCATAGCAGAAACTTGGGACAACAAAATTCAAACCCATAGGCTATGCTTATGCTTTTGTACTTTCCATTCAACAGGATAATCTATCTTTTCCTCTTATTTGCCCTGACTGGAATGCAGATGACGAAATACTGCTACTAGAGGTACTTTTAATCTTAGTATTAAACCCTTTAATGGAGTTCACTGATCTTTCCTTTTTGTTTTTTCCAGCTCTATATTTGTTGCCTACAAGAGTCTATTTGGACTTGTATTATCAAAATTCTTATTTCAGGGGATTGAAATGTATGGCTTGGGTAACTGGGCAGAAGTTGCTGAGCATGTGGGAACGAAGAGTAAAGAACAATGTATAGAACACTATACAAATGTATATATGAACTCCCTATGCTTCCCTCTCCCGGTATGACATCTTGAAAAGGTGAATTCTCTTCCGCATTGTGAGTTTTAAGATGTGTAAGTTGTGGAACATGTGCGTTTCCAGGATATGTCTCATGTTGTTGGAAAAAATAGAAAGGAGCTTCTTGCCATGGCTAAAGGACATAGTGAGGACAAGAAAGGTGTGTGATCATGATTACAATTACTCTCAGAACCATTTGATTGTTCTATTTTGTTTAATGTTTTAATCTAGTCTTGTTTACATGGTAATATATCATATTTATGCAACAGTGACATGCAAAAAGACCTATTATCTTATTAGTGAATGGTAGCTGATCACTTGGCCAATTAAAGTTGTAGCCTTTGGCCGCACTTCAGTTTAGAGATGTGCCTTATGTTGAAAAGATAATTCTGACTGGAAGACATGAGTGCTTGACCTTTATTATTATTTCTATTATATTTTCGTGTTGTTTCTCAGATGCTTTATATGCATATATTTATTGTTGCATGAGTAAATTTGTGGTGAACTAGTGGGCAATAGTTGCTTGTTAATGAAATATTTCTTCTCATTTTGCATGATTAGTGAAGCTATGATTTTTTTTTCTCTATCTCCTTTTTTTTTTCTCTGTGATGAACTATGGCGGGTGACTTACAGGATTTCCTATGATTGGGGAGCTTAACCTGAAGGAAGAATCTCCTTTTTCTCCTTCAAGAATCAAGTATGCTGTTATTCTCTTTCATATATGTTTTCTGGAATTTACCTTGGATTGCCTTCTCATGATTTTTATTTTGATAGAATTGAAGATTCACATAAAGGTGGTTCCTCCGGCCGCTTATTGTCGAGCTTAAATGCTGGTGAGGCAAAATAAATTCTTGACTAGATTCCATGTTTTAGCTGATAATTGGTTCGTTTATCTTTTATATGACCTTTAGATTGGCTGCGTTGTTTTCTTATACTTTAGAGGTGGAATCTGGGGTCTGTTCAGCAGCAACAGCTGCTAACAAGAAGGCATCTAATGTGGCCCCGGTTAAAGATGGCCATGGTGTCATTAAAGTGGAAGGTGTGACACATATTATCTACAAATTGCAAATAATTGTTAGCCATGTATCTTTGTTATCTTGTCTTTTCTTTTTGTGTTGATCTACATGAAAGATCTTCTTGAATGTATGCAATAATATCATTTTCGTATTTTGTTGTTTGTTTGCATCTGTTATCTTATATGTTTCAAAGTTATACTGAAAAGTTGAAAACTTGGTGGTGCATTTATAATCTCTATGGGAATGATAAAGCCACTGGGCATTAAATTATGTCCTCTTGTACCGTTGGCAGAACCTCAAGCTGACAGGAACTTTGGAGGAAAGAAAAGAAACTCTTCATTGAAGGAGGGTCCTTCTTTAGTTGAGTTGAGTGGTTATAACCACAAAAGACAGGAGTTTGATCCTGAATATGACAATGATGCGGAACAGTTACTGGCTGAGATGGAATTTAAGGAAACAGACACAGAGGATGAGCACGAACTAAAGTTGCGAGTGCTGCGTATCTATTCAAAGAGGTATGGGCACTTGGATTTCCATACATGAGTGATTTTTCACAGAAGTGACAATGATACTGACAAAAGTGATTTCCACTCTTTTTGGTGGATTTACTTGTTTAAAAATGTGAAACTTGTAAGGTGGCATTTTTAAGTGTGAGACTGACTTAGCATAATAGTAAAAATGAGAAAAGAAACAAAGGAAAAGAGGAATTGCGATAGTACCAAATAATCTTGATGAACTCAGGATGATAATCTTTTGGCATCATTTCTTTGTCTTTGATGAAATTATTTCCTGTGGGGGTTTTGTTTAGACTTTTTAAAATGTGGAATACACCTACTATTTCAATACTTAATTTTGATTAACTGTTGGCAGGCTTGATGAAAGGAAGCGCAGGAAGGAGTTTATACTAGAAAGAAATTTGTTGTATCCAAATCCTTTTGAGAAAGACTTATCACCTGAAGAGAGGGTGATCTGTCGACGATATGACGTCTTCATGCGCTTTCATACCAAGGAAGAGCATGAAGATTTACTTCGGACTGTAATTGCAGAGCATCGGACATTGAAAAGAATTCAAGAACTTAAGGTATGATACATCGCTTGCCCACTGAGCTTGTCCAGAATGGAAACCGTAGAAAAGAACACAATTATGCCTGGAATTACCTGACCTTTCATATAAAGAAATCATGGCTCGTAGCCTTTTATTCTTGGAAATTCCCATGCATGATCATATTGTATGCAACTGATGCGCAAACATCTATGCTACATGCTAGCTTTGAATGCTTGCTTCTGGTATTATATCATGTGATGCTTTATTTCATCAAACTAATGTCTTCCTTGTTTGAACTTTAAAACTCAATTATTCAGGATGCCAGAGGTGCTGGTTGCCGCACAGCAGCTGAGGCTGATAGATACCTTGAACAGAAAAGGAAAAGAGAAGCTGAAGAAAATGCTCGTAGAGTAAAGGAAAGCTCTCAGGTTGGTCCAAGCAATCAACCTGGTCCAAATGCATTCATGGCTTCAGAGTCTGTTGGCAAGGAGTTCAATTCAAGACCCGTGGGACAGGTTACTTCAACATCTGTGAACGATTTGGATATAATGGGCTGTTATGGGGCAGATTTATTGTCGGAAAGTGTAAGTATGCAATCCCATATTTTTAATTCTTAACAAGAAAGCATAAGGGCACCTTTCTGCTTTCCTGTGCAGCGTTCCTAAAACTTAGCAGTTATTGGAACATGCTTGACTTAATAGAACGATCTAAGCTTGTCTGAGCTCATTAGGCTATGACGCTAATATTATAGGGTTGTCCCTAAACTTTGGTGTGCAACTGTACATGCTCTTCTAAGTCTGCTGCCTATGGAAGTGTAGTCTCTGATGTATGATCTTAAAACTTAGGCCCGAATTAGAATTCCCCTGGTGAAAAGTGCATCCAGTTTGGTACATTGTAAGATAATGTCAGTGGATGACCTGCATGGCCAAAACCCACTGTTTATAGTGTATTATACCCGTTGAATTTTTGGTGTACTTGTCTTCTGATTTTTAATGAAACAATGTCCTAAGCGGATCTGCATGTGTTTTGAAACAGGAAAAACGTCTATGCAGTGAGATTCGGCTACCCCCACCTCTTTACCTCAAGATGCAAGAGATTATGTCGATGGAAATCATCAATGGTAACGTCACTAAGAAGTCTGATGCCCATCACTTGTTCAAGCTTGAAGCTGGCAAAATTGACAGAGTCTATGACATGCTTGTGAAAAAGGGGATTGCCCAACCGTGATGTTGTCGTGCTTTATACTGTTCTTCATCCTAGCAATCAATTGTTTCATTTTTGTCAATTCCATTACCTGGAAATGAAGAGCATTTTATATTGTGTCTTTTATCTTTGAATAATTGATGCTAATTGTTCACCATAATATTGCAAACTGTGGTTGTAATAGTAATCATGTTCTTGACCTCCTGAAGCCCTGAAAACTATTGTCCCTATTTTAAACCTGTAACCCAACTGCACTTTGAAATGATTGCAACCTCTTTTGCAGACGACATAGCAGGTGTATGCTCGGCACCTTCAGGGTCTATTAGCATCTATTGAAACAGTTATTGTATGGTGGTTGAAAATTGTTCAGCCGGAGTTTTGACTGATGCCCATGGTTAGTCGAGTGCTACATATGTTTGACATTGGCCCTTTACAAATACAGCTTGATCAGGGTCGCATTCACTAACATGGTAAGTCCTACGTACACAGTTCCTTCCACTTCGCTATGCGCTGGGCGGATTGTACAACATATTGGATTGCCTTTATCCTCGATAAACCGTCACTTCTAGAATATAGAAAATAAAATACTTCACCTTTGAGAGTACCCACATAGAAGTAATGACGTTCAGATGTTTCAAGGCCCCAAGAGGAGCGGAGAACTGAGAGATGACACATAGGGATCATGGACGACAAAATGCCCTTTAATTTCTTTCCAAAACAAAAGTAAGCTTTACAGAAGGGGAAACAGGGAACTATTTTGCTTTAACACCATTGGACAGGGGACAAAGCCAGAAATTGCTGGCTCAAACACCGCAAGTGCAAAAGCACCAACTGACTTGTGACAGTGGATCGAACCACTTCTGCCTAGCCTGAAATATCTATTAACTTTGACTATAAACAAAACGATAATTTCCATCTTGCAAGGGTAAAACCTACCAAATATATTGCTGTACACCAACCAATTCTCCTGACGTTAGAGAACTTGAGAATCATCCTTCAGTTTTCCTATACCAAACTCATGCACGTAATTTACATAAAGAAGGAACCCAACTTGAACTATCATTGAGGTCAAAACTATTCAGCTCAGACACTCCACCAAGTGACCGGTTCTTTGGCTTCAGCAGCGGACCATTTCCGGTTGGCAGAATTGAGATTACTGTTAATCATTATTATCTCCATTTTCATCTTCCCAAGGTTGCTTCCTCTAATTGACCCCCTCCATTTTTTCCATGAGCTCATCGGATATTGCCGAATCAGGTAATTCCTGTTCATCTTCTTCAACTGTTTCCAGCTTGGGAGTTGAGCAAACTTTGGGCCCCAGCAATGGTGAGCCGCTGCGCCCATATGATTCAGCAATAGAAGAAGAAACTGGGAGCTTCCACCAAGTACTGGCTTCTTCAGATAAATAACTAAGTATCTCAGGCTTTGCCTTTATGTCAACCCATCTGTTCCCCACCCAATCTCTAGAAGTTCGAACGTTCTTTCGCTGGACCTTCAGAAACATGTCTTCCCCTAAGATCACAGGATAAGTCACATCACTCACCATAAGAACAGATGGGAATAACTCAGACAACGTTATGTCCATCAACTCGCTAGAACAAGTCCATGAGCCATGTTCAGCCCAAACAATGCCAAGTAATAAAAGCTGCAATGCATCAGATTAGCTATACTAGAACATACCAGGGAAGTAAACATGCAGAGTATCATTTCCAGTAGTGTCAACTCCAGTTATAACACCTTCCCACCAGCCATCACTCCACCATGCATCTACCGCTGCACCAACCTCCAATATACAGTCTGTAAAATCCCCAGGAGGGCTTGGACGAATTGTCAGGCGACCTGAGCATCTCATTCCCAATTTATCATGAGCTGCAGCCCTAGATGCTGGAACCCATTCCTACATATTAATGAGAACATTAACATTCTATTTTTTCCAGGTCAGGTCTTCACATGAAGAAGCATTTAATGCAAATGCACATATTTAGACCAATTCATGGGATCATGGGCCACAGCCCGTATGTTGCATAGCCAAACAAATCACCATTCTTACTATTTCAGCTAACAAACAAACTAGAGAGCCAAATAATGCAACAGTAAAAGACAAACAACCCAAACATATATCATTAAATGCTAACCAAACTTCTTTCCAATGTATCCTCAAGACAGAGCCCAATAGAATCAAAAAAATACTCCCAAATATTTGCTTCTCTAAGGACCTATGTTTCATTCCCCCTTCTGTTGCAAATCAAAGCCAAACGAAAATTAAAAATTAAATTAGTGAACTACTGGTTACCTCTAGATTGCCGAAACCATCTGCATCCTGCACATCAACATATTGTACTTTCAGACGTTTTTGAGACACCTGCAAAACCTTACACCTAAACCAGCAGCCTCGAATGCCACTATCTTGACAGAGTAGTTCTATCTGCTCATCAACCTTAAAAGAAATGGGACACCAGGCCAGGGGTTCAACACTCTTTCCTTTTGATTTTCTAGAAAATCTTAATTTTAACATTGGGTATTTTGTTCCACACTTCGTTATCTGATCCCCAGGGAATGAATTGCTGAAATCAGAAAGCCCAGTTTCAAGTCCTTGATCCCATTTGTAACTTTGGCTTCTCTTAGTGTGCACCGCCACAGGGGCATCATGTGCAGACTCTTCCTCCATAAGCAACTTGTGGCACTTAACTTTTTGCTTGGCCACAAAAGAACAGTCAACAGAAGATAGGATTGCTTGATTAGAATATCCACGCAACTTGGGAAGAGTGAAGGGCTTGATCTTGTTGTTCTTAAACTGCCTAAAGCACATGTGAATTCCAGGCGAAGTAGGTGGAACAGCAGCCATACATTTTTGGTAATGCGTAGGAGTCAAAACTGTTGCAGGGCCATCAACACACTCCGCACTGATCACCTGAACATGAGGTGTAATGAAAACCTCTCTTGGGTGGGGATTCAATTGAGGGATCAAACCTTTGACTTCCTTATTATGGTGAAACCACCGCACTTTCACCTTTTTGAGCCCTTTCTTGTCTTCATACATATCTTCCAAGTAACCAAGATATTGATCTCCTTCTTCAGCCATAATAAATACAAATGAGTGCACCTGAACACCCCAGTAACACCCAAAAAAAGGAGACAAAAAAATGAAGATGCCAATCTTGAGTATACAAAGATAATTGAAACAGTATTAGTAACATCACTCATGTAAAGAACAACTAATGTGCTCATGCTTACACCAATTGCAGTCCCATTCCTGCAAAAAGCTGGGTAGTGCTTCAGCTGTTTGACGCAGATCCAAGCAACACCAGACCATACAATATCTGAATTTTGAACCCTCACTTTCCTTGAAACCTGAATTAATATGAAGAAAAAAAGATTTTAATAAACATGAAACATACGAATCTAAAAAAGAAAAAATTTGAGTAAACGGATACCATATGATCTGGAAAGTAAGTTCCATGAGCACAGGGTCCAGTCATTGACACTTCAAGAGATTCTACAGCTTGTTGCGAGTCAATTGCCGGTGAATCTGCTAAACAGATACTAAAATAGCTATAAAAAAACCCCCCTCATTAGCAGAAGGCTCACAATACGATAATTGATTTAAGAATGATTTTTTGACATCAATTTGTGGAAGAACGTTAAAAGAAAAATGTGGATGCACCAATTCCAAGATTGATGCCATTAAAACACCAAGGTCTGAGAACATTTAGGCATGTGTGACATTATAAAGGACCAAAAAATGGATGCTACTTTTTCCATTTCTGCAAGTAGCTAGGTAAAGGGGCCCTCTGTGCAGCCCAAAATCAGAGCCACCCATTAGCTTCTTGTGTTTCACTCAACAGGATTGAAAGTAAATGAGTAAGCTGTTTGGTTCCAGTGATTGAGCAAGATAGATGACCCTAATCAAGGTTAAACCCTCTACCTGTGCTATTATTACGCATGTAGGAATTTCTTCAAAACTTTTGAAAGAGATGTCCATCATTCTTGTTCTAATGACACCAGGAACTCTGGAAAATTGAAACAGAATTCAGTAAGGTAACCCATAATTAGTGCTTGGGCTAACTGGAAGTTACTAGTTCTTCTGTCCTTTTTTCTTAGAAACTCCATGAACTAAGACTCCTAAGATTTAGCAGGTACTGTAGAAAATGGCAGTATTGCAAAAATTCAGGGTTTCATGAAAGAAGAAAACGGGGGACCTAGCTAAGAGTTCAATTTGACAAGGCAAAGAAAACAAAGAACCTGTAGATTTAGCAACAGAACTTTGGATCTAAAATAACCATAAGCCATGAAAAGAAATAATGCAATATAGAAACAAAATAAATTTGGCAGATAAGTTCAGTTTGGTATAGTACCGGTCCCTTCTAGCTGCTCTAAACCCATATTGACAAATTCAAAGCATCTCTCAAGAGGATGCAGAGGGCTCGTAAGTATCGAAGAAGTAAAGACGTGGTGGAAAGAGCTTATGAAACCACTAAGATACACAAACACGTAACACCGGCCTATCTTACCTGGAAAGAAGGTGATTTATAAGTTGCTGAGCTCTCAAATGGGCTGGAGTTAATGGGCTTCTAAAATAAGTAGGATAAGAAGGTGATGTGGCAGAACGGACTTATCATTCAACCAGAATAGTTCGGACATGCAAATACTATCATCTGTTTCTCAATGTGGATTCAGATAATTGAATTCAGAAAATATTTCAAAGAACAGGGATTGAAACTATTATTTTCTCATTAGAAGAGTTTCTTAGACCTAATCCTTGGGCCAGAAATATCACAGACAACTTCACTTAAAATAACAAAACTAGACCACATGATTCAGCGTCAATTCATCATAGTACTTTTTACTTAATGTTAAGAAAGTAACTACAGTCCCTTGAAATAGACTGCCAAGCCTTAAGAATATAGATCTAAAAGGGAAGATAATCTGTTTACTTCCTAATACAAAATAATGCCTCCAAATCACAGCATCTCTGGCATGTTGAATCAAGTTAATTTCTATATCTAATACCAATTTAAGAGTCATAAAAATCTTTCACAAAAAGGTATGCTAAATCACTAGATTGCTCTCCCAATATTTAACTAGCTGGCATTCATTACAAACTTAAGCTAAAGAACAGCAACAATAACTACCAATCACTTCTAGTCATAAAAGTAATGAGTTATTACTCCTGGAATACTTACCATGCTAGCAGATAACACTTAATTATGTAAATTTGCACGTGCAAGAGCACATTCATGTCAAAAAGTATATAAACAAAAAAGGTTGATACTACACATTGTTTACCAGCCGAGATTAACAACTCTTTACTAGAAATTCAATGAAGTAGGTATGGAATATTCCTGATGAATTACACAACGAGGTCCTATGTAATTTCACATGACTACTTTGAGAGTATGCATCCGAAAGTGTCCAACAAAGTTCCACAAAACGTTCCTTAAATAAAGTTCAAACGCCTGTGAAAGTTCTAAAAGATTGAATCAAAGGAATTCTCAGTGAGACCATTCCTAAAGTAATGTCTGCAAATTTGATAACTTCGACTTGAGAAGTGGAAACCCACAAACAGAACGTTGACGTTATCAAATAGCCTAGGTCCTAGTCTTCCTCAATACTGAAACTCTAGTTGGTGCAATTTCTAGTGCCAATGCCAATAAAGTTTTGTAATAAATTTTATTCAGATAACTCTTTCAATTAACATATACTTAATTCATGATTACAGAAAGTAATATAAGATTTAAGATGAGGTGCAACGAACTCAAAAGACCCAAACGGAGGACAATTCTTCACCCACATAAACAAAAGAACAGAAAGGCAACAATCCGACATAATCCGATAAGTAACAATGTTCTACTAATTGCACCATAATGGGAAATTTCTCCCAAACACTAAATAATGATGACACATGCACTCCTCTCCTAACCCTTGCATCTCAATGCCAGTCTTATAACATAGCCAAATCTATGTGTAAAAAACACTACCACCACGAAGCTCGCGAGCTTTCACGGTAACTAAACTTGATCAAATATAGAATTCTACCATTCATTATTCCATTAAAGCTAAATCCCAAACTTCAAAGTTCCAATTTAAGGAGTCTAGAATTAGAATTCATTATACGTACTTGAAATATCCGAATACGGCACACGATGCCTTGGCGTCAAGGATGTGAGCCAACCCACCACTTCTCTTCTTGCTCGCCATTTCGTGCACGCATTGACGAATTTTTCGAACCCATACAATTGCATAAACTCGTCCGAGACAACATACGTCATGTGCCTCACGCTCCTCTCAGTCCCTATAACAGCAAGGACTGAGTCCCCAGACACATCCCTTAGGTAGAAATGAATGACACGATTCCCACGTTCATGACATACAATGTGCTCCTCCCATGCCACAAAATTAGGGTTATCCAGAGACATCCTGAATATCAGAGAGTCCCCAAAAGCGTTGAAGGAGCCCCCTTTTATCACATTCAGCCAAGCAAGCCCAACTCAACCAAGCCTAGACACTCCAAGAAGACTAAGTTTCTAATATAGAAAAGAATGTTCAAACCCCGTTAACAAAACCCTCAGATGGCACTTGGGCTTCCATAAAACTCGAACCCCAGTGGAGTAAAACGAAAAGACTTAAAAATTAACAAAGCCCCGTAGACCAAAACTCCCTGCCGCTCAATGTCTGCGCCCAAAAACACAACCAACATCCGACGATCACATGTTGTACCTCTCAACGAAAAGCTCTTAGAACTGGGATCCAGCTGAGTGAGAAGAAACAAGAGGACGACAATGGCGTTAACTGGAAGATTGTGGTCAAAAAAGGAACAGCGTTGGGCTTGTTTTGGTTCTGGAAAGATGCAAAAAAGGCCGCAAGCAAACAAGAAAGGTAAACAAACAAAAAGAGACGGTCTTTCTCTTCTTCCGAGCAAACCCAAAGACGTTTCAATGGGGGGCCAAAAAACACTCAGAAACAAAAAGAGTATAGCCGGGCCGAGAGTTTCACCGCCTTTCTGTGAAAACTACGGAACGTCACAAAAGAGACAGAGAGACCATGGTACAGTGACACACGCACGCAGAGCGAGACACAGAGAGAGAGAGAGAGAGAGAGAGAGAGAGAGAGAGAAGGGCTTTGACATGAGTCAGGGTTTTGCAGAGCTTGGGGGCTCGGCAGGCCGAGACACCTGGGTTATGGAAGAGACAAAGGAATGAAGAGGGGCAGAAAAGGAATTTGTGGAAACCGTGTAGGGATATCCTTGTACCCCGAAAAGTCAGAGATCTAATTATACACATGTCGTTGATTCCAAACTAATTCCTCTACTTTATTCCATATCGTTATGTGTGATTTTCATGTCAAAAAGTGGAATCTCCCACTAAGATTTTGCCACGTTTCACCATACTCAAGTAGGACTTTTTTTTTTAATTTTATTTTGACCTGAGAGATAACCTCAAACCCTTGAGAGCTTAATTTAATATAATTAACACATTTTTAATACAATTTCAGTACTGCATTTTGTGTTTAAATGGGATATGTTATATTTTCGTCAACCAAATAGTTTATGAAATCCGTACACTTCTCTTTCCTTATACGATTTATTAACGAGTATGGGGAGAAAAAAAAAAAAAAAGTACTTTGTGATCTTATTTTATGTTTCAATTGTATATCAAATTAAAGTCTCATATAAAATATATGATTTTTTATTGTGGAATTTAAATAAAGAAATGTCCCTTTAATCTCTAAGTTAACTTATGAATTCAAATTAAATTTTTTTGTCTCACTATGTGTTGAGCATATAGAAATATATTCCAATTTCAAAATTAACTTTTAAATTTGATTTTTAAGGATTCTATTATCAACTATTTTTAGAAATATTTTTAAAAGTAAACTTGAGAGGTAAGATAAGTATTACAGGTATTATACTAGTTTAGTCTAAACCTAGGATGACTGCATCCATCAAAAATATTATATTTATTCTCTTACATTTTTCGTGATGTTATAAATAATTATAAAGTCAAAATCAAGAATATGGATAAAATCGGGGTAAACTTATCTTTCATTAGACAGTTTTTTCATAAAGTCTATAAATATAAAACTTTGAAAAAGGAACTTAGATTGTGTGAGTTATTTTTGACCAATGCACGCAACCACCCACTTGCCTTTGAAAGTCCTAATTATCTTTCAAATCTGAAAAGGGTAGCTGTCATTGTCTTGAGTGTGCCATCTCAGCATGGAGATGTGGCAGTTCCCACACTACCAAAGCACCGTATACGAGCTCCATTTCTGTTCTCAGGGATAAGGTGCAGACAAAATACAGATAAGGTGCCATCATTTACAGCCTCTAAACCATTCATTTCACTTTACCAGTTAATAGTTTGGTGGTGTGGGTAGGAGCAGAATACAAGGAAAATGAAGACTTTATCCCTGAGATCCCAGTTCCACCCGCTTCGTTGCACCGGTTTCATCAATTCTGCTTCGCATCCTCGATTTCTCTTTACCATTAAAGCCACATCATGTCCAAATTTATCTGCAAGTTCTCCTGCATCAACTCTTCCTTCGAGAACTACTGCCATTCCGGGACAAGCTCTATGTTTCCTCAAAAAACCCAGTCAGATGAACAAGCCCTTAAACTTGGAAGTCGCAGTGAAATGCCAAAGTACCTCGAGTGAAGTTTGCCCACAAGGGAATACGAGGTTTGTGATAGTGGGAGCGGTTTCTTTGGGACTGGTTCTGTTTCTAATGGGGATGGATGATCAGAAGGCGTTGGCTTTGGGTCCGGAGGGGCCTCTGATGGAGGAGTTCTGGGACAATGTAAGGAGGTATGCTCTTTACGCGCTCACAGTAAGTACTGGCGCTATTTACACAATCTTCCTACCCATATTCGAGTTGCTCAAGAACCCCATCTCTGCAGTACTAATTCTAGTCATCTTTGCGGGAGGCATTTTCATTGTCTCCCAGGTGCTTTCTGCAATGTTTGGTGTTTCTGATTTCACTTACGATTATGGGTATTAGATTTGTCGAGTTCTCTCCATGAGAAGGTTTCTTTAACTTGATTTTGCTACCTTCTATTTGTCTTGTTCTCCACCATCAAAAAAGAGAGTACAAGTTTTTTCCCCTAGCAAATTCCTATACTTGATCCATACATGTTTTTTCATTACTTTCGGTTTTTTGCAATAAGCATACTCGACAATGAATAAGGTTAATATTCCTAGGATCCAAGACTGACTTGGGTTTTAAGTAGTGCCTACAATCCGAGGATTTATATAACGTTGCTTGGGTACTTCATAGCAATACAATTCAGGCCTAACTCAGTTCAGTCCTCGTTTTGCCTATCTACATTGCATGCCTCACATCTATATAACATAGACTAGAAGAAGCTAAGTATAATTGGGATAATGTCAGGGTGCCCTTGTCCTTAGGGACAATTAACGGAGGAAACTGATAGGGGATAACGGAAACTATTAGCATACTGGAAGGAGAGGCTCTCTCCAGGGCCAAGAGGCCCCCCGTCGTTGACAAGGCAGTCATCGTAATACACTCGCCTGAACACCCTAGGATTTATCATACGGGCCGAGCTGAACCACCCACAACTGACGTGAATGTCGGAGATGCTGCAACCAGAGACGCAGACATTGAGAATCTGAACCGTGTATGCTGGAATTCCATTCGGAAGTGGAGCCGTTGGACCTTGAAAGACCACTATGTCGCCCTTCGAGCATGTTGCACCAATACGGTTCATGTCGCCTCCATCTGCATCGAAGCATCCAAACGTTATTTATCGCATTCAAATAGCATCCAATACAATCAACTCGAAGACAAACAGGAAGGCTGGGCCTTACAGGCTCCATCCATTGATGCTGTCAGACAATTTGCTGCTTAAAACCCTTAAGACAGACCCAAAAGGGTAAACACAAAGCCCAACACCGACAACTAGAGGAACTTCATGTCCAAATCCAACCCAAACCCTGACCGTCTGTGTGACATTATTCAAAGCTCTTGTCTAGACTTCTCTTGACTCATTTGACTCAAAGGCCAATCCCCATGAATATGCATATGATCACATGCAAAGAACAAATACATGGTTCTAGTCATTGAAGAATCACATAAGTAATGATCTCACAACTATTTTCCCAATCGAAATGGACATGTCCATGAGACTGATCAGGTTCATAAAAGCAAACCGGCTCTGATCTTCCTGTTCCACCTCTGCCCAAAGGAGCAAGTTGCCCTTCATGCATTGGTTGAGAGAGGCAAAAGCTTCCTCCTCGACGATGGGTGTGGACGGGGGATTTGTGAATGGAGTTATCCAAGTGGCAGGCGATACACTATTACCAACAATGACCGATACCATGCGCGAGCTCAGGCGCACGTGGAACTTGCAGTTAATGGTTCACATCTATGGAGTCGAGGTCAAGGGATTGGTGCATTGCTCCCAACAAAAGTGACGGGATAGCTACGCACCCTCCTAGTGTTTATGTGTTTTGGGCTTTGCCCTCCTTGTAAATGAAAAGTAAACGCAAGTAAGGTTTGCTGGATATCCCATTATCCTGGTGGAAAGGAGAAGTCTTTTGGATAAAGCTCTTTCTCTCCTTTCTGGTGACCAAATTGACTGACTGACATGCAGAGTTCTGACACAAAACAAGATCTATATAAATTGGGTATTTGTTGGTGGATAAGGGTTAATATTTCCAACGACTTGTTTCGGTTATGAACTCAATAATAAATAAGAGGACAATAAGAGAAGGGAAAAGAAGGGAGGTACCAATAAGTATTTTAAGTCACACTGTACTATCACACTCCCTTTACCTTAAAAAAAAAAAACAAAAAAATTAATTACTGAGAGTTAGGAGAGTTACCCTTACCATCTGATTGCAGTAGCTTCCGAGCAAAGCCAGGGCCGTTTTCCTTGGAAAAGACCAGCACTTTGATGTCGATTTGGCCGGTATGTTTCGGGTGAAACACTGCATTGTAATAAACCTTAGAACAGTTTAAATTTCAAACATGGAGGCATTCAGGAATCTAGCTTAGTCTTTGGATACGCTATTACTGTAAGGCAACCCAAAGTTGGCAGTGTCTAAACAAGGACATTTAACAAAAACAGATCGAATTGATCTTCGAAAAGACACAGAAAGAAAACCCGACCTTGGTCAAAAAAAAAAAAAAAAAAAAAAAAAAGATTAAAGAGAGAAAGAAAAAGAGTTGCCTTTCTCATCCACTCGCGTGGAAACTAAAGCATTCTTCTGCTTTGTGTTTCATTTTAGAATTGCCATTCAGCTAACCCAGATATGTTCGAGCTCTTTTTTTCATTCTCAAAGTGTTGATTGCTTACTACGACTTCCAAGCATTTAAAGAAGGTTTTGATCTGGGAAAAGATCATTTCACTACCTTTCTTTCAGTGGCACATGCGGGGCAAAAGAGAATATACCAATGGTAATACAATCATCGGAATCATTACAAAACGGAGATTATTTGTTCAAGACCTTCCATCCTTATACCATTGAACCAAATTGAAATCGTTAAAAGAAACCAAAAAAAGAACAAAAGATGGCATGCAACGGCTGCATAACGTTTAACGTTGCAAAAAGGGCGGAAAATTGGCGCATGGAATCATCAATCTGATTTCATCTTTCACACATTTGTATGTAACTAGAGAAAAAGAGAGACAAGTATTACCAAAAATCACAGCGATGGCAAAAGCCAAAATAGCAGCCACGCAGACTCGCCGGACAACGAGACCTTCCAGCACCCCTGGCATGGTGGAAAACCTTCTTCTGCATGCTCGGAATCCAACATTCCAGTGACCGGTTTAAAAAATGCACAGAAACATGGAATGCCCAAAAACAACATAGCAAGTTACATTCTAGTTCTAATACGCATGCACCGATGTGTATGATCTTTAAATCATGCATTTCAGCAGAAAGAAGGGCAAGAGAAGAGTTGGTGAAAACCTTTTAAGAAAACCTGGTACGGCGTTAGCTCAGGCGATTTTTCTACGAGCGTATCCTCAGTTCCAAGCACGAGGTGAAGCAAATAAATAAAAGTAGTTTCGTACAAATACCAGGTTTTATGCGTAAACAGAGAATGCTAGGCGTAGCAAGATGGGACGGAAGAAATTACAGAGATAGCAAGAAGAGAAAAGGCGGTGAGATCAGCTAGGGAAATCTAACGTGGAAGAGACGTAAATCTGGTGTAGCTGAGCACATTTATAACACGGGCATACTAGTGAGAACTAGGGGACAATGTCAACATGTCACAGCTGCCAGCGTTCAATGCAGGCTTGCAGCACGTTTGAAGAGATGGTCGGTCTTAGTGTTCTTTGGTTGTCCTTTGACCGGGCCTTTGTCTAGGGAGACAAGGGAGCCCAATCGCCGGGATAAAAAGAGAATAAGATCAATAAAGAATTATAACGAAAGTTGCCTGCAAAAATATTATATTGCTTCTTGCAGGGCTTTAGCAAAGTGAGCTGGAAATCAAGCTGGTTGTGGGTCACATCATTTGACGATGCTTTTCTGCATCTGATCAGCTAAAGGCTTCCCCAGGAAGACATTCCTGGCTATACCAGTACTTATCGACCTGAAATCAAGTTGCTGCAATCGATGTAATGATTTTGAAGTAATAATTCAGCATTTCCCCTTGGTTTTCCAAGAAGTTCTACTCTGATTTGGCCTTTGATGGGCTATGACATAATGAAGGTAGATGCAGATTCTTTCTTACTGTGGTGATCTCATCATCTCTAGCAGATCCAATCAGATATGGTGAACACACAAGTTATTAGAAAGAAAAATGCCTAAGAAGTTAAAGCGCAGCAAGACCTTCCGAATACAAAGCAAGCGTGCGCTCGTGAATCTGTCTACTGTGTAGGAAAAAGTAGGGTCAGAAGAGGCCTTTATTAAGAGCCGTCAAAAGCAGGAGATGCCGGCTTTTCCTGAGCGGCGTAATTCAGTGACTTGCCTACTGCTCTGTGTCTTTGACTTCCACAAACTTAATTTCCCTTCCTTCTTTCCAGACAGGAGTAATTACGCAAGCTCTCAACCGCTACCTCCTTAAACTCCTGACACCACATCAAATTTTCGCTGTCATTCTTTTTTGCCATGCCAAAATGGATGAAAGCACCAGCAATTCAATGTTGAATCGGGGAATCTAAAACTTAGGCTCTCAGAAAAAATCTGAAGGTCATTTCTTGATTTGAAAACCATCAGTAAGCTGTTCAACCCCACTTGAGCCCAAACCGACTCTTTTCTGAAAGCCAGGACCGCAATCCGCTGGCAGCATTTTGGGCACTGCACATGACCTCGACCCATGAACCATCTGCTCGATGGCAGAGATAAGAGTTGGGACTTTGAACTTCGAATTGTGTGTTTCGTGTGCATACCATTCAGACATACTTTTGAGGATCACACAAGACAAATTTCTGTCCTCCTGGTACTGGGACTGGCTTAAGGATTAGAATCTCTGTTCATCAAACTAACAAAGAGCCAGAGCAACTTAATATGCAACGTGTTAGGGATTCAATTCCCGAACTCCCATGCCAGAAAAGACAAGTAGTATTGTGGTGATCAGGTTATCCTCTTAACAGAACTCTCAATCAAGAATCAAAGATTAGGAGAGGCTGTCTGGCATTATCAATCAAAAATGCAATACTAGAAAAGAATCTCCAAACGGATGATTCTGGGAACTTTGCCGTGGATATCTCCAAATATTTCGTATACCGATAAATAGATGACTCATAGACTGGCTTGAAAGGCTTGGTGACTCCATTGACTCATTTATGGACAACTCGAAAGGCTACATATGGATGGTAACATTGACTCTTGTTATGGAAAACTATTCACACTATTCTACTGTAAATCAGAGACATAAGAGAAAGATCCGTTCCATTCACAAAGTGACCTCCTTGATTACACAAATGATTATATTTAGTCAGTAATTGACAGATCGAGTAGATTTTGAAATACCCAGGCCCCCAGGTACCTGAGGGCAGCCGCCCCAACAGCCTAGGCTATGAGACTTCAGTGATACTTGGGGTTCTGGAAGAGTCTACCTCAACAACCTTATCTGAGGCACAGCAAAACATGGTTACAACATGTTACGATCACGCTAGACCTTGGTGATAGTTGTCGTGTGCATCAGTAACAAGTCCGTGATTGTTGGAGAGACTGTAGTTTAAGGTATGTATGTAACTTTAGCCTGTTGGGCATTTAGCTTAAATTCTCTAGGTTTCTTTTTCTAAGGAACAGAGTGTAGGTGTATGATATGGATGTAACGCGGATCTTTAAGGTGACAACTTTTTGGATGATTCTTTGAAATGAACCTTTTGGAGTTGTAATCTTTAGATACCCTTCCATAATGTAGAGAATTGTAATCCTTATGACTTTTCTAGCAATTTTCACGTAAATAAAGATAGAATAAGCATGCCTCGTGTGTCTGATATTCTCCCCAAACAGCATATGTACCCAATTGCTAGAGAAATCACCAACGCTTCCTTCAAATTCCTCCGGCTGCAAAAACCTTGGCAGTATCTACGGGCGTCTCAGCCAAAAGTTTCTTGATTAGGGACTCCGTCCATTGCACGCCGTTCTTGGGTGGAAGGGAGACGGATCGGTTTCAGAAGAGGCACATGCATCGGTAGCGTCTACTTCAGGAGAAGGTGGGATTTTTGTGTGGGGTTAGAATTGTTGTGAAGGAGTTGGTTTTGATTGGCGAACCGGACGGTGAATGGCAGACCATATTCCAATTAAGACGAGATTTTTCGCTATCCAAGTGACGTTCATCATGAACTTAGGTTTCATATCAAAAAAATCAACTCAATAATAACCAAATTCTTTCAAAAGATCAACTTAATGAGAGAAGTAATTAAGTCTCTTCATATAATTATAGTATCTTGTTCGTATTTTTAATATAGAAGAATAAAATCTGTTACATTTTGTTCACCCAAATTCATATCATCCTTGACATAAATAGACCCATTATATGCTCTATATTAGGTGATAGTAGTCGCAAGCATCATTGGGTCAAGTTCTTTAAGTTGGGTTATTATTTAGCTCTTATATTACTTGTCATATACTTAGGTTTTATCTCATTAATGATTCCCGTCCTTATCTTAAGAAACAAGAGAAACTTTAAACAAAAAAAAAAAAAAAAGGAATATCCTACTGCCTTGCTGTTTTCCTCAACCAATTGACAAGATAGGCAGCTGAACCAAGACTCCCAGTGAAGTGATTCTTAAGAATCCGAAATTGTAGTTAATTTGGAAGCCGCTTAACATTATTGAATATGAGGTCATTGTTCACGGAAGTCCACGACCATCCTCGACACGCAAAGAAACTAATACCTCCATAGTAATAGAGTATCCTATCTTGGCGCTCCAAACAACCATCCAAAATAAGACTTGCCAGGAACAACAATCAAATTATTGAGACCCTTCTATTGATATGGAATACCTATCGTGTGGGGTTCGAAATTTGCTGGTATTAATGCTTAGGACGCGCAGTTCTGTCGTCCACGGGTCGTGTGCCTGGCTATATATACGAATGCAGCCTGTCTAAGCCTTGCTTTAAAAGGCAATCAACTTTCTTAAGCTCGTCTCTCTCTCAAGGTTGGAGAAGGAGAGAGACATGGCTTTGAGGTGGCTTCTCCATTCTGCATGTCATGTTATGGGATCTCCACAGGACACTAACAAGCCATACAAACCGATCGTTGGCCACACAAATGAAGAACTTCGGCAAGGAGATCGTGTCGATAGCTTGAAGGTACCTAATGGAGGAGTGTCTGGGTTTCAGGCCTGCAAGGAAAATTACCCTTCGGGGTTCCAAATGCCTGTTCACTACCCTCGTTACAAGAAGACAGATTATGAGAAGATGGAGGAGTGGAGGGTGGACCTTCTTCTCAAGCAATATGGGCTGAGCTTTGAGGGCACGCTTGATGAGAAGAGGGCATATGCAATGGGGGCATTCTTGTGGCCTGGACAGTGTTAGATTAGCCAAGTCCATGTCGTGATACTTTGTGGTGCCTAATCTCCATGTATCGGCCTGTAGTTTGGTTTGTGTTATACATATATAGTCGTATGCTAGAATAAATGACTAGACTAAGCCTGTGTAATGAATAGATACCAGTACTTTCTTTTTTTTTTTCTCGTTATGTGTTGGTGGTAAGAATTCGTCTATGGCGACTTGTTTTCTGATAGCAAGACTGGTGGTTCGTAATAGATCACCAATTTCCCGCCCACTGCCCGTGAAATTTCTGTTATAAAATGCATTCCAAGGTAATAATGTTCTAATGATGTAAAAGGTCATCAGAAGAAGAAAAAAAACAAAACCAACCAGATGCAGAGCCAATGTCCTTATCTTAGATGTTGACAACATTTAAAATATGTGGCCTTAGATGTTGAAAATGTAAGATAAAGTCCATGTAATTCAATTACCAAAAGGAGGATCACCAGGACTAAATTAAATCATTCGCTTTTAATTCTGCAGTCAATTTCATAATTTTCTCAAATTTTAACATTAAAATATACCATTTGAGTTTCCAAATCCCAGAGTCGAAGCACCAAGAAAATCACCCTCGTATAGGAATGCATAAAGTTGGCGACTTCAGTTTCATCTGCAGTTCATTTCGCAATCCTTTCAGGTCATCATTTGAGGAAGCCTTGTGCTACAAATAATACAAGACCTGATGTTTATGAAACGAGAGTCGTATTTCAGGGAGGCACCATCCCAGAATGTCAAAGCTGGTTGCTTAAGATGGGGAATGGCTAGCTGGACGAGGAGCCGTGATTCATGTAAACATTTGGAACCTCGAAGAAAGGCATCCCTTAAATTGCCTTAAAAAAGGATTGTGCACTACAATTTTGATTTCGCCACATCTAACGTGAAGCCTATTGAAACATGTTCCATTTCTCAAGCAAAAAGCAATTACGGAAAAAAAAAAAAGGCAAAAAATAAAAATAAAAATAAAAATAAAAATAAAAATAAAAGAAGCGTTGTTCAAACAAGATAAGCAACCACAGCCACAATTCAATGAATTCACTCTTTGGCTTCTTCTGTGGTGAAGTCCCTAGATGTTATTGAGCTGTCAAAATTCGGGTCCTTCCAAAGTTTTACTAATGAAATGTCAGAAAACAAGCTACTTAAAACAAAGTCTTTCATGTCTATCAATTATTTTCTAAAAAAAAAAAACAGTGTCAAATTTGAGGCCACTGTGTGAAAAAGTACCCAAACAGGAAGACAGAAAAATTCTGGCTTATGGGAAAACGTTAGGATCGTTCCCCCATCACTAACTTAGAAGGTGGACCCAGGTGCTTCAGAAATTTAATGTTGCGGTCCATCTACGTGAAGCTGCGCTTGAGTCTCACCGTGATATGTACGCAATGTCCAGGTTTGGGAAGAGCTAGAAGCTTCAAGGGAAGTCCTTTTGCACCAGCGTCCTCTGTCTTTTTAATATTTGAGCTGACTTAGGTCTACCCATGATTTTTCAATTCAACGCCTTGTTTTATACAGTAAATCTGGTCATTTTCGTAAATTCAGACAGGAGTCCATCCAACTATTGCAGCATTAGGACTGCTATAAGTAGCTGAGGGGGCTTCATGTTCAGCCAACATGACAATTCGAGTACCCAACACACCAACGGAAGCACCTCTTTTAAGGGCATACCCTCATAGGATTCGTCTCAGCCAAAGTCTACCCTTTCGCTTGCAAGGAAACAACAAAGAAAGATGGCGCAAATTGAGGATCTGAGGCTCTCGACTGCTGACAAATTCGGCAAGTATCGTTTCTTGAAAAGGACTTTACAGCTTGTTATCTCAGTCTCTCTGTTCTCTTTGTTTCTTTGCTATTCCTCAGGCTTCTGCTTCTTTCCACACTCCTTCAGTGTCTTTTTTTCCACGTCCCTTTTCTCACTCTTCACACAGACCCTCGAAAGGAAGTATATGTTTCTCATTTGCAATGGAATACTGGCTATTCTAGCAAAAAGCTCGGTTTCTTGCAGCTCTTCACCTTCTGAGACTGATCTCGGAGTCGAAGACTCAGAGTCTGATGTGTCTGGTAACGCATCAGTGGTTGACGAGGAAGTTCAGGAGAGTGGCGGGCTGGCAATGAATGTCCCAGTTGTAGGTGAAGGAACAGAAGAGGAAGAAAAAGAAATGGAAGAAGAGGAAGAAAAAGAAACAGAAGAAGAGGAGGAACTAGCGGAAGCTGCAAAGCCTGAAGAACAAGAAGATGGGTCAACAAATACAGAGAAAGAAGAAACAGAAAATGAAGCTTTTATTGCAGGAGATCTCGCTAAAGAGCCAAAAGGAGAAAGTGGAGTAATGGTGAGACCAGAATACGAAGAAGATGCATCGCCAGCAGCGAATGATGAGCTAAACAAAAAGGTTGAAGAATTCATCAGGAAAATGAAGGAAGAAATCAGGATTGAAGCACAAAGACAACTAATAGCAGTCTAATATACATTTTGAACGATACATCTTGCTTCCAGAAAGCTGTGTCTCTTTTTAGATGACCAAGCTCTCGTTGTTTCTTCCAGCCCTTGTCTTCTGTTGTACGCATGTAGAACTTCACTTCTGTTGTTGAGTTCTTAGTTGTAATGCAACGTTAGAAATGTATGCTTCATCCTTTCTGTTCATTTACTGCAACGAGTTAGGCAAATCTGCAGTTTTGAGTCTAATTTCATAGCAGTTCACCCTTGTAAAAGATGCTAGTTTGTGGTTATCGAATGAATTACAGAAAACAATACATTAACATTAAGTTTGAATGGGAGGATATCTAAATCCAGCCGCCTTCTCGTCAAGCCGACCCGTCTATTTCGACGAGCTTCCCGCCCGAGGGTTGTGGAACACACTAGATGAGTACAAAACTACGTAGAAAATTTGGACAAGTTGTCTGATGCGAACGGTAGAATACTATGTCCTGCACTATAGTTGGTGAAATTATTGCTAGAAGCCAATGATATCATGGAAACAAAGTCAAATCATTGTTATATAGTAATGACGAGATTTTTTCCTTTCAAAGTTAGCCCGATTAATCACGTGAGGCCCCGTGTCATTAACCTCATTGCATGATTGAGACACAATGGTGAGTAATGGGAGGAAACATTAAGACAAGAAGCTGTGCCACGTATTAAAGCAAAATGGATTGATTGTGAGTATTTACAAGTTCAAAGGTGCAGAATCAACTATTTAAGTCACTATGTTATTTAATTTTCAAAGAAAGATTTGCATGAGGATGATGTCTCTATACAATGGGTATAGGTTTGTAGATAATATTTAAAATTAAAGAATGCAAGCAACCCGTTTAATTCTTTTCAAATTTTAATTACCACTGTCGATCTTTTTCTTGGAGTTGATTTTCTCGAGAGAATGAAGGGGAATACCAAATATCAATGAGCAAAATAGGATAACAACTTTCCTTCTAATCGTGAACCCAAAACCCTTTTCCATGCCTCAATGAAATAAACAATGCTGAAAGTTCGAGAAAAGAATCAAAAGAGATTGAGAACCCGAAGAAGATTGAAGCCATCGAAACCCACAAAAGAAATCCAGATTCCCACGCCGATGCAAATCTTTTAGAGTAGAAAGTAAGCACTAGCAGAAGAAAAGAAAGCATTCTGTCAGATTTTAAGCGTCCAATCTCTCCTTTAATGCACTGCAATTAGATAAATGAAAGACATCAACTGCTCATCCTACCTAAACCTTCTACGTGCCTCCATTTTCTTGAGCCAGATGTATTGGATTTGGAGCCATTGTGATGCATACAGGTACTAACAGACGTCAATGCCAGCTCCAAGGCCATCCCTATAACAAAAGCTGTAGGTCCACCCCAAGCTAGTGACGCAAAAAACTCAAATCCATCACCGACATGATTAATCTTACAGGAACTTCAGCGGCTCGGGTTGATACTTGTCCGACAATCTGAAATTGGTATTTGTCCCTTTTGTCATGTACCGTATTGAAATTGAAAGGAGGAAAGATCTAGAAGGACCCCATTATTGGAAGAGAAAAAACAGCTTTATCTGCTTGCGGGTAGGGATAGGAATAATGGTTCAAATACTTGTCGTTAATTCAAGTATGATACTGTTCAACAATGAATCAAAGAGAATCAAGGATTGATTTCAGAACGTGGGTCCAGATAATCGGGGCCTGAATGCATTTGAGCCACTGGAGCCGTTTCAGCACAGGTGAAAACTAAGCTAGTGAAGCAATTGGATCACAACCACAGCATCGACGACTTCACGGTATATCTTGTTGTATTCCGAGGACAAATTCTTATTGAAAAGGAAAAGCAGAGTGAAAGGCAAAGCTGCAGAAGTTTCAACAAAGGAAGCAAGTCAACAAGAAAAAAGAATGGGGACCGCAGTAACGCATGCGTCAATCCTTCTTGAACCTCTGCTGCCTTCAACCACTCTTTGACGCCTACAAGCACGAAGTTAGCAACGTGGCTATGTAGTACTGCTCTAAATGTTCAGCAGATAAGGAACTCCACTCAGTGTCCTCGTACAAAGGATTACAGCTCCATCTATGCACGATGGACCATGGACCATGGACCATGGACCATGGACCATGACTTTTTTGTTCGCGGGTATCCTGCGTCTTGAAGTTCACATAATCGTTACAGATTACACAAGTTCACAAAACATTCAATAATTATAAAAACAGATCAGGGTAGAGAAATAAGCCATTTGTTTCCAGAAAAATGATAGTTTCCCACTACTACCTTTAGAACTTAATTATTGGCAATACCAAAAGGGTTTAGTATAGCGAATTTCATTCTTTACATTAAAAAAGTGAATGATATGCCGTATAAGGGGACTTGGCTATTCCTTTTATACTGTTGATCATCTGGAATGAAATTCAAGTTCGTGGCAAATGATATTAAAACCAAATGATAACCCAACTTGATAAACCTGTGATTGATATTTTTTAGTGCAAGTTGGGGAACGGGTGAACCCTTAGTGTGGAGTTGACAAAGGGCTCCATCCCTGTTTAGAGCGACATGAATTTGGGTGAAAGAAAATGTAATAATAAGTGAAATGATTTAATCACATAAAGAGATTTAATTACTCTTCTCGTTGAGTTGATTTTTGGAATAAAACTTAGACCCATAACATTAGTGTTGTGATTGGTTAGCTTGAGGGGTCTGAGGCAGTCCCAAGTGAGCAGCAAGTCAGCCCCACGGCGGTCCGGGTGATTGCTAGCAGGGGCTAAGACGCATGCCGTTGGGCTTAGCCGCTGGGACTGGTATAAAAGGGCTTCTGAAGGAAGTCCAGGTTCGGTTGCCACCTTGTTGGTCTTTTGGTTGGTCGTCTTGTAGGCTCTTTTGTAAGGACTTTTGAGTCCCGGCTTAAACAACGGCTTGGATGAGTCTATGTGGGTTGAACTCCTCTTTTAGAGGGTTGTCTTTGTAGTTGTCCAGCGTCACTAAGTGTATTCTTATTTGTGAGAAGAAAGTACACTTCTTGAAGCTTTGCGTCGATTCTGCCTAACCTACTTGTGAGATCTTTGGTCGGATTAGGCTGACTTAGCATACCAAACATGCTAGGTGCCGCACCGTCCAACCTAATTTCGTCACATTAGAGTCCCAGTGCAATAAAACCCAAGTTGTATTCTTACCTATGATTTTGAAGTTGAGCCATCACTGTCATACTTTTTATGTGTTCAGGTAAGGCACAAGTCAAGGAGAGAATCTCTACTTAGCACAGTCATCTTGGCAATTTTAGTCATGAAGCCCATTCGCAAGGAAGCAGAGGGCTAATTTGAGGGTAATTCTTATTCGCAAAAGAATATGGAATAAGCTTTCCAGTTGCAAAACAACACACACTTCATAAGTAGGTACCCACTCTAACCCAGCTGAAGTACCTCAGTCATCAAATTGCTTCTTGTTTCGTCAAAGAAAACTAAAGTCGCACATCACCCAGAATCTCTCCAGGAAAGGCATGAGGTCTTGCAACACTATCGTTTTCACCAGTTGGACCCTTTTGACAAACAACCTACCCCAAATCCAGTATCTAGAAGCATCTACGTCAATTATAACTGATAAAAGGCACAAGAATGGATGACTACTGAAGAAGATTCATTGAGTCTTCGTTGAATCAAGCCACCACTTATTCAAAGCAATTGTTTGTTTCAAGATGGAAACAATGGTTTGATCCACTCATGCAGAAAACTTGTAAAAAATTTCAAGATGGAAACAATGGTTTGATTCATTCATGCAGAAAACTTTGGCAGTCTATGATGTACATAATCTTATACATATGTATATATATCTATGTATGTTGCCTCATCTACATTTTTTCAGCTGGGTTTTTCATACAGGAAGCCATTATGACTTCTGACAATTGAACAACGATCAGTATCATGCTTTACACTTCTGGATTATCCTTACCAGAACATTGCCTCTTCTAACTGGATGTGGTTAATGGAAGGCAGCGTTATCATTTTGTTCATTTCTCACGCTTCTTGAACTTCCACCCATACTTTCTTTCATCTGTTTGCACTTCCCATTAGATGAAGTACCCAGAGGCTGCAATGGCTAGCATACATGGAACCCATTACTTCAAATCAAGAAGTTGGTGACAATGTCAAATCCATAACAACAACATCAGTCTCTGGCAGATTTCTGACCTCCTTTAGAAGCCTTGTGAGTTCTTTGGTTAGCTCACTACGAACATAATCAGAACGCTCCCTTGTAAGGCACGATTCAGCAAATAGAGTTTCAGTAAGGCATTCATATTCTCGAAACCATTCATCCTCACCATTTTGACTACCATTATCTTCATAAATAATTGGAGTGCTTTCTCGTCGCCATCTACTAAGAAAATATTTGTCCGGAAGCTGAAAGAAGTTTTTTATCATTAGTACCCTAAGGGCATGTCTGCACAAAATTCCCGAAGATTCAAATTCCTTGCAGGAACAATGGATCTGTTCATCTTCAGGTATCCATATAACAAGACGTTCTCCATCCATTTTCTTGTAGTGGCGTACAATAAATGATCCATTGGCCATTTCAGGTGCTGCATACTGCATGGCCAGCACCAATTCATTTTGTAAAGCATTGAAGGCAAAAGGTGTAAGAACACTTCGTGCATGCTCTTCAATGGGTATGCATGTTTTAACATGCATATACTGCATCTCTAGACGTGCATGATTTTGAAATTTAGTAGAACGACCAACCTGAAAGAGTTTCAAGTGAAAGAAGCAATATCACGACAAAGACTACAGAGTACAGTAGCATATATCATAGCAAGCAGAACAAATCAAAAACCTTTAGACAATGTACCTGCTCAAAAAAACTGCGTAAACATGTTTGTGCACTAAAAAGCCCTTTCAAGAATGCATCTACAGACTTTGCATATGCCTGAGATGCCATTTGCGCAAGAAAGTAACCTCTCACATAGGATAGTGCCCAGGATGCCCGGAAAGAAAAGAGTAAAGCAATGTGCCCGTCAGAACCAAGTCCAAAGATTGAAACCATTTGATTCCACCTAACTTCAAAATCATCCACATTATCCACACGATACAATGCATCAAACTCTGATTTGAATTCTGCATAGCGAGATCCAAGTGGAAGAGAGAACCAACTTGGCAGTTTGGAAAGAATGTTTGACAGAGAAATGACATGTTTAGTGCCTGGTAACTCACTCCTTAGAGCATCACTAAGCCCAGGGTCAAGATCGGTTAGAATTGTTTGTGGACATCTTCCTCTCATGAAACGGAGAAAAGCCTGTATCCAAGGAGGTAAAAGAATAAATAATAAATAATTTAAAAAATAAAAATTAGCAGGCGAAGATCTATGGAACCATAACTAAAAAATTAAGGATATTAGCAATGTTACCTGTAAAGCCCATGAGAAGGAACGGGGTGTTTCATCCTGCAACAAGACACAGCAAAAGAAAATAGTCCTACCATGGTTGTCAATCCCAAGCCATGCTCCAAAAAGCATTCCATATGTGATTGATCGATAAGTAGTGTCAAAATAAACTACATCACCAAACATGGTGTATGCATGAACTGAGTCGCCATATGACCAAGCTATATTTTCAACCTTATCATTCTCATCCACAGTAAAATCATAAGCAAAGTCTTCGTCAGTCTCTTTTGCGGCCTTGCAAGCCTCAAGGAGTTCCATTGTATCAGTCTCTCTTTTTTCACTGAGCAATGCATCGTTTTCTTGAACAACCTTCTTACGGTTCTGAACAAAATTTCGAACATCTCTCTCCAAAAATGGCAATTGCCCACCTTGAATCCCCTTCTCCAATTCCAGCACCTTCACTATCCGATGAATGGGAAACCCGGCTTTAGAAAGTAACAGTATGCGCTCTTGATCTGCCTCGTGAATTTTACGATATGCAGGAAGGAGGCGCACTTGGTCATCTTCCAAAAGTTCATGGTTATGAACATTACTGAACTGCACAACAAACCACTGAGAAACCCCTTCAACAATCTCCTTCGATAAGTACATTTTTGCATCACAACCACACCTCACAGATTTCCTATCCCTATGGTGCTCCCCAGAAGGCTTCTTCTTAGCAGGTGCAAAGCCAGAACGATAGCAAACAAAGTCGCGTTTGTAAATACCAAGTTGCGGGCTTAGTCTGGACCTCTCTTTCCGAATCGAAAACCCATTCTTTCTAGCAAAATTTCCGTAATACTCAAATGCATCATCATCACTCTTAAACACCATTCCAACATAAGGAGCAACCATTGCTTCCAATGGCGCCGTATCATTCTTGACCAATTGAGATGCTAAGGAAGCTTCTTCAGCATCACCCTCATAAGCAACATAACATTTCCAATCCCCACATGGGCATTGTTGCCGCCGCATCCATATGTTTTTTGATGGAACCGATGTCATTATATACACAAGGACTGAGTCTATACAGTTCAGTCAATCCCCCAAAACTAGCTGGCAGTACAAATTCAACAACAGCGTTAGCAAACAGAAAATCGAAAGATAATTGCACTTTCTTTCTAGGATAAGAGATACAATGAAACAAAAACCAAAACCCAGCACGCTCGGATTTTTTCAGCCATGGATTATAAGAACGAATGGGTTTTAAGCTGCAAGGCGCTTGAAAAAAATTAAGGATCAGACAAACGAAGAAAATGGTACAAAAGCAGTAATCTAGACACGATGTTGGTCTCAGTCAACTTTTTCAGTGATAAAACGTAACGTACCAGTGAGAAAGAGAGAGGGAGGGAAACGCTTAAACCCTTGTTCTTCTTCTTCCCCAAGTGAAGTGACCTTGTTTTTACCTCTGTTACGGGAAGCTCCACGTAATAAAGTCCACCTCAGTCTGTAGTGGGCCGGGCCTTTCGTTCTACGAAGCTTCTGAGGACCCAACTGTTCTAGTAACGGACCAGGGCTGGATTCGAAGCACCCAGTTGGCCAATTCGGTTCCTGGGACTAGATTTTAGCCTGGATGATTCAATGTCATGAACCAAATAAGTCATATTTTTAATGCATTTCTTATTTTAATACCTCATACACCATGCACCTATCTGGTGGTGTTGATCTCTTGCCTTAATGGTCGATGATTCTTATTAGCTTACTACTAAATTAGCATGCATTATTTAAGAAGCAAATTTTATTAATTTACTAAATCAGCAAGCATTAGAATATGAATTACACCAGTGTTTAAAGCATCAAATGTCAAGATTTCTCACATCTTTTACAAAGTAAATTTTCTTATAGATGGTTTGATCAACTTTGGTCATTTGATTATAGGAATACAAATCTAATCCACTATGGGATCTCTACCAATAGATTATAGGAAAATAGCCTAAAAAGATCAATTCGACTTGAAATATTACAAGCCTCCTTGGCTATATCAATTTTAAGAGTTATAAGTTGTTAATTTTATTATTCATTGTATGATTTTTTTTTAGGCACTTTGAAGGTTTTATTTCATGTTATCTTATTACTTAAAGTTCTAGATTATGTGTTGAAGGGTTAGGTTTAATGCCTTACTCTATGTAGTTTTTTACATAGGTTTAGGGCCTTGTATTATATTGTGAGAGATAAATATCAAAATAGGGGTTTGAAGCCTTTTACTAAAAAAAAAAAAAAAGCAGGCATTACTCAAGGGGTTATAATGAATAAACTCTTAATAATTTGATTTGGGAGTCAACTTAGTATCACATTTTTGTGGCTTCATATGCAATGAATTCAGAGTTGAAAATTTTGGTTGGTCACGATTGACATAGTTACCAAATTTGTTTAGTGTTCCGGGCCAAATTATGAATATTGGTCTTTCATTAGTAATAGAATAAAGTATTAATGCCTAAAAGGAAGAATGCCTTAATTTATTAGTAATTTTTGCTTCAATGATCTGACATTGAGATTATACTGTTGAAAAATTTACGTAAATCGTGCTATACATACACATACAAATTGAAAAAATATTAAAGTTTTATTTGATTCTATCTCCACAAGAGATTGTAATCTATTACTATTTTGAGATTTTTATAGATATACAATGGCAAAGAACTGTTCTTCTTTGGTGGCTCTATCATTCTCTTTGACCATGTGTCAGCTCAACAGTTCTAGAGGAACCCTAACTATCAAAACAACTTTGACTCTCCAACTACCACATATGCCATTGCAACTCCTAAAAGATTTCACTATTACAAGAAAAGAGAAGCCCGAGCACCTTTAGATACTAAATACCGTGTCTCTTGGTGATGTCATGAATGTGCCTACATACGTGTTTCCCATTTTGGATTTCCTTCACTAGCTGGTTCTTGCATGTTAGTTATTAAAAATTGGACGTGCTTCAGCTCAAGAACCGGCATAAGCGTTGGAGGACATGCAACATGTCAACTTTGGACGTGGGTTTCAGTACCAAGGAAGCAGCAGATTGAATCTTGGTTCATTTGAATCACTTTGAACCTACTTCTTTTCCTTGGATATGACTGCTCGTTGAATCCTATCGTTCTGGGTTCGCTGGAAGCATGCAAAAGTCCAAGCATGATTTTCTAATTGAGCAATTGATTTGCGAAAACCAGCTTTCTTAGGTAAGACAAAGTTTTCCATTTTCGATTACCATTTGGTTCTTGATTCTGTATCTCACATATCTTGGTCTCCCTAAACACGTTTAGTTATACGAAGGGGAGCAAAGAAATGATATTTTAGAAGCATATCAATTTCCCCTTTCATTTTATTTTCTTTGGCTCTTCGTGTAAAGCCGGAGCCTTTAGTATCTTTGAGTTGGATTTCAATGCTCTGTTCTCCTTACTTTTCTTGTGAACAGTCTGGGTAACTATTCAAGTTTCATGATGGCTTGGAACTCCTAAAATGAAACTTTTGTTAGTTTGTTTAGGAGCTTTTTATTGGGTTTATTAAAATAAACTCACTTTAGTAAGCATTAAGTACGTCAAACTACTGATAATGAATTTGCAAGTGCAAGATAACATTTTAAACGCTTGATATCAGTTGAGTGCTCAGAAATAAACAAGGTCAATCCAAATTGTATGGGGACAAAGAAATCATTCTCATCAGATTTTGATGACTTTTGACCTAGCTTCTACCTCTTGTGCAGTTATATGAGTTAGCAGAGAAGAGAAAATCCTTGCGTTTGACTATTGTTAAATGTATAATACATTACCATGTTTAATATGCTTAATTTGTTCATGTAATTATGTAGGCGTTAGAGAGCAATTTCCTTTCATTCCATGTATTTATTGTAATTTGGCCAATTGCCATATATTGGTTAGATTTTCTAGTCTATAAGTAGGAACAGAATGTTGTACAGATCTAATACACTAGAGTATAAATCAATTTACTCATTCGCAAGCTTCTCCCATTATGCTTTTTCTTGCAACTATCCATTTATGTTTAGCTTTCAAATCTGAGCTCGTACAAAATTTGCCACCAAGCTCCTTCTTAGATTTGAATTCAGCAGCTTTTCCCTGTATCAGATGAGCCTAGTTTAATTATCTGATGGCTTGGAATGATGCTAAAGAGCCGTTGCTTTCCGATACAAAAGATCATTCTCTTCTTAGTGAAGAAAATGACCCCCACAAAAGAAGACTTCCGGGCTGTAATACTGCTGCTGCTTCAGCAGTGACCAATCGCCCTGAACAAAGACTGGGATCTCCATTACGCCCTGAAGCTATGTCTACCAATCAACAGTTCAATATCAAGCATGTGATCTTCTTGTTGGTTGCCTACCTAGGTGGAGGCACCCTTTGTTTCTTCTTCGTTAGAAATCAGATCAAGGGTCAAAAAACTAGTGGAATTCTTGATGCCCTTTACTTCTGTGTTGTTACAATGACAACTGTAGGATACGGGGACCTTGTGCCTGATGGTGCATTGGCAAAACTACTTGCCTCTATTTACGTCTTCATAGGCATGGCTCTTGTGGGTCTAATTCTCAGTCAGGCGGCGGATTACATGGTAGAAAAGCAAGAAATTCTTGTAGTTAGAGCCATTTACCTTCGTGAAAAACTCAGTCCACCTGAGATTCTTAAGGAGGTCGAAACCCATAAGGTGAAATATAAATTTATCATTGTGGCGGTCCTTCTTCTGGTGCTAATTATCGTAGGAACTGTCTTCTTATCTATAGTTGAAGAATTGAACTTTATTGACGCTTTCTATTGTGTTTGTTCAACCATAACAACTCTGGGCTATGGGGATGAGAGTTTCTCAACCGCTGGAGGTCGCACTTTTGCTATTTTCTGGATTCTGGGCAGTACCATTTGCTTGGCACTGTTCTTTCTCTACCTTGCTGAGCTCAACACTGAAAGAAGGCAAATATCAATGGCGAAATGGGTTCTTACACGAAAAATGACATTCTCGGATCTTGAGGCAGCAGATCTTGATCACGATAAAGTTGTTAGGTGAGGATAATTTGCCTAAGGTTAAAGGAATATAGATGATCTCAAAATAGGTTCATTCTTTCCCCACATATACCCATATTACCTACTCCCACGATTTTTATGCTATCAAAACTTTGTGTTTTGAATAATCTCATTACTTTTCACAACATTCTTATGTGTTTTGCTGTTTTCTTTCTCAGCGCTGCAGAATTTGTCATATACAAGCTGAAGGAGATGGGGAAGATTAGCTCTGAGGAAGTTTCACTTGTGATGGAGACTTTCAAAAGACTTGATGTTGATCGTTCTGGAACTCTGACTCCATCTGATCTTATTCTATCACAACCAGGGCAAAATATGTGAAGTGCACTACTCCTAGCAGAGCAGATTGATGGCAAGTATAGTTTCCCTTGATGAAGCTGATGCGTTTCAAATCAAGGAACCCATTGCAACCAGTCAAACAATCCAGTGAAAGTTAAAATAAATGGAGGCTCAATGTTTTCTGATTGAAGATCTCAAACCTCATGAAGGCATCATACGTTGTATGAGGCCTTCTGTCAGAAACAACGAAGAAATATATAGACGGGGAACCTAATAGTCATTGCAATTATTACTTTCAGATTTTACATTTTCCACGGTCATCTTTATCACTTTCACATTTGGAGTGGAAAACAGAGAAAAAGAAGAAGAGAAAGAGAGAACAACGTGGAAGTCGTTATAATTACAGAGAATTCGATGCCATGGATTACCGAACATAAACTATAATGTAAACCCAGTTCTCAGAGTCGAGAGTTGAACGTCCAATGCTTACTCCAATTTTGGAGGCTCATCTGTAAGTTGGGGTTGGGCTTGAACATAATCCAGGATCCCTTCGCCTGCTTTTTCTCCTTGCGCCTCAGTTGCCAACTGGGAAAGGCCACCAAACGCCATTATTGCCACCAAGAGTACAGTTGTGGAGGCAAAGAGTGGCCAAAAGTAGGCCAGGATGGTGAGAAGCCGAGGGGCTGCATATAACAGCGAGGAAAAGCCTATCGAGGCAATGACTGCTATGGCGAAATGATATCTGTACTGCATAAGCTTCTGCGGGATATCCATGGCCACAACCCCACAAAGAGATAGAGAGAAAGAAAGAGAGATCAACAGATGTCTTCTTGAGGCTTCTTCTCGGGGAGTATGGTCATATATCCCCTGCTGGAAATGATGGTTTCAACAATTTTCAAAGTTGGGTCGGCCAATCTGCTACCTATTTTCTTGCAGATATGCTTTACCGAAATTTTACTCCCTTAAGCTATCTCATTGATTCTTTGGTAACAAAAGTGCCCCTCTACAAACACGACAAAAGGATCACATGCTTAAACTAGTAAAAGACTGTCAAAAGGAGGTTAACTAGTTGGTAATCGACCAAACAGTGTAGTAATCTACTGGTGGAGAACGTAAGGATCAACCTATAGAGTTTGTTATCATATTTTTCTACCCAAACATGTTGTATAGATAATCTAAACACTTGATTATCCTAACCTGAAAGCACTTAACAATTCACGATGGAAGAGGGGCAGATTTGTCAGTGCAGTGGATCCAAATTGGAATGATTTGACAAAGATTCCTTATCAACCGACTTGTATTTGGGTTGCCTTGTCCCTTCCTAAGAGGTCACTTTCCAGTTGATATGAAGATTAGAATTTAGGAAAGGAATAACTTTTTCTTGTCCTTCGTGTTTATGGAATCCAGGAAAAGATTAGTTGATCAAAGAAGAATTAAGAGTTATCTTGCCCAATTCGATCACCCTTTTGGACACTGGTCAAGAAAAGGACAACCTTCATGGGTTTTAGAAAGCAGAGCAGTTTCCCTTTTCACATGCGTCTCCAGGATTCCCATCTAAGCCTAAATATATTTTAGGGATAAAGCATAACTCAGGTCGGCTAAAGCAGCCAGGGAGATACCTCTGTTTACACTTTTTCCCTCCCCTAGTCATATTTCTATTCAACTATTCGTTGAAGGAACAAGGAATCTGCGATCCAGTTGGAGTGAAGAAGCCCAGGCCTTTTGGGCAGCAAATATAACATAGGCTCCAGGGGGAAAGCTTTGGCCCCTTCCAAGTTGGACAGATAAAACCCACAAGAGACTCGGACATGCGCAGACCGGTACCAAATGAGAAAAAGAATAAGAAATCGAGAACTGACTTGACTCTTCTATTTTTTATTTTTTAAAGAATAGGAGCCCCGTTTTTTTAAATTTTATTAATAATAAAAAAGCGAGGATAATAACTATACTTTATAGGAGTACAAGGAATAGGATATAAACATGATCCTTATAAAATTGACTCACCGTAATGAAGAGTATTTTCAGAACTACAAACAAAATTCAAAGTAAAAGAAGAAGTTATATATTCTAGACTTGATGCCCAAAATTTGCTCAAGTTGACTCATAGAAGAAGGCTTTTCTTTTTCGGAAAGAAAAATGAAAAGGGGTAGTTGCATAGTGGCTTCTGGAAGAGGTTAACATGTTTAATGCCCAAATCTAAAGGTTTGAAGCCTTAATGCAAATGGAGATTATTAATTAGAGTTCAACACGATATGATCAAATTGAATCGATAAGTTTCCAGGAAAGCGACCAACATGATGAAATGGGGATGTTCGGGCTTCCTAAGCTCTTCGCTTATCCACTCCACCAGAAACAGACATTGAAAGTGATGTCGTAATTCAGACTCCATGGCCATTTGTACTAGCCAGATAAACTACCTTTTTGTTTTTTGTTTTTTGTTTTTCCTTCTAATCTCTTTGTTTTTGATATCTTTTTTATCATAGTCTGAGAGAGGTTGAGAAGTCACCTCAAGACAATTGTAGTTCAAGTGGTCTAATAGATTAGCAAAGCACAAGGTATATGAAAAGTGAATGAAAAGTGAATGAAAGTGAATGAAAGTAAAACACTTTCTCCTTTTTCTTTTTGAATTGTCTCTTCCAGGAACATTTTTATATAACAGTGGGCTTCCATCTCAACGGTTCCACGAATTTTATGCCTCAATAAAGACACCCTTTGGAAGACCCTACATGGTGCACATCTTCCCTGTATGACATAAACAAAACCATTTTCAAGGATATTATACTATTCCTACTCAAACCCATTCAAAAAGAACAATTCAAGGCTGAGCTTGATCCTCTGCATGTCACTCTCGAAGTCTGCTGCAGTTGGCTTTGAACACCCCAAATCGTATGTCAATGGAGAACCCTTTTGAATGCTTTGTTGGTATCAGGATTTGGTCATCATCTTTCTCTATTTCAAAGGGTAATAGGTGTTGGTGAGAGCTGGCCGGTGGAGTCTTTCCTTTGTCGCCTATCCAAACACCCCAAACGTATAACTCAACAAACTGGCCAAATGGCCAAGTCTCCAAGGATACAGCTGGAGCTTCGTCTAAGTTTCTTACATCCTATCATGCTTTTAAGCAAAGATGATCAGCTCCGTCAACTCCTGAGCGAGTATGTAATTCTTTCAAGCCACTTTTGAGTTCGTCCCTATCGATTCACAATCATCATACCTCATTTCCTTAGTTTCGGTTCAAAATCTGTTTTGAGTGATGTCCACCGAGTAGAAAAGAAGGGGTTTTAGGACGGGTTTAGCGGTAAAGCAATCGAATTACTCCAAAACAAGAGCTTTCCGTCCATATTGCGAGACGATGACAAGACTTGACAATCTCCTTCTCCCGTATCACTTACACATAATCTTAAGATAGAATCCTCCAAGAAAGAAAGAAAAAGCAGGAAAAATGGAATTTAATGACAATAACAATAAAACTAGAGCTATCATCAACCACTTTCATCAAGATATCAATATGAGAATTCTTTTTCTTTTTTACGCTAAGATTTCCTACTTTTATTGTTTATGTGTCTCTTGCTTTAATCTATCACTTTAGTGGTTCTAGGTCACCTACTCACATGTTGGTTTCCATCCTTGAACGGTCCAAAATGAAAGTATTCCACAGATGAGGTCATTGAGCATTTCACTTTTTTTTTTCCTTAACAAAAAGCAATAACATGCAGTTGCTTTCAAACGGAATCATGATCAAATAGAACCGTTGAGAAGACATTTGTTTTTGTACTCCACTTGTATGTTTTGAAAGAAACGACCTTTTCAGATGATCAAGGAGTTTAAAGATCGTGATGTTGAAAATAATTATGGCGATAAAGAGGAAGTAACCGTTACTGTCAAGGAGGGAAGAAAGGAGCTAAACCAGCCGGCGAGGCCGGCTTATCAGCTGTACCTTTCAAAATTTTGCTTAACAGCGGGGGAACCCATTCCACTCTTTGCGGTCAATTCCTTGAAAGCTCGGACTCGTCCCTAATAAATCTAGCATTCCCCCCCACGACATTCATCACCCATCAGAACCCAAGTGCTGTTTTTTTTACCGTTGTTCGACTTTGTAAATTCCTCACTGCATTTTCAGCTGCACCAAAGAAGAAACTACAGAAGATGGGGAGCCATGAGGAACAGCTTGGATGGGAAGAGCACTCCCTTGCCCACCCAGACCCTCTTGTATTAGAGCTTAATCGTCTGGAGAACTTACTCAAAGGTTTTCCTCTTCTTCTCTATCACATTCTCTCTTTCTCCCTGCATACAGTACTTCTCCATTGATGCGGTGGTTTCTACAATATGCTAAATGGGATGATTGAATTCGGTGCAAAGCTTTCTTGGGTCCATTCAGTTCTGCTAATTTATTTGGCTCTGCGAACCAGATTTGTGGTTTGTGTGGTGCAGGAACGACGCAATTTGAGTTGAACTTGCAGTTCTTAGTTCTGTTAGTGCATTGCTGTTGTTCGTCTCACTAAAATTGGAGTCACGTACAAAAAGGAACGTTCTAGGCTGCCTTAGAGTTGACATCTTTCTTTTTTCTTCTAAAATGTTCGTGTACAACTACAAACCAAAAATGATCAATCGAACATTTCTTTTCCCACGAAGTATAAGGTCAAAAAAATGGCTCAAATCTGAAAGAATTCCAAATCCTTGAGTCGACCCTTTTTGAATCGAGAGACAGACTCTTCCATGATGGCCTTTAGCCTCGTGGGGCATATAACGGAGACCACTAAGGTTAATGACAAAAACGTATAATGGTGGCCACTAATTTTGCCTTGTTTACAGCACATCTAAATGCATGATCTTCGGCCGGCCCCTGGTAATTCTAAATGTGCATCTCCTGTTGAGTGTTTAGACACGAGGATTGACATATTATGGAGTTGAAACTTCTGTGTTATTTGGATATGCTTAGAATTAGAATATTTGTCATAATTTCTACTGCATTTATATTTAAAAAAAGCAGACTTCAATTGTTTAAAATAATCTAATACATTCGTATAGAGTCATGAAATTGGATGAATATGGTTAGCTTTTATAGCGGCAATTGAACCCATAAACAGTAGTGGATTTTTGTGATTTTGGAATATCAGGATGGTGAAAATTGACATTTCTTACCTAAAGCGCTGTTCGTGGGAATTCTGTTTGTAAAATCTTTTACAGATAAACAAAGAAAAGTTGGGGAATTGTGAAGACTCACCAATTTTCGTGCTCGATGCAACAAAATAAAGGGAAAAAAGTTAATCTCTGTTTACTATGCTTTATATTGCTTGCAATCAAAGAGGTTAATTTTTTTGCTATTTGCAGAAACTTCATTTTTTGAGGTTTTCTCTTGCATAAAATGTAGGTGCATAATTGTTGTATATTCTTAAATCTCCAGTAAAAATTGAAAAGCAAATACTAGTTTTAGGCACTTCATGACAATCGTTTTTGATTCCTATCCAGAGAAAGAAAGGGAGTCAGGGGTTGCTCAGGGTGAAATCAAGGCTTTGAGAGGGACTGAAGCTTTGAAGGACAAGGCCATAGAAGAGGTAAATAAGAATCATATGCAAACATTGTCACGGGACAGCCATATGTGCAATACGCTACAGAACAGTGCCTGTGCTATTATTTCAAATTTCAGGACAAATTTTTTTAATATTAACTGCAGTGCAAAGTCTTCTGTTATGTTGGAATAAGTTGATATTAATGTAGATTTTTGCCACCAAAACTATGTTTACATTTGGTTATTATTTTTCAGCTCACGAACGTAGTCAATAAAATGGAAGAGAAACTCCAAGCCACTGAAAATCTTCTTGAACAAAAGGTGGGTTAATGTTTTAGTGAGATTTATAGGAACTACAAAGTACTCTTAACTGCCTGAGGCTAAGATACTCCAGTTGGGTTTCAATCTGATGAAGTGCAGAACCTTGAAATCAAGAAGCTAACAACCGAGAAGAAAGAAGCATTGGCTGCACAGTACGCTGCTGAAGCAACGCTTAGAAGGGTCCATGCAAGTCAGAAGAATGATGACTCTCTTCCTCTTGCATCAGTCATTGCTCCTCTCGAGGCTGAAATCAAAATGTATAAGAATGAGGTAGGAGATGAAAGTTGAAAGGGCTATTTCTTTCAGTAACCAATGCAAAACAAACATATTGCTGATTGATCACACTGAATGCACTTCTCCTCCGCTGTTGGCCTTGCAGATTGCAGCACTGCAGGAGGATAAGAAGGCTTTGGAACGTCTCACTAAGTCAAAAGAATCTGCTCTAATTGAAGCAGAGAGGATACTGCGAAGTGCCCTAGAAAGAGCTTTAATAGTAGAAGAGGTTCAAAATCATAACTACGAATTGAAGAGACAGATTGAGATTTGCCAGGTATAACTTCTTGAGATCATGTTCTGTTGGAGAAAATAATTGAAGTTTGAACAATTAATCATAATTTTAACATAATACATTCAGGAAGAGAACAGAATTCTCGAGAAAACTAATCGCCAAAAGGTTTTAGAGGTTGAAAAGCTTAGCCAAACCATTCAAGAACTTGAGGAGGCCATTCTGGCTGGGGGGGCTGCCGCCAATGCTGTTCGTGACTACAAACGGCAGATAGACGAGTTACATGTATGTGCCCTATTAACTTTCTTGTTTTGGGCTTCAAATTTCTAACCTTATTTTACTCCAAATTCTCAGGAGGAAAAGAGGACTCTGGAGAGGGAGCTAGCGAGAAACAAAGTTCTAGCAAACAGAGTTGCAACTGTGGTGGCTAATGAGTGGAAAGATGAAAGTGACAAAGTAATGCCCGTCAAGCAATGGATAGAGGAGAGAAGACTACTGCAGGTATTTTCTTTCCCTGAAAAGTTACAGAAGCCCATCATTTAGCGGTTTTCAAATACATTGCAAATACAGGCAGAGATGCAGCGTTTGAGAGACAAACTAGCGATATCAGAGAGAACAGCCAAGGCAGAAGCACAACTCAAGGTGAACAAATGATTTTCAATCTTCTAGTCAGCCAATCTAGACCCTTTTTCATTCGAAATATTTAAACAACAAATCCTATACTGTTGTGTATTTACTTCAGGATAAAATAAAGCTAAGACTGAAGATTATTGAAGAAGGTTTGAAGGATGTCTCAAGTGCCTCAGTCAATCCTAATAAGTTTTGTGCGTCTCCGAAGCCAGAGAAGTCCAGTAACATTTTTGGCTTTCTAACAAGCAATGGCGGACTTAGAAAGAGATCTACTTCGCAGCCAAGGGCTTCTAGCATCAGTAGAGGTCCTCCCTTGCAACATCCCAATGTGGAAATTGAAACACCCCAAGTTGCCGGAGAGCTAAAAAGAACAAATAGCTTGAAAAAGAAATACGCCTCTGGAGAAAATATGATCAGAAAAGGTATATGGGCATCTAGAAGTAAAGTTGTTGATAGCAGTGAAAAGGAGAATACAGAAATAGAGGCACATATAGAATCGAATATCAGTAAGATCGAGGATGATGGCACACCAACCTCACCAGAAACCAAACCCAAAAAGGGCAGCAATGAAGTTCCAGAAAACAAAGGAAATAATGAAGATGTGGTCTCAGGATTTCTCTACGACAGACTTCAGAAGGAGGTCATCAACTTAAAGAAGCTTTGTGAAGTTAAAGATAGTACTTTAAATGCCAAAGCTGAAGAAATAAAGGTATAGGCAACTGCTCTCTCTCTATTTAACACACATTCACACGAAGAGTACTGAGTCCATATGGTGAAATCCCCTGCAGACGCTTGCGAAGAAGATTGACGCACTGACAAAGTCGATGGAAGTAGAGTCTAAGAAAATGAAGAGAGATGCAGCAGCTAGAGAAAAGGAAGCTACATTGGCGAATTTGGATGATAACAGGAAGAGTAGATATTCATCCTCATCTATAAGGTTGGTAACTTGTTTCTCAACCTCCGACATTTTTCACCGTACTCTGTTTCAACTTTTGCATTTACTTTGTCGTTCATTCCTTAAACTCGGCGGTTTTCAATTGGTGCAGGGTAACAAAAGCATCCTGAAGATTCCTTTCCTTATTACCATGGAGAACATTGACATGGCTAGGAAATCATTTACTGTCAACTGCATTGGGTGATTTTTTTCAATGTATATACATAAACGAGGTTTAACCAGTGATAGAAGAAGAAATAATGATCTGATTGGGCCTGAGACGGAACTTACTTGTACATCCTAGCACGGTTGTTGATTTGATTTTCCTCTGTTTGAGACTGTGAATTGTATACGTTATGGTTTCATGGTTTGTACTCGTGAATAAATTATAGTTCAATGCGGAAACAGAAAGAAGAAAATGAATTTTTCTGCTGTTTTTTCATCTTCTTGTGTAGAAATGCATTTGAATTTGAAAACAACATGATAAATATGAAATTACTGAGGAAAATGTGAAAGATGGAAATAATCTGGACATAAATAGGAGAATCACGTGGATTTTATGAGAAGTCTCGGCAAGATGAAGGGAAAACCTAACATTTGTGTACCCCTTTTTTATATGACAATTGTTTTGACAGAAGAAATCTTGTTAGGATTAGTAAATGTAAGATACTATGTTAGTTCAAATCTCCTTAAAGCTATCATATTTGGGTACATGCGTTCATGTTGATATGTGTTCAATCCATACATGATGCAATATGATGAATCCCCCAACACATCCTTGTATAATACTCAAAAGGTTAAATAATAAGTACTATTGTGTTTTTCTAAATCTTTTAGAGACCATTGCCACGAGCTGCACAAACAGGTTTCTATTCTTGTGACTGTGGCATTAAAAATTACCCTGAACTAAGGACTCAACTGTAACATGATTTGATCTCAACCAAGCAAGGCTTAACAAGGCAAGAGTTTGGGCGGCCTCTGACCCAGTCGCTGAACGAGCACTGACTAACTTTGAGATCATCAAATTTTGGAACTAGAGCAAGAAATCCCATAGTTTCCTTTGTTAATCTAAAACGAAAGGTCATTCGACTTCTCCAAACTTGATTGGCCTGAAAATTAGAATGTAGTTTTTTTTAAGCAACTGTCCCAGCAGGAAGCAACGCCAATGAGTTATGGACAAAATACTAACTTTCGTAACCATATTCTAAATCCAGGACTGGAAAAAAGTGTCCTACATTGCTGGAATAAGGAGAACAAGAAATACATAATTAAGGGAGAGAATTCTGGTAGCTATTGTCTTGACCATTGTTTGGAAGTATTTACAAATACGCTTTCCAGGGTGCACTGGCTTCTAAAGCAACCGATAAAAAGAGAAGACAGCAGCAGAGCTAGCTATCCTGTCACTCAGAAACTTTGCACCTCAGGAATGGTTGATAAAGATGGCAGCCATTTCCGACCCACTTGTGTCCCTTTTACACGAGAGCCTCCCTGGATTTGGCCTACGATATCTCTGTACTGGAGCTTCTTTGTGCTTCTCAATAACAACTCCAGCTGCTGTTTAGTCACCAAAATCTTTACTCTTCGTCTCTGGCCGGTTTCTTGCTTGGCTGTCCCTGGAGTAACTGGAGTGCCGTAAGACTGTGGCTGGAATGGCACGAGACGGCAGAGCTCCCCGGGTTGTAGCGTCATGCTGGGTGCCAACGGTGAACAAGGCTGGGCATGATGTACCAGCTTAAAGCCATGGAAAGGGCCATCCGTCATCTGTTCAACAGGTGTTGAGGCGATGAACTCTTTCTCTCCTCCATTACGGACGAGATCTCCAATCTTCTCCTCTGGCGTAAGGCGCGGCACATCTATGCAGTTTCCCATGGCGCTTTGATTAAACGAATAAGGATCATTAATTTATAGTTCAAGCAGGATACGGTAAGACGTGCAAGCCATCAAGCGCTTTCTTATCAGTTTTAGCTTAGGGAAGCCTGTTCTAGTAGGCCAGGTCAATTGGGGGTGGGGTTGTTTAGTCCTGCGCACATGAGGAAGAAAGCCCCAAAATTCAGACAACAATAATGTGAACAAAGTCAGAGGTCTGTGCATATACAAGTCCTCAAAGAATGTATTGTTTTAATTAAGATGTCAAAAGTCAACCAATTTTTTAAGCAGCATTGGATGTCAACGCATTGGCATTGGGCAACAGACTGAAAAGGAGGTTAGCTTGGCTTCAGGCAATGGGGGGCCGATCACAACATATAACTGTAGAGTAAAAAATTACCCAAATGAGTTTACATTCAGATATGACACCGCATAACCCTGCATTGACAGCTTTCTCTTCTTCTGCTCGACTTTATTCAGATTTGGGATCCTTAAGACGCGGGATGGGGAAGTAAAAAACCACATACCTGACCAGATGAAAAATCAAACATGAGAAATGTGCGGGGTTGAACATCTCTTGTAAGTTCCTTCTAAATGTTGGGGTGATGTATTTAATCTTCTTGCCAATTATAACAACTACTTCCTGTTTGGGTAGCGAGAAGCAGGGGTCGCGTTATAATGCCTGTCCACTACTTCCTGCTCAAGTATTACAATCTATTCTCTCAACTAGTCCAAAATGGCATAGGTGGATGGAAGTTATGGCAGACTTGACATCAACATATAAGAATCACGGCTTTTCAGTTCTCAAATCAATAGAATGGGAGGAAAAATAGTTGCTCAAGTCCTGAATCAATATTATCTTACACCCGTCTTCAGTTCCTAAAACAACACCTTCCTGTCTCTCTTTTTCATGTTGGATGAATAAACCACAACACCTCTCCATGTAGTGATTCCTGCACGGATTATTTAGTCACGGGCCAATAGAATCCAACATAATGCACTCCGTGATTAAAAGGCAACTAGAGATCGCAACTAAAAAACCCAATAACTCTTTAACACTTCATTTACTCCATAAAACATAGGAAGAATAATACATATCTGTGTCTAATATTACAAAAATGGCTCTCTTGATTTTCATGTTGGTGTACCAGACAAGATCAAACAGAAGTGTTATGTTAGAAAATACCACTTCTAGGCATTACAATTCAATGGGAAGAATAGTTCCTGGATCACCAAATCCTTATGGGCTGACACCTATGTGGAAACTGTCTCGAGGGAACTTCTAGTCTTCAACCATGACTCCGCCGCAACGTTTGTGGTTAAAAACCAACCAACCTTATCTGGAGCCTCATGAAACGGGGCACTGATTTCCTTCAAATGTGACACAAAAACAGCAGCTAAACCCTTGTCTGAGTACTTGTGCTTTCCATGTCCAGTGTTGATTCCAAGCAATGGAGGAAGCTCCTCCCCAGATTCCACAGCCTTGGACAAATCATTTATCCAAACATGTAATGCAGTCAAAGCTGCCCCAAGAGAGAGCCCCTTAAGATAAAGAGACCACTGAGTTGGAGACCGAGACTGAATGTCTTTGTATATCTCACGTGTAAGCCCCAGCTCTAGCAGCCCACATGCCCTCTGCAACAGATTTAGGTTCACACAGAGATCAATTAGACAATTGCAGTAAGCCTTCCTAACATCTGGTCCAATGGAATCTAAGAGCTCTGATGCTTCCTTTTTAAACTCTACATCAGGATCTTCTTCTCCTACCAAAAGTTTTACTACATGACCAAGCTTTGAATTAGCCTCCTCGATGCAATCAACAAGCTTACTAAGTTCGTCCTTTGGTATGTGGGCCATCACATTCAAAAGACAACCGCAGAAGCGTTCATCTGGAGAAATATCCAACTCCAGGAGCCTTTGGAATGTCCTAACAACATCATCCGCACGCTGGGCTTTCCCATAACATTGGATAAGTGATGTCAAGACAAAGATATTAGGCTGAAAGCCTGCTTCCAACATCTCAACCAGCATTGCCTCTGCCTCTGAGACTTTTCCACTGCAAGAATAAATGGTAACCATGGATGAAAATGACCAACTGTCTGGCTTGCAAGTATCAGAACTCTTCATATGTTCAAAAATCTCGACAGCTTCATCCACATAGCCTACATCAGCGCACATGGCCAGAAGGGCATTGCTGAGAACCAAATTCAACTCCATTCCCTTCTCCTTCATCTCCTTATACACATTTAGTGCATCTTCACCATAACGAGCCCTAGCATAGGCTCGTAGCAGAGTTGAATATGTCCCCAGATTGGGTAAAAGTCCATTGTTAATCAGTTCTTTGTAAAAGGTTTTCACATGCCAAGGCCTCTTAGCTCTTCCCATAGCGTCTAACAAAGTGTTATATATAACTAAGTTGGGTTTTACACCAAGAGACTTCATCTCTTGGTAGACATTCAAGCAGCCATCAAAATTCCCTGACACCCCATATATCTTAATCAATGTCGCGAATGTTACAGAGTCAACACGCCACTTTTCAGTTCTAGCTCGGTCGTACAAACTCAAAGCCATATCAATATTCCCAGCCCGTCCATAGGCATCAATCATGGCCGAATAGGTAACATCATCAGGAACACACCCGAAACTGGGCATCTTTTCAAACCACTCAACAGCCCTATTCGGCAACGAACGCATTCTAGCACAGGTGATCAGAGTCGAAAACGTAACATTATCAGGTTTAACTCCTCTCTCACGCATTTCCTCAAACAGCTTCTCTGCTCCATCCAAGTCCTTACACTTTCTAAGCACCTTCAAAGTCACATTATAAAGAATGACTTCCCTTTTTGGTTTCAGCCTCTGCTGAAAGTACCTAAGAGCAAGCAACGCATTTTCTGGGTTCACGGTATTGTTTAGAACAACCACAGCATCATGTTCCAAAACTCTATCTCCTAAATCCCTCAGAACTTCAAAAACATCATCCTCATTCGGATTACACGTATTCAGAGACTCAGCCACTTTCGCAAGAAAAGCATACCTAGCGTCGTACGACTTTTGCCGAAGCCGAGAAGCTCTGGGACTTCTGGGATTGACCCAGACATCGCCTTTGCCTGAGGGCCCGGATTTCCCATCTGGGTATCTACCATTCACGTCTTTTGGGGGTTTTCTGTTCTCGGTATCTTGTGGGATTGGGTCTTGTACAGAAACGTGGCTCACTTGGAGCAAGATTTTTGGTTGAGAAGGGAGCAGGGTAGGCTTGAAAGAATAGGCGAAGCTTCTGAGACTGGCTATCCTTTGAGAGGAAAGAGAATTGCAGAGATGTTGGCGGTCGTGCAAGAGAGAGGAGGGCGAGGAGCAGAGATGGTAAGCCATTTCCCACTCACTGCTCTCTGTGAGTACGTGTGTGGGTGTTAGAAAGGCATAGGTTTGGGCTTTGAGAAGGAGAGGCCTTATCAACGTGAGATTTACTTTCCATCCTGGCCGTTTGTTTTTTACCTGTAGCTTCATAAATATCTCCACAGCATTAACTTTTTGCTTCTAAAGGAGAATTGTCATTGTTATTAGAAGATTTATTCTCACAATGTTGGAAATATTTAGTACTAGTTTTATTATATTTTATAAATAAAAATAAAAATTTTAATAAGAACTTAAAAGATTAAGAACAAAAGCACGATAATTTACCATTTAGAAGTAAAGCTCTAAGTAAACAAATTTATTTCTCTCATTAATATGATCAAATTGGAGATTTTATTTTTTATTTTTTATTTTTATTTTTTTAATTTTTTCTTAAAAGTTCACTAATTTTTTCACTGTCCATAAAGAAAATAAATATTCAAATCATAAAAAATTATTGAAATTATATTGTTTTAGCAAAAGTAACTATAATATTTTATCTAAAGACAATATATATATGTACACTATGGATAAAATTTCCAAATAAAATACCTTTCGATCAAAAGTTGAAACCTAAATCACCAGGATAAAAATTAAGTACCATTTATCATGTTTCATTGAGTTTTTTGAAAAAAAAAATAATGTATTTAAATGTGGCAAGCATTGTTAATAAGCTTTTAAACCAATCATAAAGTTTAAAAGTCCCAATAATTGATATCAAAATAAGTCATAAGTTCTACCTATGACACTAGTACGTTAGGAAGATGAATGTTAAGTCTTTAAAAAAATAAGGTATATATTCTAACTATCACCTATAACTTTTAATGCAACATATAATTGGTCAAAATGAAAGTTACCAATAAATGCAACTAAAATGAGTTTATGACTATTGCTAATATAACTCATTGAAATGAGAATTTTAATTTTATTCTTTCAAGGGTTCCCAATTTTCAAGATTCAGGAACAACTTGTTGATGGTGTATTGAAAACTAAGCAAGAAACTTGTCTCAATAGAGGCAGCGACAAAGCTAAGAAAGCAAGAGCTTTGAAAGCCTCATAGGCATATTGATATTCAGCCTTCCTCAAAGAATTGATTACAGAATACTTTTTTACTTATACACATCACACGTAAGAAACAAGAATAACATCTACTAAAGAAGAATAAGCTTGTCTATGGGCCTTAAGAATGTAAGCAGCCCAATGTGGTGTAATAATGGACCAAATAGTATCCCTCCAAAACAAACTTAAAATTATGAAGTGACAAATAACATGACAAAAGATCTAGACTTTGCTAAACACGTGAACTGTACTAAAGAAGTTGTCTACTAACTCAATTATTGGGTCTTCGATGACCCAAGAGGTGTGTCAATTATTGCATAGTATACCAAAGTTGACTTTAATTTTACTCACACTTAAAGAAAGTGAATTGAGTAATTCTCATATTATCTACTAAGGTAATTTTATTTAAAAGTTATGAATTACATGTTGTTTACTGTCAACAATATGGATTGTTTAACATTATCAAGACATATATACGAGAGTTTCTTTGAATTAAAGAATTTTTTTTCAACTATTGACTTAACTTTTGGGTTAGGCTTTAGAATTTTTGTCTTAAAATATCTTAATATTTCTTTAAATCAATATATGATAATAAAATCAAAAGTAAACTCAGTAAATGCCAACTTATATGGTCTCCTTATAACTTATGGTAGTTGATTCTCTTAATCCTAACATGGTTAGAAATTGGGAGGGATGGCCATTTATCATGAATCATAGAGCCAGTTCTCCTCGTTTATATTGAGAATTATAGGCAATAGCATGTGGAATGAATAGGTTGAACAAATGCAACAGGAACAAGCTAAGTTGGACTTCCCATAAGCACGTTTTGAAACTCTAAAACAGGCAACAATACTGCAATAGCAACATCTATAAAACCAAAAGGAAATCTTATTCAGAGACACAATGATATTGGTACAACAGAAGTCGAACCACGTAAGTCCGAGCAAAAGAGGCAGGGATAATAGAGCAGAGGCCAATTAGCCACGAGCATTTACCAGCCCGTCGACCCCATTATTCTTGTTTAATCCACACACAACTAAATAAAAAGCAGATGCACTTAAACTTGACGCCAACATGAGCAACGTAAAATTGAGAAATTTAGGACATGATGATGACCCTGCATGCATTTTCCTTTACATGACCCCGCATGGGCTCTCTTCACAGCGGCTCCCATGGCATGGTCGACACCTGCCACAACCACAGCCACAACCGCCGCCACAACTGTCGCCACAGCTACAACTGCCGCCACAGCCACCACCACAACCGCCGCCACAACTGCAGCGACAGCTGCCACTACAACGGCTGCCACAACTGCTGCGGCCACAACCACCGCCACAACTGCCGTCACAACCGCCGTCACCACTGCCGTCACAACCGCAGCTGTCACACCCCGGTCTCCCGCAGTTCCCAGAGCATGGCGGTGGCCGGGGAGGACGGTACGGCCCCGCTGGCGGCCACACGTACACACAAATGGGTAAAACCAGTGGGGAACCCGGTGCGGGCGGGCAACTTGGTACAGGGGTGCGATCTGTGGGCTTCTCTTTAGGCTCGATTTTAATGCTTTTAACGCAATCACCAGCCTTGCAGAGTATCTTCTGCTTAATCTTTTCAGGACAGCAGCAGACCACTTTGATTGTCACCTTGTTTTCCTTCTCGTCGTATTCCGGGTCTCTTATTTCTCTTGTTCAGAAAATTCAAACACCAAAAAGAAACTCAAGTCCTTTTCCTCTTGGCTTGGTTGCTTGATCATTAACCATATCAAAGAAAAACTTCCAGGCAAAAGCAAGTACATTCATACATCTATATGGAAAGACAGAGAGATAAAGATAGGGGGAGAAACTCACGAGGAATTTCACTCAGAACTTTCTTCACCTTCTTGTAGCAGCGATGGCATTGGAGGTCAGCCTCCAGCACCATTTTTACCGGAACCTGTAAGTGCCGAGATTCTAATGAAATATCATGCCAAAAATTTGATAAACACAAAACAACCACGACGAAACAGTAAATACAGATTCAATGATTGTCGAATAAGGAAAAAGAATCAGCTTTGACGTGAAAATGGAGTACGTAAAACGATGAAGACCCACAAGGAAACCAAGAACAAACTGGCAATTTAAATGATAGCCAATACGAAACTAAAATATATTGAAGATTGTACCATTTAGTCTAATGGAAACAAAAAGAAGACATAAACTTTGAAAACCTTTTCAGCCATGGCTCTGAGTTCAAGTCGATCACAACTTGAGACTGGACTGAAGAAACTACTATATAGAGAAACTGAGTGAAAGTGGATAAAAAATTAATCAAAACTAAAGCGGCAATGAGTGGAGGGATAAAGAGGCGACAAATACCTAATAGCTTTCAGTAAAACGCAAGCATCGTGCGTCGTAGGGTATGATCATCCAATGGGATGGGAAGGCTTTCGCCTCGTATTGTGAATAAAAACAAGATAGTACTCAGTGTGAATGCTTCCGTCGCATCACTGCCGACAAAACCCATTTCTATGCTATTCATGCAGTGAGAAAATTCAAACCGTTGGTTCCAGAAAAGTGTTCCTTTCTGCAACCATTGCCTTTGGCAACCATAATTTCTAATAAATCCCAATTCCAGTCTAAAGCTTTGCCCTGCACCTCCGTAAGTATGACAAAGTTAGCTTATCATTAAATAAAATAAAATAAAAACTTTTTCTTCGCTTTATTATCCCATTTTGAGTTTGTTCTTCTTTTCTCTGTAATCTATGTGCAAATCCTAAGGTTTGAAGAGGGCATGTATCAAGATGTGCAATACATCTTAAAACTTGAGAGGCTGGTCATATAAGAAGCTAACTTGTAAAGGAATTCTGTAAGTTTGATAGACTAATAATGTCTAACCAAATATCTCGGAGTAGGAGAGGGTAAAACCAAGGTAATATATAGGGTCGTTTGGCCAAGTAGCTCGATAATAAATTAGCAGGTGTGAGGTTTGGAGTTTGACAAGTGTGTAAAGATGCTTGTATGTAATATTACGAAAAGAAAAACAGCGTCCAATGTTTTGAAATTTGCGCATTGCCATCCATGATTGTAACTACAGTAGTTGGAAAGCGGGGGAACAGTGGAAAGACAATGATAGCACGAATGTTCGATTATTGAAAATCAGTACCTATCATATAGGAGTCAAAAGAAACACCAATAAGCCATTGACATATTACAGCCCACCTACCTTTTTAACCTTGCCTAATTCTACTAATAAAGACAATAAAATCACATGACCTGAGCTTGACTGCCCCGTGTAGCTAAGGCAACCAGATCACGGAGATTTCCATGTGTGGACTTCCTCTCACATGAACTAATAAAAGTTATGCAGGAAGAGAGCATCCACTCCTTTGCAATTTGCGCATGGCCATCCATGATCCCAGCCATAGTGAACCATTGAAAAATAGTTAGAAAGAGAATCAAGGGTCGGTGCACCGTGGAAAAACAAGAGTAACTGAAATGCTCGTTTAATTGGAAATCAGTACCTACTTGTGTAGCACTGGACAGAAGAAGCATGAGCCACCGGCATTTACCAGCACAACTGGCTTATTTATCTTCTCTAATTCTAAAATGACAAAATAAAAGGAAGATGACTATTACTTGACTGCGGCGTGCAGCCAAGGCAGCTAGAACATGGTGATGTACATGCATGGACCTTCGGTCACATGAACTGTTTGAACTTTTGAACGGCCCAAGACGAGCGAATAGGATTTTTCTATTTCCTAATTTGTGTCTCTAAGTTTGTTGGCTTGTCATGTACTGATACAAGAAAAAAACACAATTTCTAAATAGTTGCACGTTATGATTTGGGCAAGAACACACTATATAGGATTAAAAGATAAAACCAGGATACATAAAGTTCTAAAACCAAGCTGCCATTTATAGACAGTACTTCAACAAATATTAGATAAACTAGTGCAGTGAGAAAACAAAAAATATCCTAAGGCTACTTTTTGATTGCCTAAGCTATCTCTTTTCCTTTATTCTTCATTCAATCGATTGTTGTTGCATTCTTTGACTTGGAGTCATAGTCGGTTCCATATTTCACTCTCTTATTCTGTGCATGGCTAGGGGGTGGTGCTGTCACCCTTGCAACCCATATGTCTGACGTCCCTACTTGTGTTTCTGCATGATATTCTTTGAATGCTGACCTTCGCTAGTTTGAAACATTTGCTGAGTTGGTGCCAGCGAACTATCAACATTTCCATACGCTTGGGGTGTCCCATGCAAAACGTAGTTCAGTGTTCTTTTGTAACATTCTTCTTGTTCATCTCTTGGATCGGGTAAAGTATTGAGTAGTGTCAGCAATGCATGCTTTCCTGCTTCCTTAAAGTTTGATGGTCCTTCGTCTTGCTGCAGCAGTTCTTTTCCTTCAAATTGATAATATTTTTTTTCCCAACTTAATAATCAATCATGCAAAAAAGAAATCAATTGATTGGTAGATAATGAAATTAGAGTTATTAAATGAATTGAATCTAGGAACTCATAATTACCCAATACAATATTTGTATAATAGATTCAACTACAATTTAAATGATGATAGAAACAACTAATCAACAGGAATAAAAATTAAGGCAGTATAACCAAAGAAAATAAAGATAAAATCTCAATTTAATTGTTTCGGCAATAATTTCTTGTCCCTACGTCTACCTTCTTTTAACTCAATCCTAAAAGTAGTTGACTTAGAAGAGGGGAGTGAGTTGGTAGTCTCGGGTTTAGGTAGGGACCAGTATAAAATTGAAGTTTCTTTTCTAATTTGCTTGACTTAGATGCAAATTTGCTTTGCAGCCGGCAAGCAAAATCAATAGTGGATTGATAATCCAATATACTAAGTGCCCCTAACTTATTGACAAGGGGGATTGAATTGGTTAAGTATTTTAAGTTAATGATTTCTTTTGAAAGTACTTAGTATTAGATCGCTTTTAATTGTTTAATGAAAATGCTATGACCATATTCATGTGCCTCCTCTATCTTGTCGGTGATGGTCATGGTCCCTAAACCACCAATTGAACCCTGACAATTGCCAACCGCCTCTTTCCAAGTAGTTCCTAGATTGTTCCTTCATTTTATTTTCCAACACTTGGATATGAGACTCCCTATTTTTTCTTTTTTCTTTTTTTGGTAAAAGATCAAGAATTATATATCACCGTAAAGAATTATAAGATTGTTTAATTATATTATTATCATTTAAGTTCAAACACTGCATTTGACAAATTTTAAAGCTCTTGTAAGAATTATTATAATTTACAGGCTTTACTCCCTTAATAGATAAAATCTTCCATCTCATGTCATTTTTTATTTTAACAATAATAGTTAAACTGTCTAAACTTTTATTATTGAATCTTTTTTTTATTTTTTTCCTTCTAAATGTGATATAATATGGCTTTGAAAGATATACTTTTTCATTTTTTACTCGTGTACACAGGAAGAAGAGGGGATTCAAACCCGGTAGACTTATTGGTAAGGGGTCCTAACCTAGTTATCACTGGACTAGAGAGAGTCTAGTGGGATAAGGGTACCCACAAATGGGTCAAGATTTTCAAAGGAAATCGCTGCAAATCCAAGACTTAAATTTGAAGTTAATATGCTTGTAAATATGTGTAAAGTTTTGAATTTTGAACAAGCCTCTTCCTGCTTTCTAAAAGAACCATTCAAGGCAAGTAAGAAATTATAATCTAAGTTTTTTCGTAGAGAAGAACTGAAGTCCAGACATGTAGCTCTGAGCAAAAGTGATAGGGATAATAGAACGAAGGCCATTGTCAGTGGCCAAAGAAAGCCGATGGGTATGGGCATGAAGTGGTCTCCTCTCATTGGTATAGCGTTGTTGAAAGGGAAAGCAACAAGCACGTACTTGTGGAAATGCAATGATAATTGGGAACTTCTTTTATTTAAGAGTTCATACAACTCACAATAGCATTCAAAAGTGAAAAATCGATTAGCCATGGGCGATTTCAAGCTCGTCAAGCCTATTATTCTTGTTTAATTCTACAAAGCAACAATAGAAAAAGCAGATGCGCTGGAAACTTGACTCGACATTAACAATTTGCAACTAAGAGATCTAGAACAGGTTGATGGCCCTGCATGCATTTTCCCTTTACATGGTGCTGCATCCTAGTGCGTTCTCTTGACTGAAGTAATCACAGCGGCTCAAATGGCAAGGCCTATACCCGCCGCAACCACACCCACAACCATAGCTATCACACACCGGTCTCTTGCGGCTCCCAGAGCACGGAGGTGGCCGGCTATGACAGCACGGACCCCCCGGAGGACACACGTAACATGGTCTAAAACACACACAAATTTGTAGAGGCGGTGGAGGAGGAGGAGGAGGAGGAGGCGGAGGAGGAGGCGGAGGCGGATCTTTAATGCCCTTGATACAATCACCACCCTGGCAGAGTATCTTCTGCTTAACCTTTTCAGGACAGCAGCTGACCACTTTGATTGTCACAGTGTTTTCCTTCTCGTTGTACTCCTGGTCTTGTATTTCTCTTGTTCGCAACATTTAAACACCACATGGTAACTCAGTCGTTGCTTGATCAGTAACCATGTCAAATAAAAGCTCTAGGCAAAGAAATGTACATTCATACACCTATATCGAAAGACACAGAGAAAGAGAGAGAGAGAGAGAGAGAGAGAGAGAGAGAGAGAGACTCACCAGGAAATTTACAGAGAACTTTCTTCACCTTCTTGAGGCAGCGATGACACTGAAGGTCAACCTCCAGCACCATTATTGTCGGATCCTGTAACCGCAGAAATTCAAAATAAATACCATGCCAAAAATTAACCCTGAAAGAGTAACTACAGATTTAGTGATTTGCCGAATAAAGTAAAACAATCGGCTTCTGACATGCAAACGTACTATGTAAAACAGTAAGACCTCTCAAGGAATCAAGAAGAAACTGACAATTTAAATGATAGCTAATACGAAACTAAATATATTTCAGACTGGATCATATCATCGAATGGGTAATAAAGAGGGAAACAAAAAGAAGACATGAACATTGAAAACCTTTTCAGCCATGGCTTTGAGCTCAAATCGATCTCAACTTCAGACTGGACTGAAGCCGCTATATAGAGAAACTGAGTGACAGTGGAATAAGATTTATTAAGACTGAAGCAGCAAGAGTGGAAAGATAAGGAAGTCACAAAGCCTGCCTAATACCACGTGAAGAGGACGTAAGCATCACACGTCGTAGGTGTGACCCAATGGGATATTAGAGCACCAGATCGACATAATGTTCAAGGCGAATACTAGCTAAAGTTTGGCTCTCTCCCATTCAGCCCGCAGTTCATATCATGACCGACAAGATCCATTTGTCGTATTGTTAACGCAGCGAGAAATATTCGAACTTGTGGGTTCTAGAAAAGTGTTCTCTTCTGCAATCATCGCCATCGGCAGCCATAACTAATAACAAATCCCAGTTCCAGTCTAGATCTTTACAATGTAACAACCCAAATATAAAAAGTTGGGCTTATCACTAACAAATACACTCCCACTTAACTTTGTTATCCCATTTATGAGTGCATTCTTCTTTTCGCTGTAATCTATGTGCAAGTCCTAAGGCCTGAAGAGATTGTGTTGCAAGAAGTGCAGTGCATCTTTAAACTTGAGAAACTGATCACTGGAGACACACACACACACAGAAGTAGCCTTGGATTTGATAATTAGGCATTGTTTTCAGTATCATCCTTATAATTTCTTGAAATACATTATCTTTTTGTGGTATCTAACCCTAAGGCCCAGCGTTTTTTTTTATCATAAATTTGTAACTACGCAGGGTCAAATATTTGCAAGTAATTGTAATTTGCAGGCGAAGAATCTTGTGGGTCCAAAGCTCTTCTAAGTTTACCTGCATATAAAACTACCATTTACACATGCACCTAATTCACATAATTAGGATGTTAAATTTGAAATTAACAATTTACCAGTGAACTAGTAGATAATCAGCGTAACACCACCACTTATCCATTTTCTAAATGGAATGAAAACTAGAGTAAGTGCCATTATGGAGCTACCAGAAAACTAAGAAATCCCTTTTCCAATGAATCAATTTAGGGTTTGCAGACGTTGGACAGTGGTCAATTACTTTAACCAAAACTTATAATACAAAATGAACAGGAAGTTGAGTCATGGAGCACTCCCTTCCTTTTTCTGGTAGCCATGGTGAGATCAATAATTCAATATATTGTACATTGCTCCGTTCTCTTGTCGTTATCTTGTGGGATTGGGTCTTGTACAGAAACATGGCTCACTTGGAGCAAAGTTTTTTGTTGAGAAGGGAGCAGGGTGGGCTTGAAAGAGTAGGTGGAGCTTCTGAGACCTGCCACCCTTTGAGAGGGAATTGAATTGTAGAGATGTTGAAGGTCGTGCAAGAGAGAGGAGGGCGAGGAGCGGTAAGCCATTTCCCACTCACTGCTCTCTGTGAGTACGTGCGTGGGTGTTAGAAAGGCTTAGGTTTAGGCTTTGAGAGGGAGAGGCCTTATCAATCTGAGATTTACTTTCCATCTTAGCCCTTGGTTTTTTCATTGTAGCTTCATAAATATCTCCAATTCTTTAACTTTTTGCTTCTAAAGGAGAATTTTTAAGTAAATTATCATTTTTATTAAAATACTTATTCTCAAATTGCTAAAAATATTTAGTACTAGTTTTATTATATTACATAAATATCAAGAAAAATTTTAATAAGAACTTGAAAAATTAAGAACAAAATCACGATAGTTTGCCATTTAAAAGCAAAGCTCTAGGTAAATACTTTTATTTCTCTCATTAATATAATCAAATGGGAGGCTTTATTTTTATTCTTTTCTTTGGGGGTTAACTATATATATATATATATACATACATACATACATACATACATACATACATAAAGAGAGAGAGAGAGAAAATAAAATGAGTGAGCATGGAAAAAACTGCCAAATAAAATACCTATTGATCAAAAGTTGAAATTTTATTTGAGAGTTTTTAAAGAATAAGTTATATATTCTAACTATCACCTATAACTTTTAAAGCAATAATACAATATTTAATTAGTTAAAATGAAAATAAGTAAAATGAGTTTATAACTTGGAATGAAGAATTACAATGGATGATCAAAACAATTAAAGGAAAAGATTTGACTATCAAACTTTTTACGTTATTTTTTTAGTTTGCATTTATTGTATATGAATAAAATACAATAGAAGATGATTTCAGAGCAAAATAGTTGTCATTTTAATCATGTTGGCCAAAGTAAGGAAAATTGTACGAGAGAGAGCTTTAATTTCTTTGTTTCAAAATATAAAATTCTTACAAAAAAATGTCATTTTGAGTGAGATTTAGAGACTTATAACCTCTATGTTTTTATAATTCTTATAATTCTGGAGTATGTCTTTATGTTTTTATACATTTTTTTTAATGCATCCTTAAATTTTCACAAAAAAAAAAAAATTTGAGTTTACAACTATTAATTAAATTAAGAACTTTAATTTTATTTCTTTCAAGGGTCCCCAATTTTCAAGATTCACGAAAATCTCCTTGGTGTTGTGATGGAGCACCAAATAAGATTCCTCGGGTACAAACTTAGAATTGTGAAGTGACAAATGACATGACAAAGTAGGTAGACCAAACCAAACATGTGACTCACGATAAAGAAGTTTTTAGCCGACTCAATTGTAGGGTCTTTGACGACCCACACGGAGGTATCTAATGATTTTACTATTCTAAACTCCTTTACGTTACTAGCCCTGCATCATGCTAAAACTGACTTTAATTTTGCTCGCGCTCAATAACCTAACAGATTATAATGAAAAATAATTCAACAGTGCGGCGAGCAGTTCGTCAACTTTAAGTCACAATAAATGGGAGAGTGTAAAACATTTAGCCTCAATACAGTAAATAATTGTCACAAGTAAATCAGCCAATAACATGTATAACAGGGAGACATATAGACAGTTGACACATAAATTTTAAGTGGTTCAGCCCTTTAAATGGCATCTATATTAATTATCTTCTTATTTAACGAGCTAGGAGTTGTTTCCACTAAATCTTAACCGGATTTACAAGAAATTCACATATTTTTTAATCCTTACAATCCAATTTCTTGATACTCAAGAAATTAATCACTATTTTTAATATAATCTGAAATGAGTTTGATTTGGGAGTTTTTTTGTTTTTTAATCAAGAAGTGCTATCATTACTCCAGAGCAAGTGATGGACACGCAAAGGGGGAAGGAGAAATCAAGGGATAAAAGAAAGAAATGGGCATTTGCCAACAAGAAAAGAGGAACTCTAAATTAATGAAGAAAGAAAAGACCAATGCAAGAGAAAGAGTTGTATTTTAGCAAATTAGTTCAGTGGTGAATTAGTGGAGATTCTAACAATGAGGTGTGGGGTTTGACACTCATGTGTCTGAGTTTGGGTGCATGAGTTATAATGTTCAAAAATAATAATTTTTTAAAAAAAATGCAAAAGAAAGAGTTATGGTCACCCTAGACCAATGAGTCAAACTAGCTGTTAAGTATTGTGTTCTCATTTTTTTTAACCTTTCTAACAAATAACAAACAAATTGATTTTAAAAAAAACACACAAGCAAACAAATAACAATCAAAAAAAAAGAAAATTCAACAATCCACAACCTAATTCAAATCCCAAATTTCTTATGTTGCCTACACACACTTACAAATGTCGTCAACGAAAATTTGAATTATTAGGATGTTAGTTTCTTTAGTTTTAGTAAACAAAGTTGTACCTACCTTCCCTTTATTAAAGTCCTTTTCATGCAAAAATTGCTCAACCTTTCATATCCAACCTCAAGGAGCTCCTTATGTACATGTGATTTGGAAATGTATTATCTTGAAAAACTGGGCAATTGCTCCACAAACACTTCTTCTATAATTAGAAAATTTAAAAACATACTTTTTACATTTATTTGAAACAATTAAAAGTTCATAATAAGCAAAAGCAAACATAATCTTAATAGACTAAAATGTATCATGAAGTGCATTTTATGCAGTCTATAGCTTCTTCTTAACTACCCCTCTCAGCAACTAGCCTTTGTTTCTAACTATATCTTTGTCAAGATATTTTTCGGTTAAATATGAATCTGTGGGTAGCTACATTAATGGCCGATCTGTGAAGGAATTGTGGAACTGTCTACGCTTCTTGTGACGCCAATCTTTTGCACATTATGAACTCAAAACAGCATCTATGGGACACTATAGCCCGAGCATCTAAGGAACACTCGACCATGAAAGAACAACCAACAACCAAATTGCCTTCTCTTCGTTACCACACCTCCATTTTTACAGTGAAGTATCGTACAAACGGACCTAACAACACATACAATTACAAAGGCCCATAATTCATGACAACCACAGCCGCCCGTAGACATAACAAATTCCACACAAAAACAAATACTAGAATAGCACGTTACCATTTTTATACTCATCCATTTTATATCTAAAAATCCATTTAGTCCCCGTGCCACATCGGCATGTCGAGTACTTTATTTAGGTAGATGCACTTTGCCTCACCCTCTTACCTTCTTACCGAAGAAGGGTTCCCCCTTTTTCATATTTGAACCTTTTGGGCTTTTATTTATGGAATTTCTTTACACTTACTTTGCACCTTTCCAAAGTCTTTATCTTGTCAGCACCCTTTATTTTAGGAAAGTGACTTTCATAATTCCCGTACATTTAAAAAGGTACTTCTTTTTAGAAGTTACAGATTATCTATTGCCCACTTACGATAATGGAATCAAAAAGTAAACTCGCTGGATGCCAACTTTTATGCTCCCCTTGTAAGGTATGCTAGTCTATTTTCATTACCATTTACTTCAATGATTGCTTTAACCCAATCATGTATAGAAATTGGGAGGGACGGTCATCCATAATGCATCATGGATTTAGCTTTCCTCATTTTAAATTGAGCGTTATGGGCAATAGCATGTGGAATGATGCAACACGAACAAGCTAAGTTGCGCTACACGTAAGCTTGTTGAGAAAGAGGCAACATCAACAACTTCTGTAACAGGCAACGTCAACGTCTGTAGCAGGCAACGTCAACGTCTGTAACAGGCAACAGCAACATCTGTAAAGACCAAAAGAAATGCTCGTGCTTTCGAGGGCCATAATAGTGTTGGTATGACTGAAGTTCAACCATGTAGCTTCGAGCAAAAGAGATAAGGATGATGGAGCGAAGTCCATCGTCATTGGCCAAGGAACGCTGATGGGTATGGGCATGAAATAACCTTCACTGATTGGAATCCGCAAAATGGCCGTCCATGATCCCACCTAGAGGAGTACAACGTTGTCTTAAGGGAAAGCAACAAGCACGTGAGTTGTGGAAATGCATCGATTATTGGTAACTTCTTTTATTTAAGAGTTGATACAACTCGCTATAGCTCTTAAAAGTGAAAAGACAATTAGCCACCAGCAATCACAAGACAATCAACCCTATTAGTCTTGTTTAATATTACAAAGCAACAAAAGAAAAAGCAGATGCACTGGAAACTTGACTCCACATTAACAACCTGCAGCTAAGAAATCTTGAACATGTTGATGACCCTGCATGCGCTTTTCCTTTACATCATGCTGCATCCCGATGTGTTCTCTTGACTAAAGTAATCACAGAAACTCGAATAGCAAGGCCCATGCCCGCCATAACCACATCCACAACCACGCCTACAATCACGCCTACAATCACGCCCACAACGACACCCACAACCACAGCTATAATTCCCCAGTTTCCTGCAGCTCCCAGAGCATGGAGGTGGTGGAGGATGACAGCACTTGCTTCCCGGCGGACACAGGTAACATGGTTTGATACACACACAAATAGGGTAAAACTGGTGAGAAACCCAGAACAGGGGGAGGCTGCGGTGGACGAGGATTTGGATCCTTTGCGGGCTGAGGCTTTGGTGGAGGATTACGTGGACCGGTCTTCTTATGTGGTTTGGAGTCCGTAAGCTTGCTTAGTGGTTTGATTTCGATGCTCTTAATGGATTTACCACCCTTGCAGAGTATCTTCTGCTTAACCTTTTCAGGACAGCAGCTGAACACTTTGGTTGTCACAGTGTTTTGCTTCTCGTCGTACTGCTGGTCTCGTATTTCTCTTGTTCACAACATTTAAACACCACATGGTAACTCAGTTGTTGCTTGATCAGTAACCATGTCAAATAAAAACCTCCAGGCAAAGAAATGTACATTCACACTCCTATATCAAAAGACACAGAGAGAAAGAGAAAATCACCAGGAAATTTACAAAGAACTTTCTTCACCTTCTTGAGGCAGCGATAACATAGGAGGTCAACCTTCAGTACCATTATTGTCGGAACCTGTAAGTTCCAAAATTCTAAATAAATATCATGCCAAAATTTAACCCTAAAAGAGTAAATACAGATTTAGTGATTTGCAAGTAAAGAAAAAGAATCAGCTTCTGACATGAAAACGTAGTACATAAAACAATAAAGACCCCACAAGAAACTAAGAACGAACTGACAATTTAAATGATAGCCATAGATCAGATCATCTAATGGGTAACTAAAAGAAACAAAAAAAAGACATGAACATTGGGAGTCCCGGGTTTAGGTAGGCGCCAGACCAGTAAAAAATTAAAGTTTCTTTTCTAATTTGCTTCACTTAGTCGCAAATTTGCTTTGCATCCAGCAACCAAAATCAATAGTGGATTGATAATCCAATATACTAACTGTCCCTAACTTAACTGACAAGGGCGATTGAATTGGTTAAGTATTTTTAAGTTAATGATTTTCTTTTGAAAGTATTGAGTCTTAGTTCGCTTTTAATTGTTTAATGAAAATGCTATGACCATGTTCATGTGCCTCCTCTGTCTTGTTGGTGATGGTCACGTACTCATATGGTCCCACTTTTTCTTGCCAAGACTAGCCCTTTTACTTCTTCAATTTCTCCAGCCTTTCAGCATTATCTCAACCTGATTCGTAGGATCGGAATTGAAAGTTTGAACAGCTTCAAACTTTCCAGGTAGTTGAGAATGGGATATAGCGGTTTCCCTCGATTGTTCTTTCCAACGCTTGGATACGACACCCCCTGCTTGTCATGGTATATTTGCGTGTCCACAGCCAGTGCCATATGGACCTTTGATATCAACTTGTAATGATCTATGCCCCTTTGATAAAACATATCATATTATCACAAAAAAATTTGGCGATACTAAGAGATTTCAAGTAGTACCCGCTTATCGCTGAACTAAGCATTTGCCGACACTCCATGCATTCCTTTTCTCCTTGTGTTCTTTCCTTTTTTTGTTTTCCCCTCAACCCAAAAAGCACCATTTCATTAACTTTATGGTGTGGTCTGGTCAACTTTCTCCTTTCGCTCCCTTGTTGTAACAGCTCGTCTCTTAGATCCAAACGTCTTGTAGCAACAGACAACAAGTGTTAACGAGGAAATCAAACGATAAATAGGAAACGGCTGGAAATTCAAACTGGACGAATTCGGAATCAATGGGATATCCTATGATTTAATAGGATTCAAGAGAAGCGTCTTAAAGATTAAAAGCTCGTGCCGTTTCAGATTCAAAACAAAGAAACTTGGATTCAAAACCAAAAGGACCCAACGGAATCTGACTTTTCAAAGGACCAAAAACAGTCCTGATTTTAGTCACCAGACGGTCAAGATTTTCAAAGGAAATTGCTGCAAATCCAAGACTTAAATTTGAAGCTAATCTGCTTGTAAATATGTGTAAAGTTTTGAATTTTGAACAAGCGTCTTCCTGCTTACGAAAAGAACCATTCATGTACAGTTCAAGGCAAGTAAGTAATTGTAATCCAAGTTTTTCGTAGGGAAGAACAAGCGTTCCCCTAATTCTTGCTTTAATTTTTATTTCTTTAAAAAGTGGTATTAGAAGCTAGACATGTTTCTGCATTTTGGTTATTATCAAGTTTTAGTTGGTAAACATTTCCCACATGATTTTTAGAGATATTTATATTCTTTTCTATGTTATATAATTTCCAATAATTATATTAAAATTTTACTTTGATACCTTTATCACACAATTGACTAACACTTAAAGAAGTTATGTTTCAAATAATTAACGAGCAAAAACATCGTTGATACCGAGTGAGGATGGGCTAGAAACATCATCTTCTTCTTTAGCAGTCCCATTACCATAAGCTTGTGAACCATTGTTTGTTATAGGTCATGTGTCTAGAGCATCCATTATCCAAAAATCACGGGCTGTATGGGCACAGTAACGAAAGACGGGAAAAAACCAGACTACTGCACCGACCGGGACTTTAGGGTGATGTGAAAAATGATGTCACAAAAGAAATAAATTAGGCTAAACATGTAGCTAATGCTAAACAAGTTTTCCGACTCAGTTGCTTTCATGCTCAAAGATCTAAGCGGTGGGTATGCACTTTGCTTCACCCTCTTACTTCCTTGGCAAAGAAGAGTTCCCCTTTTCACCTTTGAACTTGTTCTAATTTCTTTACACTTTGCACCTTTCGAAAGTCGTTCTCTTGTCCGCACCTTTTATTTTAAAGAAAGTGACTTTCATAATTATACATTTTAAAAGGTAATTCTTTTTAGAAGTTATAGATTCTCTATTGCCAACCTATGGTAATGGAACCAAAAGTGAACTAGTTAGATGCCAACTTGTATGGTCCCCTTGTAAGGTATGGTAGTTGATTCTTATTATCATTTACTTAAATGACCGCTTTAATCAACCATGTTTTGAAATTGGGAGGGACGGCCCATCCATAACGCATCATGGAGTTAGGTTTCTTCGTTTATATTAAAAGTTATGGGCAATAGCATGTGGAATGATGCAACACAAACAAGCTAAGTTGCACTTCACATAAGCACGTTAAGAAACGTTAAAACAGGCAGCGGCAATATTTGTAAGACCAAAAGAAATGCTTGTGCTTCCGCGGGCCATAATTAACATCTGAGCAAAAGTGATACGGATAATAGAACGAAGGCCATCGTCAATGACCGAAGAACGCCGATGGGTATCGGTATGGGTATGGGTATGGGTATGGGCATGGGCATGAAGTGGCCTCCACTCATTGGTACAACGTTGTTGAAAGGGAAAGCACCAAGCACGTAATTTGTGGATATGCAATGATAATTGGGAACTTCTTTTATTTAAGAGTTCATACAACTCACAATAGCACTCAAAAGTGAAAAACTAATTAGCCACCGACAACCCTATTATTCTTGTTTGATTCGATAAAGCAGAAAAAAGAAAAAGCAGATACACTGGAAACTTGACTCAACATTAAAAACTTGCAACTAAGAAATCTAGAACAGGTTGATGGCCCTGCATGCATTTTCCCTTTACATGGTGCTGCATCCTGATGCGTTCTCTTCACTGAAGTAATCACAGCGGCTCAAATGGCAAGCCCTATACCCGCCACAGCCACACAACCATAGCTATCATACACCGGTTTCCTGCAGCTCCCAGAGCATGGAGGTGGCGGACCATGACAGCACGGGCCCCCCGGAGGACACACGTAACATGGTCTAAAACACACACAAATTTGTAGGGGCCGCGGTGGAGGTGGTGGCGGAGGAGGAGAAGGGGGAGGGGAAGGGGGAGGGGGAGGAGGAGGCGGAGGTGGCGGAGGGGGAGGTGGTGGAGGCGGAGGCGGAGGTGGGATTGTAATGCACTTGATGCAATCACCACCCTTGCAGAGTATCTTCTGCTTAACCTTTTCAGGACAGCAACTGATCACTTTGATTGTCACAGTGTTTTTCTTCTCGTTGTACTGCTGGTCTCGTATTTCTCTTGTTCACAACATTTAAACACCACACGGTAACTCAGTTGTTGCTTGATCAGTAACCATGTCAAATCAAAACCTCTAGGCCAAAGAAACGTACATTCATACACCTATATTGAAAGACACACACACAGAGGAAAGGGGGGGGGGGGGGGGGGGTGTGGAGAGAGAGAGCGAGAGACTCACCAGGAAATTTACAAAGAACTTTCTTCACCTTTTTGAAGCAGCGATGACACTGAAGGTTAACCTTCAGCTCCATTATTGTCGGAACCTGTAACTGTGGAAATTCAAAATAAAAACCATGCCAAAAATTAACCCTAAAAGAGTAACTACAGATTTAGTGATTTGCCGAATAGAGTAAAACAATCAGCTTCTGACACGAAAACGTATTATGTAAAACAGTGAAGACCTCACAAGGAATCAAGTAGAAACTGACAATTTAAATGATAGCCAATACGAAACTAAAATATATTTCGGATTGGATCATATCATCTAAGGGGTAATAAAGAGAAACAAAAAGAAGACATGAACATTGAAAACCTTTTCAGCCATGGCTTTGTGCTCAAATCGATCTCAACTTCAGACCGGACTGAAGAAATCGCTAATAGAGAAACTGAGTGAAAGTGGAATAAGATTTATTAAGATGGAAGCCGCAAGAGTGGAAGGATAAGGAAGTCACAAAGCCTGCCTAACAGCAGGTGAAGAAGACGTAAGCATCACACGTCGTAGGGTGTGACCCAATGGGATATTAGAGCACCAGAGCAACATAGTGTTCAAGGCGAATACTAGCTAAAGTTTGGCTCTCTCCCATTCAGCCCGCAGTTCATATCATGACCGACAAGAACCATTTGTCGTATTGTTAACGCAGCGAGAAATATTCGAACTTGTGGGTTCCAGAAAAGTGTTCTCTTCTGCAATCATCGCCATCGGCAATCATAACTTACAACGAATCCCAGGTCCAGCGTACATCTTTACCCTGTACCAACCCAAATATAAAAAGTTAGGCTTATAACTAACAAATACACTCCTACTTGTCTTTGTTATCCTATTTATGAGTGCATTCCTCTTTTCACTGTAATCTATGTGCAAGTCCTAAGGCCTGAAGAGATTGTGTTGCAAGATGCGGAGAGAGAGAGAGAGAGAGAGAGAGAGAGAGAGAGAGAGAGAGCCTTGGATTTGATAATTAGGCGTTGATTTCAGTATTATCCTTGTAATTTCTTAAAATACATTATCTTTTTGTGGTATCTAACCCGAAGGCCCAGCCTTTTTTTATCATAAATTTGTAACTACGCAAGTTTAAATAGTTGTTGAAATTTGTAATGCTGGGATATGTCTCTCTACTTTTGTATATTATTTTTTTATTAATGTAAACTTACATTTCAACCAATATATATATATATATATATTTGTAAGTAATTGTAATTTGCAAGTGAAGAATCTTATGGGTCCAAAGCTCTTTTGAAGTTTACCTGCATATAAAACTATCATTACACCCTTAATTTGGCACCTTAGACCAACTCGGCCATCTTAACTCAACCACCATAAAAGAATGGTACCATAACTCCTTTTAATTAACTTATACTGTGATTTTTGTTAGTCCTATGAATCTTTTTTTTTTTTTTGAAACGTCCATGGACAATGTGGGTTTGAAAAACTATTATTGCTTAAAATGGAATTAGACATGATATTAGAGGATGGAATGACTAATTGCAACAAATGATAAGAGCAACTAAAGAAAAGGATTTGGCTGCCAAACTTTTTAAGTTATTTTTTTAGCTTGCATTTATTGTATATGGGTAGAACGAAATAAAAGACAATTTCAAAATAAAATAGTTAAGCTTTTAATCATATTGGTCAAAGTAAGGAAAATTGTACGAGGGAGAGCTTCTTTATTTTAAAATATAAAATCCTTACAGGAAAATGTCATTTTGAGTGAGATTTGGAGGCTTCTACCCTCCATATTTTCGTAATTCTTGTAATTCTATGATATGCCCTTATACTTTTGTATATTACTTTTTATTAATGCACACTTACATTTTCATAAAAAAAGAAACTATCATTATACATGCACCTAATTAACATAATTTGGATGTTAAATTTGAATTTAAAAGGTCTCAACTCTATTAATTTATCAACCAAGTTAACATACTAATTTACTAGTAAACTAGTAGATAATCAACGTAACATTGCCGCTTCTCCATTTTCTAAGTGGAATGAAAACTAGAGTAAGTGTTGTTATGAAGCTACCAAAAAACTAAGAATCCATTTTTTGATAAATCAATTAAGGGGTTACAAACATTAGATAGTGCTCAATTACTTTAACCAAAATTATAATAAAAAATGAACAAAAAGTTGACTCAATGGGGCATTCCCTTCTTTTTTCTAGTAGCCATGGTGAGATCATTAATTTAATATGTTGTACATTGCTTTGTTCTCTTGTCATTATCTTGTGGGATAGGGTCTTGTACAAAAACATGGTTCACTTAGAGCAAAGTTTTATGTTGAGAAGGGAACATGGGAGGCTTGAAAGAGTAGGTGAAGCTTCTAAGATTGGCCATCCTTTGAGAGGGAAGAGAATTGTAGAGATGTTGGCGGTCGTGCAAGAGAGAGGAAGGCAGGGAGTAGAGATGGTAAGCCATTTCCCACTCACTACTCTTTGTGAGTACATGTGTGGGTGTTAGAAATGACTAGTTTAGGCTTTGAGAAGGAGAGGCCATATCAACCTGAGATTTACTTTCCATTGTGGCCCTTGGTTTTTTCATTGTAGCTTCACAAATATCTCTAGATCTTTAACTTTTTGCTTTTAAGGGAGAATTTTTAAGTAAATTATCATTTTTATTAGAAGATTTATTCTCAAAATGTTAGAAATACTTAGTAGTGGTTTTATTATATTACATAAATATCAAGAACAATTTTAATAAGAACTTGAAAAAATAAGAACAAAATCACGATAGTTTGCCATTTAAAAGTAAAGCTCTAGGTAAATAGGTTTATTTCTCTCATTAATATAATCAAATGGGAGGTTTCATTTTTATTCTTTTCTTCAGATTAAACTATATATATACGCACACATAAAAGAGAAAGAGAATGAGAAAGCACGGATAAATTGCCAAATAAAATTCATTTTGGTCAAAAGTTGAAATCTAAATCTTCAAAATGAAAAGTAAGTACTATTTATTAGATTTCATTGAGTTCCTGAAAAAATCATGTATTTAAATGTACTTGTTGGTGATACATGTGTATAATTATATTATATTCCTCAATTGAGCATATTATATTTTCCATATAGTTTAAACGAATTGGAAACTTATTTTCTAATTATAGCAAGTTATATTCTCCATTTAATTCCTTGTATGATTTGGATAAGGTTGCTCCTTATTATAAAAGGAGACCCTATATATCATTCTTTTTCAAGAAAGCAATACATAAAAAGTTTTCTCAATTTTATGTCTTTCTTCTTCTTTACTTTGTAACATGGTATCAAAAGTCATTTCATCCTTGTTTTTTGCTTTTGCTCTCATTTGTTAACCTTTTTTTCTCCCCATGTTTTTTGCATTCATGATGTCGGCACCCCCTTCTTCTCATACTCTTCCTTCCAACCTTGATGCCTCTACCTCCATTAAGGATGTCACTCACCTCTTGGAATCCACCTCGTTATTCGTTACTAAGCACCCTTTTCTACCTTCATCCATGGGCGCCTCTACTGCAGGTTTGCAGCCTATTTTTTCAAAGACCAAACCATCTGTTTCGATCTCTAGCCCCCATGTTTGGCTTTTTTTTGGCTAATTTGGCTTGACCTAACCCACTGCTTGGGTTTTGTGGCCTTCTTATGGTAGTCTTACAAGCTTTTCCTAGCCCATGTATACCCTTCCTGGGCACCACCTGTTTGTTTTGGGTACCCCCATGGGCTTTTTTAGCTAGGCCCACTCATTTACTATGGGCCCCTTTTTATAGTCTCCTCTCAATAGCTCAGTCTCTATCAGGCCATAGGCCAAGCCTGTCTCTGTTGGGTTGTCCTCTGAAGATACGTTTTCGAACCCCAGCCATTTAGGCTAGCCTTACCTGCTTTTACAAGGTCAATTAGGTCTTAAGCAAACTTTTTACCCTATTCTTTTTCCCTTTGTCTCCTACCATTGCTAGCTACTTAAAATCTGGCAATATGCTTTATCTCACAAATGTCTAATGGCCTTGAGTTATGCTTATTGCTTCCCTTTTCACCGACGTCGAGTTGTTTGCCACTTAGGCTCGCAATCTTTGTCGTGCCCTCATCACCACAGACAAAGAAGGGTTTATCGATGGCACAATGCCTTTTCCCACTAACGACCAGCCTTGCTTGCCAATAGAAGAAGTGCTTTCAACTTGTTTGGACGTGAATTAGGAACTATCTCTTGCTAGAAGTCACCACTAGACTACCACCGACTAATGATGCCAAACTCCTTTGGGACATGATTGATAAAATGTATGGCTATACTAATCGTGTTCGCCACATCTAACTTCACCAGGCCTTCTCAAAGTTAAAATAAGGCAATCTTTCTATCACTATCATTTTCAACTGCTTTGTTGCCCTCTGCAACAATCTTGATGTAGTGGAGGAAACCCTTCATGGTCTTGATTCCACCCTCCAACAATTCTGGCAAATCAAGGAGGAGGAGCTCGTGACCTATTTTCTCTTCCTTTTTAATGATTCCTATGCCACCTTTTGGTCACAGATCCTCATCATGGATCCAACCCCCATTTTTTGCCCGTTGTTCCACCTTGCAATTCAGGAAGAGAATCAGTGGCTTGCCTTAGTGTTCAATGAAATTCTACATGCAAGTGTACATGTCGAACAAGTAATATAATGATGAGTACAGATATCGTCCCACGAAGACTGGTGTTTACTAAACTAATTAATTACTAATGGTGAACAACTCCTAGAATTTATCTAACCAACCGAAATGGTAAATTGTGAATTTAATAACTAAATTTAATCTAAACTTGATAAATGAAAGATGTTAGAGCATCCGATTTCACCTAATTACTAGGTAAAAATGTCAATCATCCATGTTAGCAAGATTAATTCTACTTAAGTGATGGCGAAATTTTCTAATTTATTTACTATCCTATGTCTAGGTATAGTAAACCTATTTAGTTCATTAATTCACTATATTTCTATATGTGAATTGAAACAAACCAAATGCATTAGGTTCTGTGAATATTCCTAGTTTACAATAAATCTTTCGATCATCTTATCACCAAAAGCCACACAAATAACATGGTATATGTCTATCCATATTAATCTATGGTTGCATATTACAAGAAGCAACTGCATGCTATTTCTTGTCGGTCTTTAACATGCAAATCAAGTCATCTAAGTGGTAGCTAATCACCTAAAAGCATTAAACTCCGTAACATGCAACTTCACATTCATAAAATATCTCACAGAACATAAATAATCATAACATTCATACATTATAATTAAGTTCCATCATAGCTCTAACATATTAAACTAAAACAACATATTTAAATAACCTAAATCAGTGCAAAAACGTAAACAAAGCATTCTGGAATTTAAAAACATTACAGCTGTCACCAAATGTCTTCAAATCACAAAATAAATTGCATAAATATGCATATCACAGGGTGAAGAAGAAATTGTCTGAAGAACGGAAGAAAAATGAGCTAAAACACGCCGCCACGCGCTTCCGCACGCGCCTCCGCCGTCTGCCGCCGGTCTTCATAGAAACCTTCAGAAACGTAGATTGGGACGCCTAGGTTGCAGATCTGTAAAAATATCGTGCAAATCTACCACAGAAACGCATAGATCTAGCAGAATGGACAAAGTCGGTGTTCGCACTTCTTCGCCGGAAACCGCCGTGAATCGCCGTGAATCTGGTATAGAAACAATGAAAATCTCTCTAGGAATTCAAATATGCTTTCAGACCACTGGAAATCTCTCAAATCTGGCCGAAAAAAGGAAAAGAATGGCCAGAAATAGGTACCTTCGCCGAAAAAGAACCTCACGGTCGGCTTTCGCCAAACCGCCGGCGTCTACAGAGTCGCGCGCTTTCGCGCGTGGCCTCTGCTTTTCCGACGAGGTCCTAGCTGCCGAAATCTCTCCTTTGTTCTCCTTTGTTCTCTGTTCTCTGTTCTCTGTTTTCCGTCCTTAAAACCCGATTATCCACTGCCTTTTGTTAATCGGCTTCCAAAACCTAATAGGTTACGATTTTCCTTTCTTCTTTTGACTTTCCTTTTTGTCATTTTCTTTCTTTTTCCATAATTTGATTTTGCATGATTTATTGCTTCTTTTTCTTCTACTTTGGGTTTACTGCATAAAATAGCAAAAAACATACATAAATATAATTAAATACAAATATAATTTAATAAAAATTATATTAAACATTACCTAAAATAATCAAAATAACTCTATATAAAATAGAGTTATCACTTAGCAGAGTACATCTAATTCAAAGAGCATGCCTTTCTTGTTGCTTATGTGACACCAACGCAAAAAGCAAGTGCCTTTCGCAAGTGTATCTCTCGCACAAATGCACTAAGGCTTAGAGACCATTGTGTGCTTCTTGCCTTAACAAATGGCTCAGATGGTGTCTCTATATCGCATGGCCCAACTTCATTCTTAGACACGGTCTCATCCAATGGCCCATATCTATCCCTTTTGGCACCTTTATCTAACAATTCTCCTTATGCGTCCATTGGACCTACAGTCTAAGGTCCCTTTGGTTATTGTGAATATAGTTCTTCACTTTGATCCAACGACTAGAATTAATCTCGTGGCCAATCTAATAGTTTATTTTGTGATTTTTGTAAAAATCCTAATTATGATCGTGATCATTGTTGGTAATTGCATGGAAAACTAGTTGATAAAGCCTTGGATGGGCAAGAAACCCAATTTCATGTTGTGACCCTTACTCCTCAAGGCTCGACCTATGGGCCCTTCACTGAGACCTAACTTAACCAGATTATTTACATTGTCAACTAGCTAAGCTAACTTGATAAGATTGCCAGTTTTACAGGTATTTCTTATTACTTTATGACTTTCATTTCAACCTTTAATTAGTTTACTGATTTAGGTCCCAGTGACCATTTTATTTGTACTTCAAAATTTTTTTCTAAAATTTCTAATTATCATCCTTCCACATCTATATGTCTCCTCACTAAAATGTCACCTATGTCACCAGAATTGGTGATGTCCAACTCAATCCTCATTTTATTCTAAAAGATATCCTCTATGTCCCTGAATTTTGATTAGCTTATGCAAGCAATAACTTTTGGACAATTTTGGATTCTAATTTTTGTTTCTTTTAGGCCCATTTGACTAGTAGACTAATGGGCTTGGGTAATGCTTAACACAACCTTTACTTTTTGCTTTCCCTTCCAACATATTTTAACTCATCTTCTTGTATTGGTCCTAATTTGGGTCCCTTTTGTAATGCTTCTCTTAATAATAAAATTTTGCTTTTTCACCAATGGTTGGGTCATAATGCTTCTTATCTTTTTCCTTAGTGCCCTATTTATCCATTAGTGAAACAATTTCCCATTAATGCTTCTTGTGCTACTTCTTTCTTTTCCCTTCTCCACATCAACATTTGAGGACCTTATCATATACCTTACTATGATGGACCTTGTTTCTTCCTCACCATTGTTGATGACTATTCCTGTGAAACTTAGGTTTTCGTGATGCAATCCAAATCTTAAGTTCTTTCTTATCTTAATCATTTTTTGGCTTTCATTCACACTTAATTTCACACATCTATCCAATGTGTTTGCACTGATAATGCCTGTGAGTCTTTTAGCCATGATTGCTCTACTTTCTTCTCCGCTTATGACATTCTTCATGAGAGCTTATGTATGTACACTCCTCAACAAAATGGGGTAGTTGAATGTAAACACCACCACCTTCTTAAAGTTATTAGAGCCTTTAAGTACCAAGCTTTTATTCTTGAAAATATTTAGGGTGATTATATAGTTACTATAGCTTACCTGATTAATAGAATGCCTTTAAAGGTTTTGAATGGGAAGACTCATTTCGAGTTGCTTTTTGGCAAACGTCCAAACATTAGTCATCTTTAAGTCTTCGGTTGCCTTTATTTTGCCACTACAGTGGAAAATTGAACAAGCTAGGTCTTCAAGCCACTCACTTGCTGCATTTTCATGGGTTACCTTTCTCTCCAAAAAGGGTATCATGTATATAACCCCATTACAAGTATTTTCTTTATTAGTCATAATGTTATCTTTCATGAACATGTGTTTCCTTATCAGACTACTTCTCCTTCAGATGGGCTTTTTGCATTGCCTCCTTGTGCTCAACCATTCTTGGTTGATAACTTTGTTGCCTCACCACCACCTATGGTTCTTCTTGAACCTATTCCTACTTTCCAATCATAGCCACCAATTCTTTGCTTCCCCTACCAATGCGTTACCCTATTCTACTCCATTAGCAACTTCTCCAACTTTTCCTGATCTTGATACTCCTGCTCCTATTGACCTTTAAGATTCTACGATCCTTGATCCTGATGATACTATGGCCATTGTCACTTATGTGCCTTCCTTGTTGTTTTCCTTCCAACTCTCACTCCACGTCGTTTTGGTTGTGCCACTTAGCCCCCTACTTAGACTCAACCATATATGCTATTCTATAACTTATGTTGGTTTTCACTATTTGATCACCTCCTATGTCAACTTCGCTCATCACTATCCAAATCATCTTTGCTACATTAGTTGTATTTCTTTAGACACTAAGCCTTCTTCTTATCAAGAAGCTATTACTGGTCCATGCTAGCAACAAACTATGGAGGCCGAACTATGTCCCTTACTAAGAATCACACATGGGATGTTGTTCCTTGACCTTTTCATCAATGTCCTATCGAATGTAAGTGGGTCTATAAGATCGAATATTGAGCTGATGGTTCTATTGAATATTACAAAACTCGTCATGTTTCTAAAGGTTACACCCAAAAAGAAGGTTTTGATTACCATGATATTTTCTTTCCTATGGACAAGGAATACATTATTCGATCATTTCTTGTTGTTGTTGCTTTTTATGATTGGTCTATTCATCAAATGGATTTTAACAATGCTTTTATTTATGATGATTTGGATTAGGAGATCTACATGGATCTCTTTTCAAGCTTACAAAGATAGGGAGAGTCTTGAGTATGTTGTCTTCACAAGTCTCTTTATGGTCTTAAGTAAGCTTCCCTCTAGTGGTATGCTAAGTTCACTTATGTTATTCTTTCAACATACTTTAGATAGTCTCATCATGATTATGCCTTTTTTACATGGCATCACAGTACATCCTCCATCTATTTACTCATATATATGGATGATATATTCATCATGGGCAATGATATTTCAACTATTAATCATTTCAAGGCATAGTTACACTCCACATTTCATATTAAGGATCTCGGTGCTCTGAAATATTATTTGGGTATCGAGATTGTGTGTTTAGAGAAAGGAATTTGCCTTAATTGGAGTAAGTTTGTCTTAGAAATTATTTTTGAAGCTGGTATTTCAAGTTGCAAGCTAATTGTAATTCCTTTTTAGTAGAATTCAAATCTCACGACACCTGAGTATGATGTGGGGTATCACCATTGGAAAAGGAACTCCCATTGAAGGATCCTTCTAGTTATTAACATTTAGTTGAGAAATTCATTTATCTCATCATGAAGAGACCATATATTTTTTATGCTATACAAATTCTTAGACAATTCATGCATGCTCCAAAACAGTCACATATGAATGTAGCCTTAAAAGTTATGAAATATTTAAAGAGATGTTCAGGACTTGGAATTTTATTGTCTAGAAATTGCAACATGAAAATGATAGCAATTTGCGACATTGACTACCCCACATGCCTTATAAGCTGTTGATTAATAATAGGTTATTGCATTAAACTAGGTGATTCTTTCTTATCTTGGAAAACAAAGAAGCAATCAATTATTTCTCTATCATTTGTTGAATTAGAATATCGAGCCATGACAAAGACTACTTGTGAAGTCATTTGGTTGAAAGGATTGCTACGTGATCTTGGGGTTTGGATAAAACACCCTACTTTGTTATTTTGTGACAATGATGCAACCTTGAAACTTGTAGTGAATCCTATAGTTCATGAGAAGACAAAATATATTGAAGTAGATTGTCACTTCACAAGAGACAAAATTTAGGAGAGAATTATCAAGACAGAAGAGATAAGGACCACAAAACAATCAGCATACACATTTACCATGGCTCATTGTCAATGGCAACACACATATCTATTAAGCAAGTTTAGTGTTTTTGACATTTACAAACCATCAAAATCACCAATTTGAGAGGGAGTGTTAGAGATACGTGTGTATAATTTTATTATATTCCTTGATTGGGCATATTATATTTTCCATATAGCGTAGATTAATTAGGAAGTTATTTTTCAATTATAGCAAGTTATATTCTCCCTTTATTTCCTTGTATGATTTGAAACTTATAGATTAATTGGGAAGTTATTTTCCAATTATAGCAAGTTATATTCTCCCTTTAGTTTCTTGTATGATTCGACTAGGTTTCCTTGTATGATTTGATTAAGTTTTCTTGTATGATTCGAATAAGGTTGCTCCTCATTATAAAAGGAGATCCTATGTATCATTCTTTTTAAAGAAAGCAATACACAAAAGACTTTCTCAATTTTATGTCTTTCTTCCTCTTTACATTTGTGACAGTAGTATACAATCTATTCAAAAAGTTTACAAGTTCCAATAATTGGTATCAAAGCAAGTGGCAAATGCTAGGAGTTTAGTAAGAAAGATAATTGTTGAGAGTCTTTAAAAAATAAAGCATATACTCTAACTATCACCTATAACTTTTAATGCAATGATACAACATTTGATTGGTTAAAATGAAAGTTAACAATAAATGTAAGTAAAATGAGTTTATAACTATTGTTAATATAGCTAACCGAAATAAGAACTTTAATTTTTTAATTTTATTTCTTTCAAGGGTTCCCTAATTTTCAAGATTCATGAACATCTCCTTGGTGTTGTGATGGGGACCAAATAAGATTTCTCGGGAACAAACTTAGAATTGTGAAGTGACAAATGAATGACAAAGTAGGTAGACCAAGCCAAACATGCGAGTCACGGTAAAGAAGTTCTTGGCCTACTCAATTATAGGGTCTTTGACAACCCAGGGGGAGGCATCTAGTGATTATACTTTTGTAAACTCCTCTACGTTACCAGCCGTGTAGTACGCTCAAACTGAGTTTAATTTTGCTCGCACTCAATAACCTAGCAGATTATAATGAAAAATAATTCAACAGTGCGGCAAGCAGTTCGTCAACGTTAGGTCACAATAAATGGGAGATAGTGTAAAACATTTAACCTCAATACAGTAAATAATTGGCACGAGTAAATCAGCCAACAACACGTATAACAGGGAGACATATAGACATTGACACAGAAATTTTAAGTGGTTCAGCCCTTTAAATGGCATCTATATTAATTATCTCCTTATTTAACTAGCTCAAAGTTGTTTCCACTAAATCTCAACCGGATTTACAAGAAATTCACATATTTTTTAATCCTTACAATCCAATTTCTCGATACTCAAGAAATTAATCATTATTTTTAATATAATTTGAAATGAGCTTGAATGAAAAAGAGAAGACCAACACAAAAGAAAGAGTTATGGTCGCCTAGACTGGTTGTCACAAGGCAATTGTAAGTTCCTTAGGTTCTAATGAACTAGTTGTAGGTTGCATAGACCTTGTATTAAATATTAGAAAGTGATTTTCCTTTGGGATTAGTGAATAAATTGTATCTTAATCAAGTTAATTCAGAGGGAGATGGATACAAACTCAGGGTAAGTCAAACTAGTTGTTAAATATTGTGTGTTCTCATTTGTTTTTTTTTTTTTTAAATCTTTCTAGCAAACAACAAACAAATTGATTTTTAAAAAAAACACACAAGCAAACAAATAACAATCAAAAGAAAAGAAAATTCAACAATCTACAACCTAATTCAAACCCCTAATTTCTTATGTTGCCTACACACACTTACAAATGTCATCAACAAAAATTTGAATTACTAGGATGTTAGTTTCTTTAGTTTTAGTAAACAAAGCTGTACGTTCGTTCCCTTTATTAAAGTCCTTTTCATGGAAAAACTTACTCAACTTTTCATACCAACCTCAAGGTGCTCCTTATGTACATGTGATTTGGAAATGCAATATCTTGTAAAACTGGGTAATTGCTCCACATACACTTCTTCTATGATTAGACAATTTAAAAATATTCTTTTTACATCTATTTGAAACAATTAAAAGTTCATAATAAGCAAAGCAAACATAATCTTAATAACTAAAATGTATCATGAAGTGCATTTTAGGCACTCTATAGCTTCTTCTTAACTACCCCTCTCAGCAACTGGCCTTTGTTTTTAACTATATCTCTGTCAAGATCTTTTTCGGTTTCAAATGAATCTGTGGGTAACTACATTAATGGCCGATCAGTGACGGAATTGTGGAACTGTCTGCGCTTCTTGTGACGCCCAATATTTTGCACATTATGAACCCAAAACAGCATCTATAGGACACTATAACCCGAGCATCTAAGGAACACTCGACCGTGAAAGAACAACCAACAACCAAGTTGCCTTCTCTTTGTTACCACGTCTCCATTTTTACAATGACTTATCGTAGAAACGGACCTAACAACACATACAACTACAAAGGCCCATAATTCATGGCAACCACAGCCGCCCGTAGACATAACAAATTCCACACAAAAACAAATACTACAGCAGCACGTTTCCATTTTCATGCACTCCCATTTTATATCTAAAAATCCATTTTGTCCCTGTGGCACATCGGCATTTCGAATAGTTTATTTAGGTTAGATTCACTTTGCCTCACCCTCTTACTTTCTTACCGAAGAAGAGTTCCCCTTTTTTCACCTTTTAACTTTTTGGGCTTTTATTTATGGAATTTCTTTACACTTACTTTGCACCTTCCCAAAGTTTTATCTTGTCAGCACCCTTTATTTTAGGAAAGTGACTTTCATAACTCCCGTACATTTAAAAAGGTGCTTCTTTTAAGAAGTTACAGATTATCTATTGCCAACTTATGATAATCTGTAACAGGCAACAGCAACATCTGTAAAGACCAAAAGAAATGCTTGTGCTTTCGAGGGCCATAATAGTGTTGGTAGGACTGAAGTTCAACCATGTAGCTTGGAGCAAAAGAGAAGGATAATGGAGCGAAGGCCATCGTCATTGGCCAAAGAAAGCTGATGGATATGGGCATGGACTAACCTCCACTGATTGGAATCCACATATGGCCGTCCATGACCCCACCTAGCGTAGTACAACGTTGTCGTAAGGGAAACCAAGAAGCACGTGCGTTGTGGAAATGCATTGATTATTGGTAACTTCTTTTATTTAAGAGTTGATACAACTCAATGTAGCTCTTAAAAGTGAAAAGACAATTAGCCACCTGCAATCACAAGACAATCAACCCTATTAGTCTTGTTTAATACTACAAAGCGACAAAAGAAAAAGCAGATGCACTGGAAATCCATCAGATTACACTTATTCAGAGACTCAAGCCACTTTCGCAAGAAAAGCATACCTAGCGTCTTATGACTTTTGCCGAAGCCGTGAAGCTCTGGGACTTCTGGGATTGACCCAGACATCGCCTTTGCCTGAGGGCCCGGATTTCCCATCTGGGTATCTACCGTTCACTTCTTTTGGGGGTTTTCTCTTCTCGGTATCTTGTGGGATTGGGTCTTGTACAGAAACATGGCTCACTTGGAGCAAGGTTTCCGGTTGAGAAGGGAGGAGGGTAGGCTTGAAAGAGTAGGCGGAGCTTCTGAGACCGGCTATCCTTTGAGAGGAAAGAGAATTGCAGAGATGTTGGCGGTCGTGCGAGAGAGAGGAGGGCGAGGAGCAGAGATGGTAAGCCATTTCCCACCCACTGCTCTCTGTGAGTCCGTGTGTGGGTGTTAGAAAGGCGTAGGTTTAGGCTTTGAGAAGGAGGGGCCTTGTCAACCTGAGATTTACTTTCCATCCTGGCCCTTTGTTTTTTACCTAAAGCTTCAGAAATATCTCCACATCATTAACTTTTTGCTTCTAAAGGAGAATTATCATTGTTATTAGAAGATAAGCAAATTTATTTCTCTCATTAATATAATCAAATGGGAGATTTTATTTTTTTATCATTTCTTAGAAGTTTGCTAATTTTTTCACGGTTCATAAAGAAAATAAACTATTCAAATCATGAAATATTATTGTAACTATATTGTTTTAGCAAAAGTAACTATAGTATTTTATCTAAAGAGAATATATATGTACACTATGGATAAATTTTCCAAATAAAATACCTTTCGATCGAAAGTTGAAACCTGAATCTCAAGGACAAAAAATAAGTACTATTTATCATGTTTCATTAAGTTTTTAAAAACAATTATGTATTTAAATGTGACAAACGTTGTTAATAAGATTTTAACCCAATCATAAAGTTTAAAAGTCCCAATAATTGATATTAAAATAAGTCATAAGTTCTACCTATGACACTAGTAGGTTAGGAAGATGAATGTCAAGTCCTTAAAAAATAAGGTATATATTGTAACTATCACCTATAACTTTAAATGCAACATATAATTGGTTAAAATGAAAGTTACCAATAAATGCAAGTAAAATGAGTTTATAACTATTGCTAATATGATTAATTGAAACAAGAATTTTAATTTTATTTCTTTTAAGGGCTCCCAATTTTATGATCCACGAACATTTTGTTGATGGTGTATTGAAAACTAAGCGAGAAACTTGTCTTAGTAGGGGCAGCGACAAAGCTATGAAAGCAAGAGCATTGAAAGCCTCATTGGCATATTGATAGTCACACTTCCTTAAAGAATTTATTACATAATAGTTTTTTACTTATACACATCACACATAAGAAACAAGAATAACATCTACTAAAAACGAATAAGCTTGTTTATGGGCCCTAAGGAAGTAAGCAACCCAATATGGTGTAATAATGGACCAAATAGTATCTCTTCAAAACAAACTTAGAATTATGAAGTGAGAAATAATATGTCAAAAGATCTAAGCTTTGCTAACACGTGAATCATGCCAACTCAATTATTGGGTTTTCGACAACTTAAGAGGTGTTTCAATTATTGGATAGTATGCCTAAGTTGACTTTAAATTTGGTCACACTTAAAGAAAGTGAATTGGATAATTCTCATATTATCTTCAAAGGTAATTCTACTTACAAGTTATGAATTACCTATTTTCAATTATCAACATGATGGATTATTTCATATTGTCAAGATATGTATTTGAGGGTTTCTTTAAATTAAAGAAATTTCCTTCAACTATTGAGTAAGTTTTTTGGTTAGGCTTTAAACTTTTGAATGGCCCAAGAAGAGTGAATAGGGTTTTTCTATTTCCTAATTTGTGTCTCTAAGTTTGTTGGCTTGTCATGTATTGATAGAAGAAAAAAAACACAATATCTAAATAGTTGCAAGTTATGGTTTGGGCAAGAACACACTATATAGGATTAAAAGATAAAACCGGGATACATAAAGTTCTAAAACCAAGTTGCCATTTATAGGCCGTACTTCAACAAACATTAGATAAACTAGTGCAGTAAGAAAACAAAAAATATCCTAAGTCTACTTTTTGATTGCCTAAGCTATCTCTTTTCCCTTATTCTTCATTCAACCGATTGTTGTTGCATTCTTTGACTTGGAGTCATAGTCGGTCCTATATTTCACTCTCATATTCTGTGCATGGCTAGGGGTTGGTGCTGTCACCCTTGCAACCCATATGTCTGACGTCCCTACTTGCGTTTCTGCATGATATTCTTTGAATGCTGACCTGTTGCTAGTTTGAAACATTTGCTGAGCTGGTGCCAGCGAACTATCAACATGTCCATACCCTTGGGGTGCTCCATGCAAAACGTAGTTCACTGTTCTTTTGTAACATTCTTCTTGTTCATCTCTTGGATCGGATAAAGTATTGAGTAATGTCAGCAATGCATGCTTTTTTCCAGCTTCCTTAAAGTTTGATGGTCCTTCGTCTTGCTGCAGCAGTTCCTTTCCTTCAAATTGATTGTTTTTTCCCAACTTAATAATCAATCGTGCGAAAAAGAAAACAATTGATTGGCAGATAATGAAATTAGAGTTATTAAATGAATTGAATATAAGAACTCATAATTACCCAATATAATATTTGTATAATAGATTCAACTTCAATTTAAATGATGATAGAAACAACTAATCAACAGGAATAAAAATTAAGGCAGTGTAAGCAAAGAAAATAAAGATAAAGTCTTGTGTCAACTTAATTGTTTCAGCAATAATTTCTTGTGCCTACGTCTACCTTCTTTTAACTCAATGCTAAAAGTAGTTGACTTAGAAGAGGGGACTGAATTGGGAGTCTCGGGTTTAGGTAGGGACCAGTATAAAATTGAAGTTTCTTTTTCTAATTTGCTTGACTTAGTTGCAAATTTGCTTTGCATCCGGCAAGCAAAATCAATGGTGGATTGATAATCCACTATACTAATTGGCCCTAACTTAACTGACAAGGGCGATTGAATTGGTTAAGTATTTTAAGTAAATGATTTTCTTTTAAAAGTACTGAGTCTTGGACCGGGTTTAATTGTTTAATGAAAATGCTATGACCATATTCATGTGCCTCCTCTGTCTTGTCGGTCGTCGTCATGGTCCCTTAACCACCAATTGAAGCCTAACAACTGCCAACGGTCCCTTTCCAGGTAGTTCCTGGATTGTTCCTCCATTTTATTTTCCAACACTTGAATACGAGACTCCCTACTCTTTCATTTTTAACTCACGGGAGGAGGAGAGAATTCGAACCTAGTGAACTCGCCGGTCAAGGTCCTAACTTAGTTATCACTGGGCTAGTGAGAGTCCGGTAGGCTAAGGAAACTCACAAATGGATCAAGATTTTCGAAGGAAATTGCTGCAAAATCCAAGACTTAAATTTGAAGCTAATCTGCTTGTAAATATGTGTAAAGTTTTGAATTTTGAACAATCCTCTTCCTGCTTTCAAAAAGAACCATTCATGTGCAGTTCAAGGCAAGAAAGAAATTATAATACAAGTTTTTCATAGACAAGAACGTGCGTTCCCTTAATTCTTGCTTTAATTTTTATTTCTTTAAAAAGTGGTATTAATTGTAATGTAGTAGGAACATGGTCAAGCTTAATATGTCCTCGACTTATTAGATTCATAAAAATACACGCACATTTTCTTCTACAAGTAAAGTCCTCTTATTAAGTGTCCTAAAGGTTTTACTACCTGTGGAGTAGTCCAAAAGAATGCCTTCATCACTTTTAACATCAAACATTCTTAGGAATCCTTTTCCTTTGTTATGTACACACCATTTGCAATTGAAAGGTTTGGAATAAGCTTAGGGTTTCACTCATAGAAAAGTTCATATGGAATTTTCTTTAATTATTGTCTGATTAAAACTCCATATAATACACAACAAGCAATGTTTACAGCTTCAGTCTATAAATGTTTTGGCAAATTTTTTATTACATAATATTGTTCTAGTAGTATATTGAAGATTTATATTTTTCCTGTCAACTATCTCATTCTGTTACAGAGTCCTTAATGTTAAGAACTTGTACTTAGTTCCATTTTAAGAGCAAAAGTTTTCATACCCAGAATTTTGAAAATTTTTAACATTTTGAAGTTTGA